>NC_069456.1:3646958-3696528 GCF_026875155.1 Cherax quadricarinatus
AGTAAAGGATCCTGCATCCTACTCGATATTACCACGTTTTTCCTGGCCATAATGACCCTCAAGAGCTGCTAAGAAGACTGCATAGCTTTGTCTTAACTATGGCTATGCTATAGACAATGATGTGTCAGTCCGTATCGGTTGAAAATACTTTAAATGCTTCCTCTATTCTCTGGACGTAAGTGAAAATACTTCTTATACCTGAGCCAATACTTCCTACAGTCATTTCCTTGTTTTCACTAACTTTTGTAACCTCTCTACACTGTGTGCACATGCTTGGATGGTATAAACACGTCTGCTGTGTGTCCCTCCTATCTTACTAACATGCTTCCAGCACTGCTGCAATGATAAAACATCGAAGAGTCCTCTGGAAATTCCCTATGCTTTACTCCATGCATACTAATTAACTATAATTACTCTAATTTGGACAAGGGCCTCGTATGAAGCTCAAGGCCGGTGTCTAATATGAAGGTTTGAGAACACACTTAATGAGAACAATATTAAAAAACTTAAACTTTTGAGATATTTCAGCTGAAAGATTTTCAGTATTTCAGTTAAATGGTTTGAATCTGAGAAGGACCTGCCTGGTATGGGCCTGCTATAGTGTTTCGTCATTCTTAGGGTTCTTAACACTAGGCAAGTTTTTTCACACCTTTTCCTGAAACTATGTTTGGAGTTTGCCTCCGCCACTGCCTCATCTAATTTATTCTGCTTCCCCCAGCATCATAAGACTGGAGAATTATTTACCAATGCTCCTATGGCGTGCCTGAATCTTTAGTGCCAATTTATATCCCTTTGTTCCTGGTCTTTGTATTTCAAAGTCTGTCACTATGCACTAGGAGTCTTACACATTATAATCCTGTCTTGCTGAATGTCACGTCTCCCGGTGCATCTTCCTCGGTTCAGAGACCAGCCTAGTTAGAAACCTTAGTAGTCTTTCCAGCTTCTGAAGAGCCTTTATTAGGCAGGGAGAGAGACCTGTGGAGCACTGTACTCCGTGGTTGGCGTGACATGTTCACTGGACTCTCCTAACCGTGTTTTGCAGAGATCGAGTCATAGGCTAGAACCCTCGACACTGTCACTGGTATGTTACAGGTACGTAGGGCCCAGTAATACCTACACTTAGTGTGCGTCTCCACTATATCTTAGTTTGTTCCACCGACTCTCAGTACTTTCATAACTTCCCGGTAGTCTTCCACTGATTTTCAGTACTTCAGATTTTCACTGTAGTCTGTTCCACTGATTCTGTGTCTTCAGCTCTTAGTTTCGTCTCATATCTCAAACATTCTTAACCCATCAACTCTGTTCAGTTGCCTAAGCATTTTGCATATTATGATAGTCTGCTGATCCACCTCACTTCTACGGTTGCTGAATTCTTTAATTGTCTTCTCGTGGTATTTCAGTTGTGATACCAGCCTCTTTGGGATGTGGAATTGAGGTATATTTAGTACATAGCTTCAGGAGTAGGAATTCACTTCACTTTTAAGGTTCCTAAGTTCTCTGAGTGTCTCCTCGTGGTATTTCCGTTGCCATGCCAGTCTCTTTAGGATGAGGAATTGAGTGAAGTATCCAGTACAGAGCTTCAGGAGTAGGAATGATAAGTTTGAAGGGAAGACGAACTAACTGTATTAGGTTGACTATAGAAATGAGAAAGAGAGTAAGGGGGAGAAGGATGGAGAAGAGGGGAGATGGGGTGAGGAAACAGAGTGATAAAGGGAGTTGTTATGGATGTAGGAGGTAAGGATGAGAATGTTCTGTGAAATGGATTGAGTGAGATGTTGTGGGTGCTAACACTGCTGGTGAGAAAGACTGTCTCCACCATCACCACTGTTACTGTCTCCACCACCACTGTTACTGTCTCATCCACTACCACCACTGTTATTGTCTCCACCATCACCACTGTTACTGTCTCCACCACTACTGTTACTGTCTCCTCCACACCACCACTGTTATGTCTCCACCACACCACTGTTATGTCTCCACCCTACTGTTACTTCTCATCCACCACCACTGTTATTGTTCCACCATCCACTGTTACTCTCATCCACCATACCATGTTATTGTCTCCAGCACCACTGTTACTTCCACCATACCACTGTTATTGTCTCCAACACCACTGTTACTGTTATCTCTCACCACCACTGTTTGTTCCACCACCACTGTTACTCTCTCATCCACCACCACTACCACTGTTATTGTCTCCAGCACCACTGTTATTGCCTCCAGTACCACTGTTATTGTCTGCACCACCACCACCATTCTTACTGTCTCCACCACCATTGTTACTCTCTCCACCACCACCATTGTTGCTGTCTCCACCACCACTGTTACTGTCTCATCCACCACCACTACCACTGTTATTGTCTCCAGCACCACTGTTATTGCCTCCAGTACCACTGTTATTGTCTCCACCACCACCACCACCATTGTTACTGTCTCCACCACCATTGTTACTGTCTCCACCACCACTGTTACTGTCTCATTCACCACCACCACTGTTATTGTCTCCTCCACCGCCACCAATGTTACTGTCTCCACCACCACCACTATTACTGTCTCCACCACCACCACCACTGTTACTGTCTCCACCACCACCATTGTTACTGTCTCCACCACCACCATTGTTACTGTCGCCACCAACACCATTGTTACTGTCTTACCACCACCACCACCATTGTTATTGTCTCCACCACCACCATTGTTACTGTCTCCACCACCACCATTATTTCTTTCTCCACTACCATTGTTACTGTCACCATCATCTCTTCCACTTTCTACCACCTCCACTCTCTACAGCACTACTACCACTCTCTACCACCACCACTACCCCTGCTATTGTCTACGAGGATATAACTGTGGAGACTGGTCACAGGTACATCAGGGCTATGTGTAAGGGTCAGGTGGTAAATATTTTACACGTGAGGGGAAACGGTGCTGTCGGTCTATTGTTTGAAGGTCCAGGACCAGTACTGGACGGGTATGGCTGTGAACACCTCTTTTATTTACAACTAGTGTAGGGAGTCACAGTGACCACTGTGCTGGTCACACAGACCTAGTGACCACTTGGCAGTGAATAGTTACCACCTGACAGTGAATAATTACCAACTGGCAGGGAATAGTAACAAACTGGCAGTGAACAGTCACCACCTGGCAACCGACGCTGGGTCACAGTCTCTGGTGATCTTAGACACTGTGTCACAAGTATCTCTCACACGGTCTTTGATCTCAGACACTGGGTCACAAGTATCTCTCACACGGTCTTTGATCTCAGACACTGTCACAAGTATCTCTCACAGTCTGGTGATACTAGATACCAGGACTTTCTCAAATCCATCGCGTCTCGCTTGTAGTATATGTGTATAACCTACATTATTTTCTATAACCTGACGCTCCTCCTGCCTCACCCTTGCTCCTGGTCACCTGCACTCTCCACTGTGTAACACGGTTTTAACTTAGTTTCTATTAGAACATTTATTAATAAACAGAATACATTTACAGAAAAACACAAACATGAATACAATGGTATAATGTATTAAAGATCATGAATTTCCTCCAGCTCCTCCGAAGCCGGACGTGAGCCAAGTATGCAGCAAGCATTTCCCCTCTGGATGGCCATGCTGTGGCGCTGGAACATGAAAGTGGCTGCCCTTGGGTCCCTGGTGGTGTCGATGAGTCTGGAACCCAATTCTTTAAGGAAACGTGTGGCATTTTTTCCCCCATGATCCCAAGGTCTCTGATCCCACTGGGACAAATTGATACGGTTGGCTTATGTTCCTGTACTTGCTGATCTTGTACTCCTCCCTGTGGTCAGCAGCTCCTCCCTGTCGCCCGACACTGTGATGGATATAGGTGTCAGCCAGTGTGGACACACAGGTATAGTCCCATGCTAAGAGCTTGCCATTCTTCCAAGGATAGATGGTGATCCCATTGGGGCAGTTTGCTGGGTTGTGGGTATTGTTGGCTGCTAGTGATCGGGGCTCCCTCTCGGCTGGGCATCCAGCTGCAGCAAGGGTTCTTTTTATGATGTTGTTGACCTCATTGTGTCTTGCATGCCAGCCCTTAGTTTTGGAACAGTTAAGACCATGTAGACCGTATTGGTCTGCTTGCACTTTGCCGCAAATACACGTATATTCTGTGTGAATTGGGGCAGCAAGGCGCAGAGCCACTGCAATACGGAGGGTCTTAGGGTCGAGTCGCGTTCCCATTGCCGATATGGGAACTGTTTGGAGGAAGTCCCTGGAGTGATGTGCGCTCACAGCCTGGAGACGGGCAGTCTCCCTATCTGATGTTGCAGCCCTGAGCATGTTGGCAAGCACCTTATCAGCGATCAGGCCATCCCAGCTTGACTGTGAGCCAGTGCTGCACTAGGGTTTGGTGCTGGAGCAGCAAGAGTCTCCCATTCAGTGATGGCACTGGCATAGCTAGGGTCCTGTATTCCTACTGAGTCACTAAGGTTATCAGGAAGAATTTGTCTTATCAACTCGTTTGGTGCTATGGAAGAGGATATGAAAGCTGGTAAAGCAATCTGGGAGGATCTGCGTACTCCTAGCCCCCTAAGCCTGACCGGAAGTGAGGCTTGCAACCACTGTCCACCTTCAAGGGAAAGATTCAATACACTCTCTAGCATGGTCTTAAGGAGAGAGTCATATTCCTTGAGTTTTGGACTGCTGAAGGCTGGGGTGCATCTCAGAAAGTAGGTAAGTTTTGGGATTGACAGGCACCTGGTGAGTAAGTAGAAGGCATCATGTGTGTCAGTGTCTTTCATCCTGCTTTCCATCGTCCGGAGGTCTGAGACTTTTCTAGGATCAGATGGATGGCATTGGACCCAAGAGGAGCGCCAAGGAGAGTGCTATTGGCTGTATCAGCGGCTCGTGCTCCTGGTAAAATGGCGCTAATACATATTTTCAACAAGTCGGCCGTCTCCCACCGAGGGAGGGTGACCCAAAAAGAAAGAAAATCGGCAAAAAGAAAATACTTTCATCATTCTACACTATCACTTCACTCACACATAATCACTGTTTTTGCAGAGTTGCTCAGAACACAACAGTTTAGAAGCATATATAAAGATATATAACATATCCTTCCAAAAAAGCCAATATCCCAAACTCCTCCTTTAAAGTGCAGGCATTGTACTTCTCATTTCCAGTACTCAGGTTCGGCTATATAAAAATAATTATACACACACACACCCACACACACACACACACACACACACACAACAACACACACACACACACACACACACACACACACACACACACACACACACACAATCGTCTCGTGCTAACGATTTTTGTTGAAAGAGGAGAGTCAAACACATATATCTTGTTGAACCTTGTGTGGTTTATGTCGAGTACGTCATTATATTTGGTGTATGGATGTATAAAATTAAGCTACAGTACTTATTATCTTTCGTTAAACTCCTCATATTATTGTATCAATCAAGCCTATTATAAACATTGTGTATATGGGTATTTATAAATAATATTGGTAGTGGGAATATGTGTGTACACAAGAGCAAGCAGTTGATGTGTAATTTATTCGCCAAATCTCTTGATTGTGCCTACGCTGGTATTCTTTGCGGCCTTTTAAAAGTATGTGTGTTCGATACTGACCTTTGATATTCCATGATAGAGAATAATAGTGACACTTTTTTATAAATCCCGTTTTGCAGGTACTCTGTCATTCTCTGTAACCTCTCCATTACCTTGGAAAATGTGCCCGTCAAGGATAGAAGTTTGTAGTTTAGTATACACTGCTTTCCATCCTAGTAGTAAGCACATTATCAGTGACCTGTTCAGAATGTTCGTTTCCACTGCTTTCAAAACACATGGGTATGTATTTACGTATCAAGACCCATTGTTTTCCATGTATCCATTTCTCTCGGTTGTTTCGTCACTTCTTCCTTGGTGTTTTCAGTAAGATCCTAACCTTATTACTTGGTCCTTTATGGTAGTTTTCCTTATGATGTTGAATAGGAGTCTCGCTTCTAATTTGTCCTTTGATGCTGTCATTTTCAGATTGTATCTTGTCTTCTCGCTCCTGTGCATTTGTTTCTGGTACTCTACTTGCTTTTGTTGGGTAATTGTTTTTCTGTGTTGGCAGTATATTACTCTGCTACTTTGGTAAACCACTGCCTCTCACTGCTCTTCATATTGACACCTTTTTTTTTTCTAGGTAAGATTTTTTTTCCACCTTTCCCCACAGTATCTCAGTTTGGTACACCACCTACGTAATCCTTGATTTTTTTCCCTTTCCTTTTCTTTATTCATACTATATTACATTCAGATTTGTCACTTGGATAGTCATCTGTGGATGCATCAGTATCATGAAGTCTTAGATGAGGATTATTTTACCTTTATTTGATGTATTCGAGGTAGAAACCAGATCCAGTCTTTCTTCAGCAGTGGAATACAGAGACTGCAAATACGGAAGCAGCAGAAGCAGAAGCAGTGGAGAGGTGAGTATGACCTGATCATTCCATCACATGGTTCAACACTGAAGTTGAACACATCTCCGAGTGAGGGACTGATTACCTTAAACTACTTCAAGGTTGTTGGACTGACCACATCATCTTGACCTCGCCACTGCTTCTGCTGTCTCCATATCTGCCATATCAGTTTTCAACTGATGTAAGCGAAACATTTCAGGATAAAGAGACCTAACTGCCGTACATGTGTCTTACTAATCTACATATAATCGTAGTTTTCTCAAATGATTTATGATTTAGTATAGAATACAGGTAGTACCTTGGATCCCATGATTATCATTAAGATCACTATTCACTTCCTGTTCTCCCTCGGTGTATTGGGCCCAGTTCCTACAACCGTCATTTATTCCTGATCAACAGTGCCACTACTCCACATCCTCTGCTTCCACTCGCCTTCCTTATTACTTGTTACCCCGCTGGGAATACGATGATTGTTATACTTTGCTTATTTTATGTGTGGGATGGCTGTTATTCCGGGTACACCTTTAATCGTTTATTTATTTCACCATCTTTGAAATTCCTTCTGCTTTAGTATACCATATGTTGTCTTGTGTGTGTGTATGTGTGTGTGTGTGTGTGTGGTATTTGTGTATGTTGTGTGTGTGGGGTGGGGTGTGTGTGTGTGTGGTGTGTGTGTGTGTGTGTGTGTGTGTGTGTGTGTGTGTGTGACCAGGATCGAGTGCCTGATGGCTGGTAAAGCAGACGGGAGAGTAAGAGAGAGAGGTAAAGAGAGAGCGAGAGTAAGGGAGGGAGGGAGGTTGGGAGGGAGTGAGAAAGGGTGTGTGTCTGGTGAGCTTCAGTCTGGCCCTGCCTGTGGCCCACACAGCACCACCACCACAGTCATCACTGCTGCACCACCACCACAGCCGCCACACCCACCACCACCACCACTACCACCGCCACCACCACCGCTACCACCACCACCACCACGGCGGCATCCTAGGTGACAGGAGGCCTCTCACGTACCAACACCAGCTGACATTTTGAGCTGACACCACACCTTGCCTTCACCTGAGCAGCGTCAACACTGATATAATGGTGGTTGTAAGTGACGTAATAGTGGCAGTCCCTCGTGTAATCTGTGGTAGTGAGGCGCGCCTACACGCCCGCACACACAGCAGCAGTCCCTCGTGTAATCTGTGGTAGTGAGGCGCGCCTACACGCCCGCACACACAGCAGCAGCCCCTCGTATAATCTGTGGTAGTGAGGCGCGCCTACACGCCCGCACACACAGCAGCAGCCCCTCGTGTAATCTGTGGTAGTGAGGCGCGCCTAACCCCGCACACACAGCAGCAGCCCTCGTGTAATCTGTGGTAGTGAGGCGCGCCTACACGCCCGCACACACAGCAGCAGCCCCTCGTGCAATCTGTGGTAGTGAGGCGCGCCTACACGCCCGCACACTCACCTCTTCACAGCGCTCAGTAACCTACGCACACCTGACGCACTCACACTTGATACACCTGACAAACGCACTCACAGGCATAAATATCTCAGGCCTGTGTCCATTCTAGCCCCACTCGTGAGGTTAAGTAGCATCGATGTATATGGCCCATGTCTAGTCGCCCCTCTTTACTACGCTTTACGTTTAAGACACGTGTGCTAAGGGACACGTATAGTGAAGGACCCGTGTGCTGGATACTGGAGTAGTGAAGTGTTGCGCTTCCACACACAGGTGGAGCGTCTCCACAAGCAGGTGGTGTCTCAGACAGGTAGTCTCAGTGTCTCCACAAGCAGGTGGTAAATAAACCAAAGAGAAAGTGCATCAAGTGTGCTGGAATCGGCTGGGATTTTCAGTTGTCCCCCGGGAGCCACCACCAGCTGCTGTCCCAGCTGGTGAGGGAGGACACCAGCTGCTGCTCCAACTGGTGAGGGAAGACAACAGCTGCTCTTCAGCTGGTTAGCGATGATACCAGATTCTTAGATGAACCAGCTTCTCGCAAAGCTCCACTGGACCTCAAGTTTCTTAATGCTCTCCTCACGATCTTGAGAGGCTGACGTGTTGGGCTGATGCTCAACTACTGTTGGTGCCCATATGCCCCAGTACTTTGGTACCCTGGTACCCGGGTCTAGGGAGTGTGCGAAACGTGTGAAATATCTGTGTCCTATCTTTTCGAAAACTAAGGTCTCGTGGACACCAAAATGCTGTTAATAATGTCGCTGTTGTGAGTGTGTTGCTGCTGCCTGTAAGAAAGTGACAGACCTCGTGGGTACCTAAGTGCTGGTCATGTAATTCACACTTGGTGAGTGGTTCCGCTGCTGTAAGATAGAGTGGCTGGTGTTATTCTAGCACTGATGGCCACTACAGCACAAGGAGTGTGGAGTTAGCAGCACCGTGTGGGGGTCCACAAAGAGGAACACTGGAACAAGACAACAGCAGCAACTACAAGTATAGTCGCCCCCGCCGCCACCTCTCTCTGTGTATTCAATAATATGGATGCGACCTTCTTGAAGACAACTTATCATCCACGACTACGACAACCGGCCACACAATAAGGTGAGGTTCCTTGGTCACCTGGGGTGCAGGGCAGGTGTGGTGGTGGTGGTCATAGGTGTTTATTTACAAGGTAGGAGGGGCAAGAAAACTGTTGGAAGAAGGGGGCAAACAAGGATTTATGTTTTAAGGGCTTGAACATCCAGCAGTCTTCTATGAGCGTGTTTGATAAAGAGAGAATGGAGATAAATGGTTTTTAATGGACATACTGTTGTAGTGTGAGAAAAGTAATTTTTACCTGGAGACCTGAAGAAACCGGTTAGCCGGACTTGAGTCCTGGAGGTGGAAAGGGCAGCGACTCTGAAGGAGCGGTGAATTGTGATGTCAGTACACTCTGGCAAGACAGTCATTGTGATGTCAGTCCACTCTGGCAAGACAGTCATTGTGATGTCAGTCCACTCTGGCAAGACAGTCATTGTGATGTCAGTCCACTCTGGCAAGACAGTCTTTGTGATGTCAGTCCACTCTGGCAAGACAGTCTTTGTGATGTCAGTCCACTCTGGCAAGACAGTCATTGTGATGTCAGTCCACTCTGGCAAGACAGTCATTGTGATGTCAGTCCACTCTGGCAAGACAGTCTTTGTGATGTCAGTCCACTCTGGCAAGACAGTCATTGTGATGTCAGTCCACTCTGGCAAGACAGTCATTGTGATGTCAGTCCACTTCCTGCAAGACAGTCTTTTGTGATGTCAGTCCACTCTGTGCAAGCCAGTCATTGTGAGTCATCCACTCTGGCAAGACAGTCTTTGTGATGTCATCCCACTCTGAGGCAAGACAGTCATGAGATGTCATTCCACTCTGGGGCAAGACAGGTCTTGTGATGTCAGACCCTCTGGCAAGACAGACTTTTGTGATGTCAACCACTCTGCAAGACAGTCATTGAATAACAGTGAATATGTTTTCCTTCTTAGGTCACCCTACCATAAGGGAAGACGGTAGTTGAGAGTGTACTCACACATTTTATGGTTGCCTGGGTCGATACGTCGCAGCTCTCTGGTGTGTGTGTGTGTGTGTGTGTGTGTGTGTGTGTGGTGTGTGTGTGTATGTGTGGTGTGTATGTGTGTGTGTGTTGGTGTGTATGTGGTGTATGTGTGTGGGTGTATGTGTGTGTGGTGTGTGTGTGTGTAGTGTGTGTGGTATGTATGTGTGTGTGTGTTGTGTGTGTGTACTCACCTACTTGTACCACGCTAATTGTGGTTTGCAGGGTCAGTCCTAGCTCCTGCCCGCCTCTTCACCGGTGGCAACTAGACCCATCTCCTCTCCCCGCTCCATGAGCTTTATCAAAACCTCGTCTTAAAAAACTGTGTATGGTTTCGCTGCCTCCACTACGTCCAATTACTAGGGTATTCCCACTGCCTACAAACTCTTATTACAGAAGAAATACTTCCACAATATCTCTGACTCATTTGTGTCTCAACTTCCAATTGTGGCCACTTAGTATCTGTGATCCCCTCCAGGAAGCATCTGTCCTTGTCCACCTTGTCTATTCCACGCAGTATTTTATTTTATATGTCGTTAATCGAAGTCTCTCCTGACCCTCTCTGTCCTCCAGTGTCCGTCAGGAGCCCGATTTCCCTTAATCTTTTCTTCATGAGGACATTCCGCCTTTAGCACTGAACTAACCTTGTTGCAACCCTTTTGTACTTCTCTAGTTCTTGACGTGCTTTATCAAGTGCGGGTTCAAACAGGTGCAGCATACTCCAGTATGCCGCCATACACGGGTACAGTGTCTTGACTGATTCCTTACTAAGGATTCGGAATGCTGTTCCTCAGGTTTGCCAGCGCCCATATGCTGCCGCCGGACTGATTGATTGGTGTGGCTTGGGGGCCGTGGGAGACCATGCTCGGTGTTATAACTCCGGAGACTGTGTCTCTCAAGATCTTTCTCCTTGAGTGAGGTATGCAGTCCTTTGGCCACCTAGCCTATAACCTGTCTGTGGTACTTCTGTGCCTTCCCTATCTTCATGACTTTGCAATTTGTGCAGACTAAATTCGAGAAGCCAGTTGCTGGACGCAGGTTCCAGTCTGTCCAGGGCCTTCTTTGAAGTCCTGCCTGGTCCCCTCATCAGATTTAAATTCTCCTCATTACACTTCACATCATCTGCAAACAGGGACACTTCAGAGTCCTAAAAACCCTTCCGACATGTCGTTCACATATACCAAAAATAGCACTGGACCTAGACCGACTCCCTGTGGACCTCCCGCTCAGTCACAGGTGCCAACTGTGATACATCAATACGTACCTATGACATCGTTGTTGCCTCCCCTGTCGGGAGTATTCTCTGATCCATTGCAGTGCCCTTCCTGTTATAGCGCCTGATCTCTACTTCTGCACTAAACTCTTGTGAGGAACTGTTGTCAAAGGCCTTCTTGCAGTCCAAGAAGATGCAACAACCTTCTCACGCCCTCTCTCTCTTGTCTTACTTCTGTTACTTTTATCACATAAAACTCCCCAGAAGGTTTGTGACACAGGATTTGCCTTCCGTAATTCCGTGCTGGTTGGCATTTAACTCCTGTTCCGTTCCAGGTGCTCCACCACTCTCCTCCTGATTAACTTATCTCCATAATTTTTGCATACTAATACACGTCAATGACACAGGTCTATAGTTTAGTGCCTCTTTTCTGTCTCCTTTTTTGAAAATGGGAACTACTATGCTGTCTTCCATACCCAGTAGTTGCCCAGGAGGATGGGTTTTCTCAGGATGTTTTGAAGATTGTGGTAAGTGGTACGCACAACATATCGCTCCCCTCTTTCTAAGGACCCATGGAGAGATGTTGTCCGGTCCCATTGCCGTGGGTAGGGGAGAAGGTCCTCTTACAGTTTCTCACCTCCTCCTCATCTGTATGTATGTCGTCCAACACTTGTTGGTGAGTCCTTGTTGTGTTCCCCATCCTGGTCTGTCCCCCCAGAGGCCCCCCCCCACCTTTCCTGTCTGCTACTGTAAATTACTTCCTTAAATATCGTGTTGAGCTCCTACTCACATACCTCTTGATGTTTTTTGTGAGTTCCCCACCTTCTTTCCTCAGCTTATCACCTGGTCCTTGACGTTGTCTTCTTCCTAATGTGGCTATACAGCAGTTTCCGGTCAGAATTTGACTTTGCTATGCTATTCGTTTTCATATGTCCTCTGGGCCACCCTCCTTATCTGCGCTACCGTTTCTTTGCTCTGTCTACTAAATCCTCCTAGTTTTCCTGGGTCCTCTATGCCTCCTGTACCTTTTTCCATTCTCTGTGCACTTAGCTTTTTGCCTCCTTTTTTATTTCCTACAACCTTCCGGGTAAACCAAGGACCGTCTGGTCTCCTATTATTTCTGTTTCCCTTGGGAACAAAACTTCCTCTGCCTCCTTGCACTTGTTGCCACATATTCCATCATCTCGTTTACTGATTTTTCCTACACATTTCTCTGTCCCACTGAACGCTCCTGCAGGAAGTTTTCTCATACCTGTTGTAGTCCCCCCTTTTATATTTTTGCCTGTCCCCTTCAGTTCCTTTTACCTTCTCCACTTGAAACCTACTATATAGTCAAAACTCAGAACCACATGACGCTAGCTCCAAGGCCTCTCGTAGTGATGTCCTCGATGTCGAACGCTCATGGTGAACACAAGATCAGTCTTGCTGGCTCATCCCTCCCCTCTCTCTCTGTTGGTCCCTGACCATGTTGATGCATGATTTTCAAGTACCACAAAATAAAATCCTACATCTTTGCTCTCCATTTTTCGGACCCGCCCATGTGGCTCCAGGTTTTCCCCAGTCGATCTCCCTGTGGTTGAAATCGATTCGCCCCTTACCAGTAACTTTTGCTCCAGCTCGAGTGACTCCTTTCTTGGCCACACTCAGCCAGTGGTCCACCATCACACCCTGTTGTTTTCTTCGTACCACCCTCATCTTGGCCTTCCTGCAGTCTGTGGTGGGTTTATACATCACTCCAATGACTAATTCTTTATGATCTTCCGGACTGAGATTTGTACCTACAAAGTAGTGCTCTTTCTCCCAATCATGTCCATGGCCTTCCATTTCCTCAAATCCCATTGGTGTTTTATGAGCAGTGCAACCCCTCCGCCCCCCTACTCCATCAATCTGTTCCTCAGGACTGATACACCTGTTGGGAAGATTGTGTCTGTTATTATCTCAGCGAGTTGGGGGGGGGCGTACTGCTATGATGTCATGGGGATTTTTCACTGATTCTTTCAGTCCCACTCCTCATGTTATTATCAATATTCCATCCGCATTTGTGTACCAAACCTTTAGTTTCTTTTCTATCATTGTGGTCATGCAAGATATTGGGGTTGGGGGAGGGAGAGCCTTGGTGGGGGCCTATATGGGGCTGTGGTGTAGGTGGGGTATGTGTTGATGGGGGTGGGGTCAGAATGCCCATAAGGGACAGCTGTTGGGGTGAGGTTTGTGATATGGGGTTGGTGGCAGAGGGAACAGTGAGTGGGTTGGAGTATAGGTTGCTCAGTTGCGTTGGGAATGTCGCGGGTGGGTCTTTTGGTGGGAGATTCTGTGGGGTGTGTTTGCCCTTCCTCCTGTGTCTGGGTCCTGCTCATTTTCATTGCTTCTCGTTCCTCCTTGCGTCTCTGTACCCTCTCTTTCAGTGTAGTCCTTTCTTCTTGTGTTCTGTCGCGGTCGAGGTATACTCTCTGGTACCCCTCTTTGTCTCTCAGTCTTGCTTTCTCTTGCAGAATCCTGATTCGAACTGATTCTTCCTTGAAAGTTACTCTGACAGGCCGTATCCTTCCACTCGCAAACCACCCAATTCTCTGAAAATTTGTCACCTGGGTCATATTGCCCTCCCCTATTGTTTTCATGATGCCTTCAATCATTTTTTTCTCCTCCTGTTTTATTTCTTCAAAGTTGGCCCCCTTGGCTTCTTGGAGCCCGTACACAAAAACTGACCTCGCCCTTTCCTCCTCCCACTGAGTCTCCATCTGCTTCCTCTGAGGCATTTTGTTTCCTTCCATTGACATGTTCTTGCCTTCAGTCCCTGTCATATCTGAAACATCTATTCCTTAGTGACTGTCTTCCTGGCCAGCATGTCCCTTAGCTACGCAGTTGGCTGTTAGAACCTCTGCATATAACAAACCCATTTTCTTTCGTACCTACGCTTGATTCTATGTGCCTCATCGTCTTTTCCCTGGCCCCACAAGGGTCTGATAGGTCCTCGTGTAATGGCATGTCCCTCTTTGCGATTGTTTTTGCTTACCATCCCCTTTCTGCGCCTGCCACTGAATTCATCATAGAGACTTCAGACCTTGCGTATGATCTCAGTGAGCTCTCGTCTATAACCCTGGCCCCACGGGTCTGATAGGGTCTTCCAGTACCGGCATGTCCCCGTTGTTGCTTACCATCCCCTTGTCTTCCCAGAGCCTTTGAATTTCCTGAAGTCACGTCGAATTGTCATTTGTCTCTCAATCAGTTTCAGGCTTTGCAGTTCTCTACTAAGCCACTGTATCCTAGCTTCTGCAGCTAAGGCCTGTACTTCCCACTTCCTGCACTCTTCAGCTTATCCGCTTCCTCCATTTTCTTCACTACCAAGCTCTACTATCTTCCTTCCCCACTCTTCCTCCCTTTTTTGTGAGCTCTAACTCCCAGTCCCTTTCCTCCCTTGTTCTTCTACCAGATCTCTGGTTTTCGTCCTCTAAGTGCCACCCTATTTTTTTTTATTTTTTTTTTTTTTTTTTTTTTTTTTTTTTTTTTTTTTTTTTTTTTTTTTTGTTTACCGCAGACAGAAGGCTAGAGGAGGGGGGGTGGTGGGGGGATAGAAAGGTAGAGAGGAGGAGAGAGAAAGGGTAGAAAAGAGGGATAGAGAGGAGAGAGAAAGGGTAGAAAGAGGGGAGAGAGGAGAGAGTTATAGGGGTGAGGGAATAAGACCAAGGGGGAGATAGAGAAATGTGAGGGGGGGAAGAAAGTGTAGAGAGAGGGAGAAAGAGAGGTAGAAATTGAGAGGAGAGAAAGAGAGAGGAGAAAGGAGGCAAGGGAAAAGGCTATGAGAGAGACAAAAGGAGAGAATGGAGAGAAGTGAGCCTAGAGAGAGAGAGGAGGTGAGAAGATTGGGTTTGGGAGTGAGGGAAAGGGAGAAGAGAGGGAGAGAGAGAGGAAGAGAGAGAGGGGAGAGAGAAGAGAAGAGAGAGTGAGAGATAGAGGGAGAGAGAGAGGGAGAGAGAGAGGGAGAGATAGAGAGAGGGAGAGAGAGGGAGAGAGAGGGGGAGTAGGGAGGGAGAGAGAGAGGGCTGTGAGAGAGATGGAGAGAGGAGAGGGAGGGAAGAGGAGAGGGGGAGAGATGGAGAGAGAGATGGGAAGAGAGGAGGTAGAGAGAGAGGGAGAGAGCGAGGGAGAGATAGAGAGAGAAGAGGTAGAGAGAGAGGGATATAGGGAGAGGGAGAGTGGGGAGAGAGGAGAGGGAGAGTTAGGGAGGAGGAGATGGGAGAGAAGGAGGGAGAGAGAGAGTGGAAGGAGGGAGAGAGAGAGAGGGAGAGAGAGAGGGGGAGAGAGAGGTAGAGAGAAAGAGAGAGAGAGGGAGATAGAGAGGGAGAGAGAGAGGGAGAGAGAGAGGGATAGGAGAGGGAGAGAGAGAGAGGCGAGAGAGAGGTAAGAGAGAGAGGAGGGGGAGAGAGAGAGAGAGAGGGAGAGAGAGAGAGGGAAGAAGAGAGAATGGAAGAGAGCGAGGGAGAGAGAGTTGAGTGAGAGAGAGGAGAGAGAGGGGGGAGAGTGGAGGAGAGAGAGAGAGAGGAGAGATGGGAGAGCGAGAGGGAGAGGAAGGGAAGGGAGAGAGAGAGGGAGAGAGAAAGGGAGAGAGAGAGGGGAGAGAGAGAGGGAGAGAGAGGGAGAGAGTCGCTCGCGAGTAGTCGCGCTCGCTGTCTCTAGCTCGAGTGCGCTCTCTGCGCGTGGCTCGATCCGGGCTCTCTATGCTCGATCAGCAGGGGTCGCTACGGTTCTCGTCTCTCTCTCTCTCTATCTCGCGCTCTCTCTCTCTCGCTCCTTCTCTTCTTCTCGCTCTTGCTCGCTCTATAGGTGCCATCCCCCGAACGAACAGAGAGAGAGAGAGACGAGCTATCGTAGCGCGCGAGCTCTCTGCTCTCCGCTCTATCGCGTTGCGCGCTCTAGCGCTCTTATCGCTCTAGCGATGCTCTATTGCTCATCTTGCGCGTGTTGCTCTCTGTCTCTCTCGTTCTCGCTGTGCGACGGTCTCGCCGACGCTCTCTCGCTATCTCTCTCTTTCTCTCTCTCTGCTCTCTATCGTTCCGCGCGTGCTCGCTCGTCATTCGCTCTCGCGGATCTCTCCTTCTCTCTGCGCGCTGTTCTCTTGCGCTCTCTCGCTCGTCGATCGCGTGCGCCTTTTCGCGCTGTCTCTCTCGTTCTGCTTTCTCTCTGCTTTGCTCACCCTCCCCTCTTCGTTACTCTCTTTTTGCGGTGCTCTTTCTCTCCTTCGCTCTCTTTATCTCGCTTTCCTCTTCTTCTCTCTCTCTCTGTCTCTCGTCGCGGGGTGCCTCTCTCCTCTCTTGCTCTCTTATCTCTCTTTCTACTCTTTCGCTCTTGCGCTTCTTTTCTCTCTTTCTACTCTCCTCTCTCGTCTGCTCTCTCTCGCTCTCTCTGCCTCTCTCTCTCTGCTCTCGCTCTTCTCTCTCTTATCGCTCGCCCAGCCGCGCTGGGGGGAAAAGAGGGGGAAAAGGGGGGGAAGAAGGGGGGGAGAGAGGAGGAGAGGGGGGGAAAAGGGGGGAGGGGGAAGGAGGGAGAGAGGGGGGGGGGGGGGGGGGGGGGGGGGGGAAGGGAGGGGGGGGGGGGGGGGGAAAGGGGGGGGGGGGGGGGGGGGGGGAGGGGGGGGGGGGGGGGGGGGCCCCCGGGGGGGGTGGGGGCCCCCCCGGGGGGGGGGGGGGGGGGGGGGGGGGGGGGGGGAAAGGGGGGGGGGCGGGGGGGGGGGGGGGGGGGGGGGGGGGGGGGGGAGGGGGGGGGGGGGGGGGGGGGGAGGTTGGGGGGGGGGGGTTTTTTTTGGGGGGGGGGGGTGGGGGGGCCCGGGGGGGGGGGGGGGGGGCCCGGGGGGGGGAGGGGGGTGGGGGGGGCGGGGGGCCCCCCCGGGGGGGGGGGGGGGGGGTTTTTTTTTTTGGGGGGGGGGGGGCCCCCCCGGGGGGGGGGGGCCCCCCCCCCCCCGGGGGGGGGGGGGGGGGGTTTTTTTTTTGGGGGGGGGGTTTTTTTTTTTTTTTTTGGGGGATGGGGGGCGGGGGGGCCCCTTTTGGGGGGGCCCCCCCCCCCCCCCCCCCCTTTTTTTTTTTTTGGGGGGGGGGGCCCCCCCCCCTTTTTTGGGGGTTTTTTTTTTTTTTTTGGGGGGGGTTTTTTGGGGTTTTTTTTTTTTGGGGGGGGGGGCCCCCCCCGTTGAAAAAAAAAGGGGGGGTGGCGGGCCCCCCCCCCGGGGGGGGGGAAAAAAATTTTGGGGTGGGGGGAAAAAAAAAATTGACCCCCTGGGGGGAAAAGGGAGGGGAAGGGGGGGGTTTTTGGGGCGTTCGTAGGGGGGTTTCCCCAATTTTGTTTACCCCAAAACCCACCCCCGGGGCCCCCAAACCCCCCCCTTTCACTGGGGTTTTACCAAAAAAAAAATTTGGTTAAGTTACCCAAAACCCCTTTTTTTTTTAAATAATTTCCCCCCATTTTCGGGCCAAAAAAATTTTAACCCCCTTTTCCTTTTTAGTCTTGTCCTAAAAATTTTAAACTTTTACCCAGATTATTTTTAAAAACCCCTTTAGCGGGTTTTTTAAAAATTCCCCGGGGGGGGGAAAACCCCAGACTTCCCCGCCCCCCCCCGGGTTCCCAAACCCCCTTTTAACTTTCCGGCCCAAAAAGTGTTTTTGAACTCGTAAACCCTTCCCCCCTTTTCCGTTTTTAAATTTTTTTTACCCTTTTCCCCTTTTACAACTTACCCCTTTTATGCTCTTTTATAATTTTCCCCCCTTTTGGAAAGTACCCCACTTAAATTGGATGACCCCAACCTGTTATGGCGGCCTACCCCCCCAGGGAAATCTCCACCACCTCTGCTTATATATATTATGATACATAATATATCCCCTTTTGGCTACGTTCACGTGTGTGATCTCACTTTTGTCGTTACCACCCCCCTTAATTCTTTTGGTCTTTTCTTTTATACTCGCTTTGTACTTTTTAAATATGTAACAAGTGGCAAAGGTGCCCACAGGCCTCAAGAACTGGCCCCTTTGAAATTTTGTTTTTATAATTTCAGGCTTTTTTTCCCCCTTAACTTTATTTATTTTTTCAAAACACTTTTTTTTATCACTTGTAGGGTTTTTTCACTGCTTTTGTCACTAACATGGATGATCTACTGCTAAAAAAAACCCCCTTAAAAGCACTAAGACCCCGGGACCGGCGTTTGGTGACCCATACACGTCTCCAAACGTGTGTAAAAACTGTGTGAAATGTGTTGTGTGTGTTTGTATGTGTGTATTTTGTGGTAGGTGTGTTATGTGTTTATGGGTGTGTTGTGTGTGTGTGTGTGTGTGATGGGTGTGGTGTGTTTTATTTTTTTGGTGTGTGTGTTGTGAAATGTGTGTGTGTGTGTATGTTTTATGTGTGTGTGTGTATGTGTGTGTGTTGTGTGTTGTGTGTGTGTGTGTGGGGTTGTGTGTGTGTTGTGTGTGTTTGTGTGGGTGTGTGTGGTGTGTGTGTGTTTTGTGAAAAAGGAAATAAGAAAAATCGGCCAGTTGGGGCAGAAATGCTCAAAAAATAAATTTTCTATAATTCTTTTTTAAAGGCCCAATTTTTTTGGTTTAAAAATTTTATTATTTATTGTAACCACGAACGAGTGGTATTGACCAATAAAAACCCACTGCGTTTTGGGCCAAAGGACCCCAACCCATGTTGTTCCCCCGCCCCGCCCCTTGGTGAGCGAAACTCATGGACGCTCTAACCCACAGGCCCTTCAAATCTACAAAAAACAAGCACCCCCCAAGCAAGGTTTTTTTACCCTTGGCCCGGAGGGACCTAGCTTGGCTGGGGTGTTTGGTTCTTGAGGATTTGGGGGCCCCTGGGGGTTTTTTGAGAAACATGTGTTTTTCCCGCCCCATGAGGGGGCCAAAACGACATAAATTTTCCGAGTCCTTGGCTGGGTCTCGGGGTATTTATTTTATATTTTTTTTTATAATTTATATAAATTTATATATTTTAAAATTTATAAAATATATATATATAAATTATTTATTTTATTTTTTATATTATATAAAATTAATATTTTTATATTTTATTTTTATATAATATTTTTTATATATATATATATAAAATATATAATATTGACATATACACAAAATAAGGAAGAAAAAACGATAAGTCCCCCCTGGGCGGGAAAGAATGGCCTAGTAGAGCCCTTCGAAGGGGGGGGGCCAGGAGTATAATCGACCCCTGAAATCATTTTTTGGTGAATCAAACACGTCATCGGTTGTTTCTTCTCTGATTTATTACAGGTTTTTTTTTTTATAAAGTACACTGGTTTTTAAAAAGGAAGTTTTTAGCAGATGGAGGAGTTTTTAAATAATTTTTTAAAGGACAGTTCACTCCAGGAGGCAGCTCAGATAAAAAATTTTCCACTCAAAACAAAACTATTAAATTTTTCACCAAATTCACCTTAAACCAGCAAATTTTAAAAGCTTACAAGACTGGGAAAATACTCTTGACCTATTTTTAAACTAACAACGACAAATCTGATAGTAAATATAACTATCAAATCATTACACTCATTTCAAACATAATAGAGGAACAGCATGTACACACGGGACCCTGACCAGAAAAATTTTGGGGTCAGTCATGAGGGTGTTTTCCCAAAAAAAATTCTTTTTTTCCCAAAAAAAAAAAACATACAAGGGGAACAAGTCACCCATGTCTTAAATGAAACAAACGGGGAAGATTTTCCTGAACCCCATGGATCCAAACCTTTTTGATAAAAAAAATAAACTCTGGGGGTTCTTAGACCCTCTCAAGGCACATTCCATTAATAAAAAAGAAAGAGAAAATTTTAAAATAAAAAGAGGAGAGCCCCCAAATATACAGACAAAGGGGGCCGAAGAATCAAGGGGCTGCGGAGGGGGTCCCCAATATATCTGAAAAGGGAAGGGGGCCCCACGGGGAAGTGAAATTTGCAAATATCGAATTTAAAGCTGAATGAATCTTACAGGAGACACGAATCTCAGGTAGAACAAAAAAGGGCCCAAAAAAAGGAAAATTGAAAAAAAACCCATAAACTTCTTCTCTTAGGGCCAAAATTCAAAGGGGAAAAAAAAAATTTTAACCATAAGGGGCCCTTGCTGAGGCGAATGGGCCCATCACAGATGAAAAGCCAAGGAAGAGTGAGATACTAAAACCCCTTTAGGGACTCAGGTTTGGCGACCCTTTCCCCCAATTTAAGGATCGAAAATCTAAAATAAATTCTTTAAAAAAGAGACCCAAAATTTTGTCATCTAAAAAAAAATTGTGTATTATCCTAACCCCAAAAGACTTTAAAAAGGGCCCAAAAAAAGCATCCCCTTTGCACTCTGCTCCAGGCCCGGACTTTTGGGAAACCCCGTGTTCTTCAAGACGGGCAAGTACCCCCTTTGTAAAGGCCTTCAGCTTCCCTATGGGGGGGAGCAGGGGACACAGGAGTCACCCCAATAACAAAAAAACCCAACAGCATACCCCACTCCAAAAAGGGGTGGCGTAAAGCAATTCCAAAAACTAGGACCGATATCACTAACATCCCCAAATCGTAAAATTTTTTAAAGGGGCCCTTTTAAAAGAAGAAAGTTTCCGGCCAACCAATAGAAAACCTTTCAGCCCCCCAAAACCCCAGGGCAACAGGGGTTTTGAGCGGGTCGCTCCTGCCTGCCCCCAAGCTACTGGACCACCATGAAAAGGGCCCTGGATCCCGTGAGGATAAAAAAAATTTACAAAAATGTGTATACACAGATTTTGCAAAACCCTTCGACAATTTGGGCGATTGTTTTAATAAAACACAAAGTGCGTGATAAAGAAATAAGGGAAAAATTTTGGAAAGATGGTTAATAATTTTCATAAAAAATTAAAAACAGAGTAATAATAAACAATAAAGCCCCGAGGCGGCTAGGGTAAAAGCTCTGTTCCAAAAGGGCCCACAGAAACTCCCCTCCCATTCTTTCCTCTTCCCATATCGGGACATAGACTTTTTGTAACCCAATAGCTCCGTCCCTTCCCTTTTGCGATGAAAACCCAATTCCCAAATGACAGGTCCCCCAATCAAAAGACACCGCAAATCCAAGGGGACAAACCAAATCTTCAAAGGGGCCCCCTAAAAAGAGCAGAAGCAATTTTTAGAAAAAATTTCAACTACTCAGTTTTTTTGAAAAAGGAAGGGGTATAAAAAAAACCGACAAGATGAAATTAAAAACACAGTGAAAATTGGGTATTTTTAAATTGGTGGTTTTTTGGGAAACCCCGGTGGGCTTTTTTCAAAAACAAATTCTAGGAAAAAACTTGAAGAAAAGTAAGTTTTGTACAGAAATGGGTTTTTCAGTCCCTAAACCCTTTGGGGAAAGGGTTGAGGGACTGCTACACCTCACTTTTATTTTAAATAAGCGCCAGGTCCTTGCTTCTCCCTTCAAAATCTCCACGAAAAAGGTGCTTTTCGACCTCCCCAAATTTTGAGGGACTGATTACCCTTTTTCTGTGCCCCGGGGGGCCCCCAGACTATTCAATTACCTCCCCAGGCATAAGGGGGTTAAAACCAATAGACCCGGTGGCTTTTTTCCAAAAAGGGGACTGGCCCGGGAACCTAAAGTAAATACCGCCCAAAACCAGGCTGAGTTTCCCGTACGTCATTTTTGCGTGCCCCCACAATAAACCCGGGTTTGATCAAAAACCCCCTGTCCGCCAAGGGGCCCTGGTCTCAGCCCGGGGCCAGGGGGAGCTTTTGCCCCCGGAAATGCTCCCCAAAAATAAACTCCGGGAAAATGTTTTTTAAAATAAAATGTGGATGGAATTGGAAAGTGAAGCACGTGGGTGAACGCGTATTGAACACATGGTAATGAACCTGGTACAGGGACTTGCTGGGGGGGGAAACTATTTAAGGGGTTTTGACTGACATGGGTCCAGTCCATCGCCCTTAAATGGACTGGACACGCCCGACTCCAGAGGCGAGGGACTGATTACCTAAATTCTCCTCCTCATCTTCCTTTTCTCTCTATGTAATTGGGGCTGGGAAAAAGCCACTGGCTGGCAAAACTTTTCCTCAATAAAATTCCCAAAATTTTGCCAACTTGTCAAGGAAAACAAAATGGAGAGGAAAAGCAGAGGGGGTAATGAGGGGTTTATAAAAGGGAAAAACAGAGGTTTGAGGGTTTGTAAGGGGGGGGTGAGGAGTATTACTTATCAATGGTGTTTTGTAAGGAGGTGGGGGGAGTGCTACAATACAAAGGTGTTATAAGGGCGGGTGAGGGGTGTTAACTATACAATGGTGTTTGAAGGCCCGGGGAGGAGTGTACCCGTTTCAATGGGTTTGTAAGGGGCGGTGAGGAGTGCTACCAAAATCAATGGGTTAGTAAGGACGGTGAGGATTTTTACTATTCAATGGTGTTAGTAAGGGGCGGGGAGGAGGGGTTACTATTCAATGGTGTTTTGTAAAGGGGGTGAGGGTGTTTCTTTATCAATGGTGTTTTGTAAGGGCGGTGAGGAGTGTTACTATATCAATGGTTTTATGGAAGGCGGGGAAGATGCTACAGTATCAAAAAATGGTTAGAAAGGGGCGGTGAAGGGTCTACAGTATTTAAAGGGGGTTAGTAAGGGCGGTGAAGAGTGCCCCAGTAAACAAAGGGTTATAAGGCGGTTTAAGAGTGCTACAGTATTAATGGTGTTAGTAAGGACGGTGAAGAGTGCTACAGTATCAATGGTGTTAGTAAGGACGGTGAAGAGTGCTACAGTATTAATGGTGTTAGTAAGGACGGTGAAGAGTGTTTACAGTTCCAAGGTGGAATAAGGACGGGAAAATGCTACAGTATTTAAAGGTGTTAGTAAGGGCGGGGAAGAGTGCTACAATATCAATGGTGTTAAATAAGGCGGTGAAAGAGTGCTACGTATCAATGGTTTTGAAGGACGGTGAAGAGTGCACAGTATTAAGGTGTTAGTAAGGGCGGGGAGGAGTGTTACAAAATCAATGGTGTTTTGTAAGGGCGGGGAGGAGTGTTAAATATAACAATGGTGTTAGTAAGGGGCGGGGTGAGGAGTGTTACTAAATCCCAAAGGTGTTAGTAAGGACGGTGAAGAGGGGCTACGTATCAATGGGGGTTAGTAAGGACGGTTTTAAAAAAGTGCTTTCGGGATTAATGGTGTTAGTAAAGGGCGGTTGAAGATGCTACAGTATCCCAAAGGTTTAAATAAGGGCGGTTTTAAGAGTGCTCGTTTTTTAAAAGGGTTTTAAGGAAGGGAAGATGTACAGTATCAATGGTTTTAATTAAGGCCCGGTTTAAGATCTACAGTAATTTAAAGGTGTTTGAAGGACGGTGAAGGGGTGTTACAGTATCAATGGGGGTTAGTAAAAAGGGCGGTGAAGAGGGGCTACAGTATTAAGGGGGTTAGTAAGGGCGGTTTTAAGAGTGCTACCGTATTTAAAGGTGTTAGAAAAACCCGGGAAAGTGCTAAAAGTATTTAAAGGGGTTTGTAAGGGGCGGTGAAGGGGTGTACAATATCTTGGTGTTTAAAGGACGGGGGGAAGGTGCTAATCAGTTTCAATGGTGTTAGTAAGGAGGTTTTAAGAGTGCTACAGTTTAAAAGGTGTTAGTTAAAGGGCGGTGAAGGTGCTACAGAAATTAAAGGTGTTTAGGGAAAGGCGGTGAGGAGGCTACAATATCAATGGTTTTTAAATAAGGCGGTTTAAAAACTCCCCGTTTAATGGTTTTTCGTTTGACCCCCAAATTTTTCCCCCTTTTAAAACTCGAATGGTTTTGCATTATTTTACATTTTTGGGATTTTTTCCTTGATACTAGTGAGGGGCTCTTGGGTCTGAGGAACTTGATTTATGAAGAATTAGCCAAACTTCCCATCGGGTACCTCAAATTTTAGACGTTTCTTCATCCATTGGGTTTTGGGCAAAAGTAGTTTAGGACAAAATTTGGGAAAACAAAACTATTTAAAAAATCAATCCTTCCCAAAGGCCCGGGGACTGATTAGCTCATTTTTGTAGTAGTTTTACGTCTTCCAAAATATCCTTTGAAAATTTTTATTCATAAAGCCACTGGGGGGCGAAACGTTACAAAACCTCAGATGGTTTCTTTAATTTGAAATTGGATCCCCCCCCATTCCACAGGGCCCACGGACTCCTACGATTTTTTGCGTTTCCTCTGAAAAACATAACAGTTGTGGCCCGGGATCAGTCTTCATTTGGGTGATGCAACGTTTGGGGTAAGGATGGATCATCACTTTGGGTTCCCCCTGTGTAGGGACAGATTTTGTTGGCTTTTGTTCATAAATGGAAAAAAAGCATCTTTTGGTCGGGGTTTTTTAAATTTGTGCTGATTTTGTTTTTCCTTTAAAAGGGAAAAAATTTTTGATGTCATGTTGTGTTTTGTTTTCATTTTTATTAATTTTTTTTATTTTATCCCCACTGGCCCTTTCCCCCCCAAGGCAGGGTGGGGCCCCAAAAAGAAAAACTTTTTACCCTCATTCACTCCATACTGTCTTTCCAAAGGGGGCTTTTCACTAAAGTTTTTTAAACTGCAACATTTTTCACCCCCCCCTTCAGAGTGCAAAGGGACTGTACTTCCCAAAACTTTCCCGGGGCTCCCGTCCGGCCCCGCGGTTTCCCCCGAACCCCTTCATAAATGTTACTTTTCCCCACCTCCAACGCACGTCAAGTATTAAAAACCATTTGTCCCCCATTCCCCTCCTATCAAACCCCTCCCCGCATGCCCCTGGAAATTTCCCAAACCCCTTTGCACACAAAACCCCTTTTTCCCCCCCCCTCCAACCTTTCCCAGGCCGACCCCTACCCCGCCTTTCCCTTTCCCCTACAGGGGGCTGATACACTCTTGAAGTATTTTGTTTCGCTCCATTCTCTCTACTGTCCCCAACCACCCCAACAAACCCTTTTCCCCAGCCCCTGGACAAACCCTTTTGGGGAAACCTGCACCTCCCCTAAAAATTCCAAACTACAATTTTTGCATTATATTCAAACCACACATAGCCTTAGGTCAATTTACAACCCCTGCCCCCCCAGCCTTTTTCCTCGCTGCAACATTTTTATCACCCAAGCTTCACAACCCCTTTTAAAAAAGCGTTGGTAAAGCTTTTACTCTCATTTCATTCCCCTCTTTGCCTCCAAGGACAAGTTCTTTGTCTCCACAGACTCCTAAATCAACCCCTCACCCCCTTTTCCCCCCTCATCAAAATTTAAAAGAATTTTCCCCCATCTTTTTTAGAACCCCTCCATGGCACGTCCACTCCCAAGTATCTGAAAACAATTTTACCTTTCCCCCTCCTCTCCCTCCAATTTGGGTATCCAATCCTTTTTAAACACCCAAACTTTTTTGGTTTTCCTCATAACCCTTAAATCTTTCCTATGTTCCCTTTTTAATTTTTTTTCTTTTTCACACCCTACCAAATTCCAAACCACCAACCCCTGAAAATTTTCCCCTTTTGATTTCCCAAGGGCACGGTGTCATAGCAAAGGCAACGTTTACAACCCCCCACTTTATGGTGATTTTTTTATCTTTAACCCACCCTCTTGCCAAGGGCCCCCGATTTACTTTCTTTCCCCCCCCCCTCTAAAAAATTTTAAAATTAAAAAACCCGATGAAATCACACATCCTTGTCTTGGCCTACTTTTACTGGGAAATAATTTCCCCCTTTTTTTACTTTTTCTTAAAATTGGCCTCACTATCCTCGTAAAAAAATCTTCACGGGTTTCATAACCCCACCTCCTACAAAAAAACACCGCAACATCTGCCCCATTTCCCCCCCCACCACCCTGGCACACGCCCCTTTTTCCCAAAACCATAAAATGCCACAAAGACCTTTTTTAGCCTTATTAAATTTCTGTTTTACTTTTTGTGTTTCCCCTGGGGAAAAACCTGGGGCCACACACCCCCTTTCCTTTCCTAAAGCCTCCTTTTTTCATCTGCATCCCCATTCTCCCCTCTTTCTGTTTAAAATTTTTTCAAAATAAAATCAAACCCAAAAAATTTTGCCGGAAAACTCAACAGACTTAAAAACCCCCATTTTAATTTTTTTCACTCTCTTTTGTTCCCCCCTTTTTTTTTACAAAGGAAATTTGCCTGCTCTCTGCCCAAACCCTAGGACCCTTACCCTTTCCCCTCCCTTTATTAAAAAAAATTGCCCCAAAACCCCTCCAAAAACATAAACCCACCTGCTTTTTTAAAATTTTTATCTTTATCCCATTTAAACCCAGCGGGCCTTTCCCCCTTTCTTTTTAACCCACTGCCTCCCCGAACTTTTCCCCCCCACTCACAGCTGGCTCTTTCCCCACTTTCCCCAAGGTGTTTTTCCTCCCCTTTCCCTATACAAAGAAAAAACGCTTTCCCTATCTTCCCTCAACATTTAAAAAATTCCTCAAAATTTTCCCTCCCTCTTCCCCAAAAACCCTAATCTCCAAATTTAAAAACTTCCTCTTTCCCATTTTTAACTGCCCAAAACCAAATTTTTTTCTCTAGGCTTCCCTTAAAATTTTTTAATTTCACTCCAAAAATTTTTTTAATTTTTACAAAAATTTTTTTGATAAATCCCCCCCACTTTTCCCCCAATTTTCTCTCTTTTTACATTTTCTTCACCACTCCTTTAAACCCCCTCTTTTTCTCCATATAATCTTCCCTCCTTGCATCCTTCTACTTGGAAAAAATTCCCCATATGCTAAAATTTTTTCCCTTTTTTACTTTTTACATCATCTTTTCCCCAAACAAATCCTCTTCCCTCCCGCACCCCCTTTCCTGTAACCACAAACTTTCCGAACACTCTAACCCCCTAATTTTTTAAAAACCCACCCCCCTACCTTTTTCGATCCCATTGCCCCATGCTCTCATTAGGCCCCCCTTTCCTCCAATCTGTTTATATCTTTCCCTAACTGCCCCTCTTTTAAATTTATAAAACCTTTTACCTCTCTTTTCCCCGATGCTTTTTATTCTCCCTTTTATCCCATCTAAACCCTTTTTCCTCATTTTAAACTAAATTGAAAGTGATCTGATTTATTGTGGCCCCTCTATAAACATTACATCCTAAGTCTACTCAACGTCTTTTATCAAACCCCCTACATTTTTCCAACCCAAAAAAATGTTTATTTCCCCCCCAAAATTTAATCTTTTATACTTATTTATCCTCTTTTTCTTAAAATTTGGGATTACCAAAAATAAACCCCTTTTTTGCAAAGTTATCATGTGATAGGGTTTTAATTTTTTTTTTTGTTGAAAAAAAAATTTGGGGAATGTTTTTCTGAAACCCGAAAAAAGTTACCCAAAGTTGGACTATATTTGGTTAACTTAGGTTAAATAAGTTAAAGGTTGGACATATTTGGTTACTTAGGTTAAATAAGTTACAATGTTGGACTATATTTGGTTTTTATCTTAGGTTAAATCATCATAATGTTGTCTTGTGTGTCTATAACATGTGTGTCCTCAAGACCAGTTGGTTAAAAAAATTATGTTATGTACGCTAACTTACATAAAAAGCTTATTGATTTATTTCTAAAAGCAAGGATGTTTTACTTAGAGAAAAGTTTTGGATTGATTTTTGGCCCTGTTTGGGTCCCTAATTTCATTTTTTTTGGAAGGAAAATTGAAAACAATGAAATGCTGCTTTTAACACGATCGTTCTGGTGCGCATCTATTAGCTTCAAGGCTTAAAAAGCTCTATCCTGTAATTCAACTCTGATCGGAGTCAAACTTCTATCCCTTATGTATTTTAGGGAAATGGTATCCTTGGTATCTTTAAAAGGTTTGTATTA
This sequence comes from Cherax quadricarinatus, assembly GCF_026875155.1. Lineage (NCBI taxonomy): Eukaryota > Metazoa > Arthropoda > Malacostraca > Decapoda > Parastacidae > Cherax > Cherax quadricarinatus. The sequence goes on from NC_069456.1 coordinate 3,674,888, forward strand.
GATTTGGTCTGTGTATGTCCCAGTTTATTATCTTTAGTGAAGAAATTTTGGCTATTTCCTTATGATGACTCGTGAATACCTCTTCTGATTACCTTTGAATCTTCAAATCTAATATTTACCTGCATTATAAAATTATGCTGCATTATGCTTTTCGCGAGCATTGGGTGCAGGTGCAAAAAAGGGTTATGCAAAAACGGATACATTTTTGTATCAAGCAACCAGCAAAATTCATCTAGTTATTAAAAATTTCGTCTGCCCATTAAGTGTAAATTTAGGGAATTAAGTAATCAAATAAACTTGGGTATTTGTCTTTACACCGGTAGTAACATTTTCTATACATTCTCGAGATCTTCACTTCAGTCTGTCTTCAAGGCCACTAAGTTCCCCAGTCTTCTAATAACATATTCATTTTTCCACTATAATCTACCTTGTCCATAATTACTATCACATTTGCTTTGTCTGTTTCGTCAGGTGAAGTCCAGGATCTTTCCTTAATTCATGGTATAACTTAACAAATCTTTGAGGACAATTGTGTTGTAGAGATGAGAGTTTCCAGACCGCTACAACACAACTCTTCACTCTGGCAACCTCTTAATTTTTACTAAATTGATTATTACTCTTAAGGTTTGATTTGCTCTTTCCTCTCATCTCCAGTTATACAGAGATTAAAGTTAACAAAGGTCTTTGAAGAGTCTTCATACATATATGCATTTTGCTTCCATTTTTCTATTTTTTTGCTTTTATTTGTTTCTATATTCTAAGCTCAGATTCGTGTAAATATTGGAATTTTGTATTTTGAAGGAGGGAAAAATCCTCTCTGTACAACAAAAATCTTACAAAATCCATTTAAGACACGGTCTGTGGCCGCAATAATGGTATACAATACCGACGAGATGATTCATAAGACATGTGGGAACACCGTAAGGCCATGTGCCAAAACCATAAGGCACATGTGCGCAACAAACAATGTCCCCCAAAAAAATTTAAAACCCCAAAGTGGCAAACCTTTAACAAAAAAAGCACCAAGAGCACACCACCATTCCCAAGGCCCGTGTTTTTCAAAACCCAAAACCTTTAAAATTAAAAAGCTAAGGAGGAGAATTATTAAAAAAACATTTTGAAAGGGTTTTGGGCAAAAATAAAAGTTAAGGTTTTTTGGGGGGTTTTCTGGATGAAGTTTACTGTCAGGTAATAAAAATTTTATGAAGGTTAGGGGGAAAAAAATTTAAATTTTTAAAATTTTGGAGGTAAAAATTAAAATTGTATGAAGGTTTGGGGGGGAAAAAAAAATTGTAAACACAAATAAAAGATAAAGGACTGTGGCAGGTAATATAAAAGGAAGGGGCCCCCCCAGGAAAATCTTTAAAAATTTTTTGGGGGAAATTTTTTGGAAAACTTTGGGAGGGAAAAATTTTTAAGGGGGACGGGGGGGTAAAACCTTTAAGAAATTACTTTTAAAAAAAAAACTTTTAAGGTTTTTGGCATTTTTAAAAAAAGAGGCCCAAAAAATAATTTTTTGTTTAAAATTTTTATTTAAAATGAAAAAAGCGCATACACCTTTTAAGGGAAATGGAATAAAGCTTTTAAAATTTTGGGCGTCTTACTCCTAAAAGGTTTAAAAAGAGGGAAGAAAAAGGGGAAAAGGTTTTTTGGAATTTTAAATTTTTGTCGGAAAAAAAAAGGGGGGGAAAAAAAAAAAATTTAAAACAAACCAGTAAAAGTTGGGGACCCAATTTAAAAAACAAAACCCTTCCCCCACGTTTTAAACCCCTTTCCCATATAAAAAGGGGGGTGAACAAATTTTTAAAAAAGGGCCATAAGCAGGTTAAAATATTTGGGGACGGTCGCCGCCTAAAGTGCGAGAGAAGAAAATTTGGGAGGGGGGAAGGAAAGAAAATAAACGAAAGGAGGAAAATGCTGGCCCAAAACTGCACCCTGAATATGGTATTAAATTTAAGTATTGTTGTGTAGTAAAATTAAATTAGAAGAAATTTGGATTTTTGATGACTGAATACCTCTTGATACCTTGAATCAATAACATTACCTTTTAAATTACTTATGTTCCAATGCTGTGCGGTTATATAGGGGCAATTATAACAGCAATTATTATTAAATATGCGCCATGTGAATTAGATTGTATTACTATTCGGAATCACCCAGAACTTTCATATTGAATTTATTGCTCAACCACTTCCCATCTTAAACATTTTTCCCAAAAAATCTATTATATTCTTCATTTCTTCTTATCTCAGGGAATCTTCTACGACTACAATTGAACATTTAGAATTAGCCGCTACAACATCCATTGCACCCTTAATCATTTTAAACCAATTGATGTTCTCTCTTCCGTAACAAAAGTACAAGGCAAATCTCAAACATTGCTCATTTCTATTTTTTAAGGGCAATTATAGCTAATAAACATTAAAATATGGGAATTTGACGTCTAATGAGTGGATGATGTACGAAAAGAATGAGAAGAGAGAGAGAGGAGGAGAAGAATGGTATATACGTGGAAGGTTAAGAAGGCCTGTTACCTAGATCGGCAAGAACATACGTGCGTGAAAGAAAACAGGAGAATGTATAAAACGAACCTAGTGAGAAACAGTGGTGCCGTGGACACATTTAAAAAAATCTGTATCAACATCCGTGCCCCTAGATACATTTAACACTCATACCTTAAAGGTATCAAAACACTTGCGGAAGCCTGTGAAGCAGTATTCATAGCAGGTGCCTGATCAAGCAGGCTGTAATGGATATGTGGGCGAGCAGGTCGCCGCCAGTAACAGCCTGCTAGACCAGGCAAGCACCAGACAAATTTGGCCCAGGGCCGGGATGCGAGAGTATGAAAACTATCGAAAGCCTGCCAAGGTATATCAGTGCTGGACACTACTGAAGTCTGCCAGCTCAGGTTGACACTACTGACGTCTGCCAGCTCAGGTTGACACTACTGACGTCTGCCAGTTCAGGTTGACACTACTGACGTCTGCCAGCTCAGGTTGACACTACTAGAACGGGCTGCCGCTCAGGTTGACACTACTGAAGTCTGCCAGCTCAGGTTGACACTACTGAAGTCTTCCAGCTCAGGTTTGACACTACTGAAGTCCTGGGCCCGCTCAGGTTGACACTACTGAAGTCTGCCAGCTCTGGTTGACACTTCTGACGTCTGCCAGCTCAGGTTGACACTACTGAAGTCTGCCAGCTCAGGTTGACACTACTGAAGTCTGCCAGCTCAGGTTGACACTACTGACGTCTCCCAGCTCAGGTTGACACTACTGACGTCTGCCAGCTCAGGTTGACACTACTGACGTATACCAGCTCAGGTTTGCACCCACTGAGTTGCCAGCTCAGGCTGACACTACTGACGTCTGCCAGCTCAGGTTGACACTACTGACGTCTGCCAGCTCAGGTTGACACTACTGACGTCTGCCAGCTCAGGTTGACACTACTGACGTCTGCCAGCTCAGGTTGACACTACTTACATCTGCCAGCTCAGGTTGACACTACTGACGTCTGCCAGCTCAGGTTGACACTACTGACGTCTGCCAGCTCAGGTTGATACTACTGAAATCTGCCAGCTCAAGTTGACACTACTGACGTCTGCCATCTCAGGTTGACACTACTGACGTTCTGCCAGCTAAGGTTGACACTACTGACGTCGTGCCCAGCTAAGGTAGTTGACACTACTGACGTTGCTAGCTCAAAGGGTTGACACTACTGACGTCTGCAGCTCGGTTGACATTACTGACGTATGCCATGCTCAGGTTGACACTATGTCGTTGCAGATCAGGTTGACACTACTGACGTCTCCCTAGCTAAGGTTGACTTACTGGACGGTCATGCCAGCTCAGGTTGGACACTACTGACGTCTGCAACTCAGGTTGACACTACAGACGTCTGACCAGCTCAGGTTGACATACTGACGTTTGCAGCTCAGGTTGACACTACTGACGTCTCGGCTAGATTCAGGTTGACACTACTGACGTATGACAGCTCAGGTTGACACTACTGACGTCTGCCAGACTTAGGTTGACACTACTGACGTTGCAAGCTTAGGTGTCATACTGACGTCGCCTGCTCAGGTTGTCACTACTGACGTCTACCAGCTAAGCTAAGGTTGACACTACTGAGTCTGCCAGCTCAGGTTGACACTACTTACGTCGGCCAGCTCAGGTTGACATACTGACGTCTGCCAGCTCGGTTGACAATACTGACGTTCGACAGCTCAGGTTGATAATAAGAAGTCGGCCAGCTCAGGTTGACATACTGGAAAGTTGCACAGCTCAGGGTTGACACTACTGACGTTGCAGCTCAGGTTGCACTATGATGGTCTGCCAGCTCAGGTTGACCAACTTACTGGAAGTCTGCCAGCTCAGGTTGACACTATTGACGTTTGCCAGATCAGGTTTGACTCTACTGACGTCTGACCAGCTCAGGTTGACACTAGGGAGTATGCCAGCTCAGGTTGAAATATGACGTCTGCCATCAGGTTGACAACTACTGTGTCTGCCAGCTCAAGTTGACAATACTGACGTTTGCCATGCTCAGGTTGACCACTACTAACGTCTGCAACGATCAGGTTGACACTACTGTCGTCTGCACCAGCATCAGCGTTCGACCACTACTGACGGTCTGCCAGCTCAGGTTGACACTACTGAGTCCTGCCTGCTCAGGTTGGACACTACTGGACGTATGCCAAGCTCGGTTGACAATACTGACGTCTCTGCCCAGCTCAGGTTCGACACTCTGGACGTCTGCCAGCTCAGGTTGACATTAATGACGTCTGCCAGATAAGACTGAACACTACTGACGTATGCAAGCGCAGAATGAAACTACTGACGTCTGCCAGCTTCAGGGTTGACACTACTGTACGTCTGCCAGCTCAGGACTGACACTACTGACGTCTGCCAGCTCAGACTGACACTAATGAAGTCTGTCCTGTCAGAATGAAACTACTGAAGTATGCCAGCTCAGGACATGAAAATACTGAAGTCTGCCAAGATAAGGTTGACACTACTGAACGTCTGAAGCCTCTGGTTGGACATACTGACGTTCTGCCAGCTCATAATGACACTATGATCGTTTGCCCCAGCTCTGACTGACACTACTGACGTCTGCCAGCTCAGACTGACACTACTGACGTCTGCCAGCTCAGACTGACACTACTGACGTTCTCTGACCAGCTCAGGTTAACACTTCTGACGTTCGCCAGCTCAGGTTGACACTACTGACGTTCTTCTTGCTCAGGACTGACACTATGACGTTTGCCAGCTCAGACTGAACACTACTGAAGTCCTGACAGTTCAGGTTGACACTACTGACGTCTGCCTGCTATGACTGACACTACTGACGTCTGCCAGCTCAGGTTGACACTACTGACGTCTGCAGATAGGCTTGACACTACTGACGTCTGCCTGCTAAGACTGACTCTACTGGAGTTTGCCAGCTCAGATATGAAACTACTGCGTCTGCCTTCGCAGGTTGACACTACTGACGTCTGCACAAGCTCAGGTTGACACTACTGACGTTCTGCCAGCTCAGGTTGACAATACTGACGATGCACAGTCAGGTTGACACTACTGAGCTCTGCCAGCTCAGACTGACACTTAGGTGGACGTTTGTCAGCTCAGGGACTGCCTTACTGACTTGCCAGGCTCAGACTGAAACTACAGACGTTTGCTGCTCAAGATGGACACTACTGAGTCTGCCAGCTCAGACTGACACTTAGACGTTTGCCAGTCAGAATGTCACTACTGACGTCTCCCAGCTCAGGTTGACATACTGACGTCTGCCAGCTCAGCAGACTGAAACTACTGACGTATGCCAGCTCAGGCTGACCACATTTCAACACATTATACTGAACCACAGCCAACGTGACCTATATAAAACAGATAGGTTTTAAATAACAAAAAGATAGAGTACCATGATCGCAACAGTACAAAAACATCCCGTTCATAGCAGAGAGCGAAGCAGTGGCGGACGTGTCCTGTCCTCTTGCACCATTTACAAGTCTCACTAACACAGGAGGTGAGGGAGCCAGTATATATATATATATAGGAGAGGAAGACAGGGACGGGACGAAGAGAGGAAGAAATCGGAGAAGTAGTGGTAGAGGTAATGCTGGTTAGAGTAGTAGAGTAGTAGTAGTAGTGGTAGTAGTGGTAGTAGTAGCTGTAGTAGGTGCAAGAGTACTAGTAGCAGTACTAGTAGTTAGTAGTAGTAGTAGTTACTAGTGGCTAGTGTAGCAGTAGTATAGTGGCAGTAGTAGCTACTTAGTGGTAATAGTTCTAGTGGAGTAGTAGTACGTGCAGTATTAGTGTACTAGTGGCAGCAGTAGTAGAAGTGTAGCAGCAGTAGTACTTGTATTAGCAGAGTAGTAGCAGTATTGAGCAGTTGGACCCGGGGTGCGCCCGCCCCCGGGGTGGCTAGTTAAGTCGACGTGAGTAGTATAATGGGGACAAGAAACATAAATGGGAGAAAGAGAGGAATAGTAGTCGTAATAATAGTGTGAGAGCACAGTGCTCAGGTGTCCAATATTAAAAACAAAAACAAGATACGTGGTTGTATTAGCCCTCTCAAGTGAGTGGGTATGATGGGAGAATCGCACCACCACCACCACTGTACACCACCATGCACCACCATACACCATCTCAGTGCACCACCATCATCCTCAGCCAAGTACCACCGTGCATCAGTTACCAGACCACCACAATCATTCAGCATCACCAAGCACCACCACTTGGATAACACCACTTTGCACCACCACCTGGCACCGCCACCGTGCAGCACCACCACCTGGCACCGCCACCGTGCGGCACCACCACCTGGCACCACCACCATCCAGCCCGTCTGGCTCCCTGTCCGAGTTCGCCCGATAAATCCCTGGCCCGGAAAATATTTTTGCACCGGCAAAGCCGACAAAGCCGGTGTGATGGGTGGCTGCGGCGGTGCCGAGACCTGGCACTGAGACCTGGCATTGGTGGCACTCAGATCTTGCACTGATGACATTGAAACCTAGCACAAGTGGCATCGAAATTGGCACTAGTGGCATTGAAACCTGGTACTAGTGGCATTGGAACCTGGTACTAGTGGCATTGAAACCTGGTACTAGTGGCATTGAAACCTGGTACTAGTGGCATTGGAACCTGGTACTAGTGGCATTGAACCTGGTACTAGGTGGCATTGAAACCTGGTACTAGTGGCATTGGAACCTGGTACTAGTGGCATTGAAACCTGGTACTAGCGGCATTGAAACCTGGTACTAGTGGCATTGAAACCTGGTACTAGTGGCATTGAAACCTGGTACTGGTAGCACTGAAACCTGGAAACGTGGGCACCAACCACGAGAGAGAGAGAGAGATTTAGAACATGAGAGAGATGGATGAATGCCAGGTAACATACACATAGGTTATCACATAGGTTATCACATAGGTTATCACATAGGTTATCACATAGGTTATCACATAGGTTATCACATAGGTATATCTCTATATTCCTCAATAAGTGGACAATTAAGCACATAGTGTTCAAGAAAGTGAACATAAGGCTGACCAAATATGTTCCATGTGGTTTGATCATCATCTGAGTGTCTGCCAAACTGCCAGAAGTACTTGTAACCAAGCCTAAGCCTGGCCACTACAACATCAGTCTGTTCACATTGCAAGTTGCTCCATAAACACACTTATCTACGTTCATGTTATCATAAATGAGTGATAGGGCTACTCTTGCTTCTAATTGCATTCTTTCTAGCTGCATATTTATTCATTCTGACAAGAACGAAATCAGACAAAGGTAGAGCATTAGTCACCTAGCGATCTAGTGTATCCAACATGCATTCTCATTAGATTTGTCATCTTGTCCTGTTTCCTGACAAACTTTGCCAAACCAACCAACATTTGTCATATATTTGCCATGTCTTTCCCTAATCTCTGGATTACTTGCAAAATCTGGTTACAAAAAAGCTAAGTAGAGGGACTTATAAGAAATTTGTATGTGGTTGTATAAGGGATATGAGAGGCATCATGCAGCTGCATCTTGTGGTCTGCGCGTCAAGTCTTGTGGGAGGGGATGGAACACCTATTTATTATATTGATTCTCTCAACCGAGATAATTAAGCTAAAGGGTTGACAGCACTAATACAGTATATCCCAAAGTGTAAATCCTTATATTAGCAGTGCTACCTGGCGGGTCTACCTGGAGGGTGTTCCGGGAGTAAATGCCTCCGCGGCCCAGTCCTTAATTAAGTTGTACGCCCTTATTATTTAGTAAAATATTGAATAGAATATTAATTAAGGTGGGCTAAGGACATGTCCTTGAGGAGTGCCTAGCTCAAAGTCTTTAGTTACACTTCTATGCCCCTGGAATAGTTCAGATGACTTGCTGTTGGAGAGGCAGCCTTTGATTCAGCTGGGAAGCCACGCGCCTACATGCACTCAGACAAGTTCACTTAGGTTGACATGTCTGTTGGCAGTATCAAAGGCAGCCTTAAGATCAAGGAATGTTGTGTAGAGTGAGGTGTGCAGGGAAAGGTGTGTAGGTGTCGTGGGTGGTGTGAGGTGTGTAGGTGTTGTATGTGTGTATGTGTGAATGAGTGTGTGTGTGTGTGTGTGTGTGTGTGTGTGTGTGTGTGTGTGTGTGTGTGTGTGTGTGTGTGTGTGTGTGTGTACTCACCTAGTTGTACTCACCTAGTTGAGGTTGCGGGGGTCGAGTCCGAGCTCCTGGCCCCGCCTCTTCACTGATCGCTACTAGGTCACTCTCCCTGAGCCGTGAGCTTTATCATACCTCTGCTTAAAGCTATGTATGGATCCTGCCTCCACTACATCGCTTCCCAAACTATTCCACTTACTGACTACTCTGTGGCTGAAGAAATACTTCCTAACATCGCTGTGATTCATCTGCGTCTTCAACTTCCAACTGTGTCCCCTTGTTACTGTGTCCAATCTCTGGAACATCCTGTCTTTGTCCACCTTGTCAATTCCTCTCAGTATTTTGTATGTCGTTATCATGTCCCCCCTATCTCTCCTGTCCTCCAGTGTCGTCAGGTTGATTTCTCTTAACCTCTCCTCGTAGGACATACCTCTTAGCTCTGGGACTAGTCTTGTTGCAAACCTTTGCACTTTCTCTAGTTTCTTTACGTGCTTGGATAGGTGTGGGTTCCAAACTGGTGCCGCATACTCCAATATGGGCCTAACGTACACGGTGTACAGGGTCCTGAATGATTCCTTATTAAGATGTCGGAATGCTGTTCTGAGGTTTGCTAGGCGCCCATATGCTGCAGCAGTTATTTGGTTGATGTGCGCTTCAGGAGATGTGCCTGGTGTTATACTCACCCCAAGATCTTTTTCCTTGAGTGAGGTTTGTAGTCTCTGGCCCCCTAGACTGTACTCCGTCTGCGGTCTTCTTTGCCCTTCCCCAATCTTCATGACTTTGCACTTGGTGGGATTGAACTCCAGGAGCCAATTGCTGGACCAGGTCTGCAGCATGTCCAGATCCCTTTGTAGTTCTGCCTGGTCTTCGATCGAGTGAATTCTTCTCATCAACTTCACGTCATCTGCAAACAGGGACACCTCAGAGTCTATTCCTTCCGTCATGTCGTTCACAAGTACCAGAAACAGCACTGGTCCTAGGACTGACCCCTGTGGGACCCCGCTGGTCACAGGTGCCCACTCTGACACCTCGCCACGTACCATGACTCGCTGCTGTCTTCCTGACAAGTATTCCCTGATCCATTGTAGTGCCTTCCCTGTTATCCCTGCTTGGTCCTCCAGTTTTTGCACCAATCTCTTGTGTGGAACTGTGTCAAACGCCTTCTTGCAGTCCAAGAATATACAATCCACCCACCCCTCTCTCTCTTGTCTTATTGCTGTCACTATGTCATAGAACTCCAGTAGGTTTGTGACACAGGATTTCCCATCCCTGAAACCATGTTGGCTGCTGTTGATGAGATCGTTCCTTTCTAGGTGTTCCACCACTCTTCTGATAATCTTCTCCATGATTTTGCATACTATACATGTCAGTGACACTGGTCTGTAGTTTAATGCTTCATGTCTGTCTCCTTTTTTAAAGATTGGGACTACATTTGCTGTCTTCCATGCCTCAGGCAATCTCCCTGTTTCGATAGATGTATTGAATATTGTTGTTAGGGGTACTCATAGTGCCTCTTCTCCCTCTCTCAATACCCATGGGGAGATGTTATCTGGCCCCGTTGCCTTTGAGGTATCTAGCTCACTCAGAAGCCTCTTCACTTCTTCCTCTGTTGTGTGCACTGCGTCCAGCACATGGTGGTGTGCCCCACCTCTCCGTCTTTCTGGAGCCCCTTCTGTCTCCTCTGTGAACACTTCTTTGAATCTCTTGTTGAGTTCCTCACATACTTCACGGTCATTTCTTGTTGTCTCTCCTCCTTCATTCCTTAGCCTGATTACCTGGTCCTTGACTGTTGTTTTCCTCCTGATGTGGCTGTACAACAGTTTTGGGTCAGATTTGGCTTTCGCTGCTATGTCATTTTCATATTGTCTTTGGGCCTCCCATCTTATCTGTGCATATTCGTTTCTGGCTCTATGACTGCTCTCCTGGGTCCTTTGCCTTCTATATTTCTTCCATTCCCTAGCACACTTGGTTTTTGCCTCCCTGCACCTTTGGGTAAACCATGGGCTCATCCTGGTTTTTTCATTATTCCTGTTACCCTTGGGTACAAACCTCTTCAGCCTCCTTGCATTTTGTTGCTACATATTCCATCATCTCATTAACTGACTTCCCTGCCAGTTCTCTGTCCCACTGAACCCCGTTCAGGAAGTTCCTCATTCCTGTGTAGTCCCCTTTCTTGTAGTTTGGCTTCATTCGTCCTGGCCTTCCTGCTTCTCCCTCCACTTGTAGCTCTACTGTGTATTCAAAGCTTAAAAACCACATGGTCACTGGCCCCAAGGGGTCTTTCATATGTGATGTCCTCGATATCTGCACTACTCAAGGTGAATACTAAGTCCAGCCTTGCTGGTTCATCCTCTCCTCTCTCTCTTGTAGTGTCCCTTACGTGTTGGTACATGAAGTTTTCCAGTACCACCTCCATCATCTTAGCCCTCCATGTATCTTGGCCCCCATGCGGGTCCAAGTTCTCCCATTCGATCTCCTTGTGGTTAAAGTCGCCCATGATCAGGAGCTTTGCCCTGCATGCATGAGCTCTTCTGGCCACTCTAGCCAGTGTGTCAACCATCGCTCTATTGCTCTCGTCGTACTCTTGCCTTGGCCTCCTGCTGTTCTGTGGTTGGTTATACATCACTGCTATTACCACCTTGGGACCTCCGGAGTGAGGCGTTCCCGCTATGTAATCACTTTCTTCTCCGCTGTCTCCTCTCTCCAGCTCATCAAAATTCCAGCGATTTTTGATCAGCAATGCCACTCCTCCACCCCCCCTGTTCCCTCTGTCTTTCCTCAGGATTTGGTATCCCGTTGGAAAGATGGCATCTGTCATCATACCTGTAAGCTTGGTTTCTGTGAGAGCTATGATGTCCGGTGATGCCTCTTTGACTCTTTGATGCCACTCCTCCCACTTATTTGTTATTCCATCAGCGTTTGTGTACCATACCTTCAGTTTCCTTTCCAACACTGTGGTTTGGGGGGCCTGTGAGGGTGGGAGACCTGGTAGCATACTGTGGGTTTCTATAGCTCGGTGTTGGGTGGAGGCTGTGGGTATGGATTGTAGTGTGTGTTGGGATGGTGTGATAGGTTGTATGGTTCTGAGAATAGTTGTGTGTGCGCTTGGCCTTGCTGTTCTGTTCTGCTCTGACTGACCTCTGCTGGTTCCATCCTTGTCTCTTTTCCTAGCTCCTTTTGCTTTTTTGTCCTCTCCCTCAGCTGCTGTTGTTCTGATTGTGTTCTGTCTCAGTCTAGGAACACCCTCTTGTTCTCTTCCGAGTATTTCAATCGTGGTTTCTCTTGGAGGATCCTGTTCCGCACTGTTTCCGTCCTGAGAATCAGCTTGATTGGTCAGTTTCTCCCCTTCGAGTACCCCCCTATTCTCTGAAAATTTACAATCTCGTCCATCTCTTCACCTATTTCTGTGATGATTTTCTCAATCTCCTTTCTTTCTTCCTGCTGCCTTTCAGTGTGTGTGTCCTTTCCTCTCTCTCCTGAAGCCCATGGATAAACACTGATTTTGCCCTTTCCTCCTCCCATTGCCTCACCCTCTGTGACTCTGGATCCTGCCTGTATGTGGTCAGTTTGATAGCATGGTTGTGCCTCAGCATTCGACCTATCACCCTCTCCATCTGCAACCGGCTGTTCTTCCCTTTCACTCCTTGGCCCTCCTTGGCAGGCGGGATATGACCTTAGCATAATTCATAATTCCTTCCTTCCTGTTCGGCCTCGCAGCTTCATATGCTGTGTCTTCTCTGGTCACTGCCCCTGTAACTCGCTTCAGCCTATTTATCTCAACTTCTAGGACCCTTATCTTGGCTACTGCAGTTTCGACTTGTGCCTCCCAATTCTTTGTCTCCTTCTCCAACCTCTTTTCCAATTTCACAGAGAGCTCTTTCTCCATTTTTTCAGAAAGCTCTCCTAATTTTCTCTCCCACTCTTGTTCCATCCTTTTCCACTGCTCCTCCATCCACTCCTCCCTACCAGAACCATTCTCATCTGATCCTTGGTTCCTACGAGTCCCCACTATTTTTTTTTGTGAGAGAAGAGAGAAGGGAAAGGTAAAGGAGAGAGAGGGGAAGAGTGAGAAGGGAAAGGGGGAGAGAGAGTGTGAGAGGGGGAAGAGAGAGAAGGGAAGGAAAGGAGAGGGGGAGAGTGAGAAGGGAAAAATGGGGAAGAAATGGAGAGAGAGAGAGAGAGAAAAGGGAAGGTAGAAAGAGAGAGGGGGATAGTGAGAAGGAAAAAGGGGAAGAAAGAGTGAGAGAGAGAGAGGGGGAGAGAGAGTGAAGGGAAGGGTAGGAGAGGGGGGAGAGTGAGACGGGAAAATGGGGAAGAGAGAGAGCAAGAGAGAGAGAGAGAGAGGAAGAGGAGAGGAGGGAGAGAGAAAAGGGAGAGAGGGTGAAAAGGAGGGAGAGAGAGAGAAGGCAAAGAGAGGGGGAGAGAGAGGGGGGGGAGAGAGGGGGAGAAGGGGGAAAAAGGGGGGAGATGGAAGAGCAAAAGGGGAGAGAGAGGTTTGGGGAGAGAGAGGGGAGGGGGGGATGAGAGAGGGGAAAAAGGGAGAGGGAGAGAAAAGGGAGGGGGGAGAGATGTTAGAGGGGGAGAGATGTTAGAGGGGGGGGAGGTGTTAGAGGGAAGGATGTTAGAGGGGAGAGAGGGGAGAGGGAAAGAGAGAGAGATAGGTAGAGAGTGATAGGTAGAGAGAGAGATATAGGTAAAGAGTGAGATACGTAGAGATAGGTCTCTACCTAGGATAGGAAGAGAGGGAGAGAGAGAAAAGGGAGCGAGGTTCAGATGGTCAGTTCACAGGACGGTGTGAAATCCTGTGTATGTGGTGTGTTTGCGTGTGTACTACAGCTTACAAGTGCTTGTTCCTGTGTGTGTGTGTGGTGTTGTGTGTGTGTGTGTGTGTGTGTGTGTGTGAAATGTAGTGTGTGTGTGTGTGTGTGTGTGTGTGTATGTGTGTGTATGTGTGTGTATGTGTGTGTGTGTGTGTGTGTATGTGTGTGTATGTGTGTAGTGTGTGTGTGTGTGTGTGTGTGTGTGTGTGTTGTGTGTGTGTGTGTGGTGTACTCACCTCACCTAGTTGTACTCACCTAGTTGAGGTTGCGGGGGTCGAGTCCGAGCTCCTGGCCCCGCCTCTTCACTGATCGCTACTAGGTCACTCTCCCTGAGCCTTTGAGCTTTATCGTACCCTGCTTAAAGCTATGTATGGGATCCTCCCTCCACTACAATCGCTTTCCCAAAACTATTTCCACTTACTGACTACTCTGTGGCTGAAGAAATACTTCCTAACATCCCTGTGATTCATCTGTGTCTTTAGCTTCCAACTGTGTCCCCTTTTACTGTGTCCCCAAACTCGGAACATCCTGTTTTTGTCCACCTTGTCAATTCCTCTCAGTATTTTGTATGTCGTTATCATGTCCCCCCTATCCTCCTGGGCCTCCAGTGTCGTCAGGTTGATTTCCCTTAACCTCTCCTCGTAGGACATACCTCTTAGCTCTGGGACTAGTCTTGTTGCAAACCTTTGCACTTTCTCTAGTTTCTTTACGTGCTTGGCTAGGTGTGGGTTCCAAACTGGTGCCGCATACTCCAATATGGGCCTAACGTATACGGTGTACAGGGTCCTGAACGATTCCTTATTAAGATGTCGGAATGCTGTTCTGAGGTTTGCTAGGCGCCCATATGTGTGTGTGTGTGTGTGTGTGTGTATGTGTGCACCCACACTTCTAAGTATTCATACTGCTAATAAATACCAGTAGATACCAGTAATTCTAAGCTTACCAATACTTGTAACACTTATCGATTCTACTTCTAAAATTCGGAAAGTAGCCAGGTTGTAAAATTTAGCTTGTCTCAGCTTAAGTGTCTGACGTTATCCCTCACTACCGCTTTACTCCTTGCACTCTCGTCTATGCTATTTCTACTCTAATTCTGGTAATGGCTTGTAGGAGTGAGTGAGCAGTATCTAACAATGATGCAGGACCAGAACTCAACCTTGCAAAATGCAACCTCAACAGGTGAATACTTGCGCTGACAGCGGTGTGATGACAAGTTGCCAGAAGCTGATGACGTAGTCGTCGTACATAGGCCTTCTATCACTATTTTGTAACTCCTTCACCCGTGATGTTTATAATCATATATGCTCATGCATCCCGCGTTCCTCAAGTGATTTCACTTTTCACTTATTACAGAATACACTTCACATTCAGTGTTTCACTTTATATGTATAATGGCATACAAACTGTTGTGACGTCACTGCTTCAGTAGGCCTACTGCCACCTTCCCTTGTATATTTTATTTTTTCTCCTTTTGCTTATTAACTTTTTCACTCACATTACGGTGCCCCACATTTCACTTGTTAACCAAACGCTGGTAATTCTTGATCACCCGTTTCCACACTCACTTTGATCTTTTTATGTTTGTATCTGTGTGGCAACAGTGCCTAGTAGATCCACAACGGTTTGGCACTTTAAAAAAAAAATACTGAATTCCGGTTTCCTCTCGAATTTTTTCAACTAATAACTATAGTTATCACTCATAGGTTTGTTCACTGACTTTGTCACTACCACTGATTACTGCTAGCGGTTATTGCACGCCTCAAAAACATGAAGGTTCTCGGAGCCTTGTGCACCCACGCCTGCACCCACCGTGTGTGTGTGTGTGTGTGTGTGTGTGTGTGTGTGTGTGTGTGTGTGTGTGTGTGGTGTGTGTGTGTGTGTTAACTGAGTTCCGGCAAGTGTAGCTAGTAGAATAGTTGTACTTAAAACACCCAGTGTTTCTTGGTGCTTGCGTGTTAAAGACCCTGCCATATCAGTGCCAGAAGCACAGAGTATTGTTGTCTTGAAGATACATGTATATTAAGCTGAGATTTTCTTATGACATACCTGTGGCCGGTTTGGAGAGTGATACTCTCTCGTTGTATATCATCTGAGGCTAGGTTTCACTTTTGATCACCTAGTCAACCAGGCTGTCAGTGCTAACTGCTCGCAGACCCACATAACCATTACAACCCGGCTGATCAGTTGGCCTGGACGTGTCCAAAACAGTGACACAAGACAACACTAGAGATTTATCAAAACTTATGTACTGAACTCCAGTTTCCAGGTTGTGGGACTGATTACCTCACCTTCCACTGTCTTCTTCGTATAGTTCTGAGAGTCTGGCAGACTGATTAATTCATATTCTGTCATTGTGTATCATATCTGTATTGAATTGAAAAATTCACTTACTGGCGAAATATCGTCAAGTGTTACTCATGTGTCTAATTCTCCATAGCAAGAAGCACATCCATCAAAGACTTCACCAGAACCACAGTGGAGAACCTTGAACCAATCACTGCAGGACTTTTTTATAATCCCTTGTTAAGGTTGTGGCAGGGTATATATCGGAGAAACCGCGCGAAATCTCAAAACACGTCTGAGTGAGCACATCTGTCCGTACAGAAAGGTCATCCTGTCCTAGATGTGTGGGGATTAGTGTGGAGCGTTATAGAGCACCATGGCTTGCTGTAGTGTTTTGGGATTTCAGGTCAGAGTGTTGAAGGAGGAGGCAATTCGTAGCCATCTTGAAAGGCATAAATTTATTAATGAATCTCAACACGGTTTTACAAAGGGGCATTCCTGTCTTGCGAATATACTATATTTTTTCACGAAGATATTTGAGGAGGTAGATCATTGTAATGAATACGATATTGTGTATATGGACTTCAGTAAGGCTTTTGATAGAGTCCCACATCAAAGGCTATTAAGGAAAATTAAGGCACATGGAATAGGAGGAGAAATTTTTTCCTAGGTAGAGACGTGGTTGACAAATAGGCAGCAGAGAGTTTGCATAAATGGAGAGAAATCAGAGTAGGGGCGCGTCAAGAGTGTTGGGCCCTTTGTTGTTCACAATTTATATAAACGCCATTGATGAAGAAATAAATAGCGACATAAGCAAGTTTGCTGATGACACCAAAATAGGTCGCCTAATTCTTTCTAGTAAGGGCATTAGAGCACTTCAGGAAGATTTGAATAGACTGATGCAGTGGTCAGAGAAGTGGCAGATGCAATTTAATACATATAGACAAATGCAAAGTTCTAAACACTGGATAAGAAAATAACCATGCCACACAAACTAATTAATATAGATCTTAATATTACTGATTGCGAAAAAGATTTGGGAGTTCTGGTGAGCAGTAATCTAACACCAAGACAACAGTGCATAAGTGTTCACAATTAAGCGAACAGAATCCTTGGTTTCCTATGAAGAAGTATAAATAATACAAGTCCTCAGGTTGTTCAACTCTATATATCCTTGGTTAGGCCTCATTTAGATTATGCTGCACAGTTCTGGTCACCGTATTACAGAATGGATATAAATGCTCTGGAAAACGTACAGAGGAGGATGACAAAGATGATCCCATGTATCAGAAATCTTCCCTATGAGCACAGAGGGCCCTGAATCTGTACTCTCTAGAAAGGCGTAGAATTAGGGGGGGATATGACTTAGGTGTATAAATGGAAAATGGGAATAAATAAAGGGAATGTAAATAGCGTGCTAAAAATATCTAGCCGAAACAGAACTCGAAGCAATGCGTTTAAGTTGGAAAAATTCAGATTCATGAAGGTTATAGGAAAGCACTGGTTTGGTAATAGAGTTGTGGATGAGTGGAACAAACTCCCGAGTACCGTCATAGAAGCTAAAACGTGTTGTGGAGTTTTAAAAATAGGTTAGATAAATACATGAGTGGGTGTGGGTGGGTGTGAGTTGGACCTGACTAGCTTGTGCTGATAGGTCTGATGCCGTTCTCCTTAAGTGGATGTGATCTGACCTGACTAGGCGGGTCATTGGTTCAAGCCGGGAGGTAACTTGGACCTGCCTCGCATGGGCCAGTAGGCCTGCTGCAGTCTTCCTTCTTATGTTCTTATGTTCTAGATGTTACAGTTTGACGGTTCTGTAAGTACTGTAGAGCACATGAACACCAGTCACTTGGTGAAGTGTAACAACACCCACTTGAGAAACCAGATACCCATAGACGGTAATGCCCTGAAGCATCATTAATCTCCATTTCAGACACAGTTACACTGAACGAAGGCAGCTTTGTCAATTTTGAAATATTAGCATGCATCTTCCTTTTAAAGAGTTAACCCTGGCGTCACATGGCAACATTGTGTAGTTACTATATTCTTCCTGCATCTCACATTGTTTCCTTTATATACCCTCTGTGCCTTGTATTGTTGTTATTGACTTGATAAAACTTCTGCAGAGTGAAACGTAGCTGTAATAAATGGTTTATTATTTGCTCCTGTGTCTTCGTACTTAATAATCCCTCGGAAACGTTAGTAAAAAGTACTTTATAAAATCTTTGCTTAAAAGTAGGTCTGTGATAAATGCTGGGGTGAATACTACACAAAACGTTGGTTTCTCAGTGTTATTTGTGATCTGGTGTATTGTGAGTGTTTACTTGTGAGCAGTGACGTGGATAAATAGCTCACTCTCTGGTCCGGTATGATTTGTGCAAGTGCAGTGGTATTGACAGAGGTGGTATTAGTGTTGGTGGAAGCGCTTGCAGAGGTGGAAGGGGTGGTGGCAGGGGTTCTAGTGGTGTTCGTGGGGTTGGGTACAGGCGGTGGTAGTGGGTGGTGGTAGCGATGGAAGTGTGAGAGATTAACAAGTGTGTTCAGGTGTCATTCATTCTGTTACAACTCAAGTTGTGGTGTGTCGACCTAACTAAATGCCAACAATAACTACATGAATAAAAGAGTGGTGCAAATAAAACTTTGCATCAGCGTATCATAAACATGACAAGACAGGAAATAAACCAGTTAGACTGAATTTAGTATTTCCCACAAGTACATCTGATACAGATGAAAGAGAACACAAGAGTCCCATGGTTGCTAGCGACCATACACTACTGAATTTTATTTAACCTGTACAGTTAAAATCGAGGGAAGAATAGCAAGCGGGGGACCCAAGAAACAGGTCTTCAGAAGAGCAAACTTTGAAGGGATGAGAAAATTCTTGACTGTATTGCACTACAGGTACAAGTGGGTTCGCCGGGACGGGTTCTGGCCCGGGTCCTCTCCATGCGGTGACCCGCCATGTATTGCAGTAGTAAAGGTAACTAGAAGGAAAGCTAACCCATGAGATGATGGAATAACTGGCTGGAAAGTACCAGGAAGATCGAACTACTGACGAGCATATTATGTAAGGTAATTGTGAAGATAATATTCAATAGAGTGGTAGAGCACTTGGAGATCACTGGTTTCATAAAGAATAACCAACACGGGTTTGGATGTGGCACATCTTGTCTGTAAGACAAGATGTGCCACTTAATCCACTCACAAACAACATAGAGGAGATCAGTCTTTAGATTGCATTTCGATCCGCCCGAGAAATCACTTGATAATGGTCCATAATGAATCGAAACATCGTTTAAAGATCTTCCTCCAAAGTGTATTTCTATAGCCTTGTTGTTGTGACATCATATATGATCCGTTCCTGTACTTTACTTATGGCTTTCCTCTCTAGTTTGTAGATCATTCTATCAAAGGCTTCCTTCCAGCCAGAGAACAAGCAGTGTACCCAGCCCAGCCTGGGTTGGATTGTGTCTGTCAGTCTGTCGTGCGACTGCTGGAGTTTCCTGAGACAGGATATCCACTCCCTGAATCTCGGCTGGTTTTCTCTGGCTGTTTTCTCGTGTATGTGTGTGTGTGTGTGTGTGTGTGTGTGTGTGTGTGTGTTTTGTGTGTGTGTGTGTGTGTGTGTGTGTATGTCTGTGTGTGTAGGTGTGCGTGTGTGTAGGTGTGTGTGTGTGTAGGTGTGTGTGTAGTTGTGTGTGTGTGGTGTGTGTGTGGTGTGTGTGTGTGTGTGTGTTTTGTGTGTGTGTGTGTGTGTGTGTGTAGGTGTGCGTGTGTGTAGGTGTGGTGTGTGTAGGTGTGCGTGTGTGTGTGTGTGTAGGTGTGTGTAGGTGTGTGTGTGCGTGTGTGTAGTGTGTGTGTGGTGGGGTGTGGATGGTGTGTGTGTGGTTTGTGTGTGTGTGGTGTTTGGTGTGTGGTGTTTGGTGTGTGGCGTTTTGGTGTGTGTGGTGTGGTTGTGTGTGTGGTGTGTGTGGTGTGTGTGTGTGGTGGTGTGTGTGTGTGTGTGGTGTGTGTGTGGTGTGTGTGTGTGGCGTGTGTGTGGTGTGTGTGTGTGTGTGTGTGTGTGTGTGTGTGTGTGTGTGTGTGGTTGTGTGTGTGTGGTTGTTGTTGTGTGTGTGGTGTGTGGTGTGTGTTGTGTGTTGGTGTGTGTGGTGCGTGTGTGTGTGGTGTGTTTTGTGTGGTGCGTGTGTGTGGTGTGTGTGTGGTGTGTGGTGTGTGTGTGGTGTGTGGTGTGGTGGTGTGGTGTGTGTGTGTGTTGGTGTGTGTGGTGTGTGTGTGGTGTGTGTGTGGTGTGTGTGTGGGGTGTGTGTGTGGTGTGTGTGTGTGGTGTGTGTGGTGTGTGTGTGTGTGGTGTGTGTGTGTGGTGTGTTGTTTTGGGGTGTGTGTGGTGTGTGGTGTGTGGTGTGTGTGTGGTGTGTGGTGGTGTGTGTGTTTGGGGTGTGTGTGTGGTGTGTGTGTGTGGTGTGTGTGGTGTGTGTGGGGTGGCGTTTTGTGTGTGGTGTGTGTGTTGGTGTGTGTGTGTGGGGGTGGTGGTGTGTAGTGTGTGTGTGTGTGGCGTTTTTGTGTGTTTTGGTGTGTGTGTGGTGGTGTGTGTGTGTGGTGTGTTGTGTGGTGTGTGTGATGTGTGTGTGATTGTGTGTGGTTTTGTGTGTGGGGGTGTGTGTGTGTGTGGTGTGTGGGGTTGGTGTGTGTTGTGGTGTGGGGGTGTGTGTGGTGTGTGGGTGTTGTGTGTGTGTGTTTGTGTGTTGTGTGTGTGTTGTGTTTTGTTTGGGGGTGTTGTGGGTTTGTGTGTGTTTGGTGTGTGGTATTGTGTGTGTGTGTTTTGTGTGTGTGTGTGTATTGTGTTGTTGTGTATTGTGTGTGTTGTGTGTATTGTGTGGTGTGTGTGTGTGTGTGTGTGTGTGTTGTGTGTGTGTTATCACCTATTTGTTACCTATTTGTGGTTGCGGGGCGAGTCCTAGCCCCTGGCCCCGCCCCTTCACGGTTCTACTAGACCCTATCTCTCCCCGCTCCATGAGCTTTATCAAACTCGTCTTAAAACTGTGTATGGTTCCTGCTCCCACTACGTATTTTCTAGGCTATTCCCTGCCTTACAACTTATGATGAAGAAATATTTTTACTATCTTTTGCTTTTTTGTGTCTTAAATTTCCCCAATTGTGGCCTCTTTTTTCTTTCCCCCCCCTGGAACTTTTCCTGTCCTTGTCCACCTTGTCTATTCCACGCGTTTTTATATGTCGTTATCTGTCTCCCCCGACCTTCCGTCCTCCCGTGTCGTCAGCCGATTTCCTTAATCTTTTTCATAGGGGCATTCCCCCTTGCTCTGGAACTAACTTGTTGCAACCCTTTTTACTTTTCTTGTTTTTGCGTGCGTGTGTGTGTGTGGTGTGTGGGGTGTGTTTGTGTGTGTGTGTGTTTTTTTTGTGTGTGTGTGTGTGTGTGTGTGTGGGGTGGGTGTGGTGTGTGTTGTGGTGTGTGTGTGTGGTGTGTGTGTGTGTGGGGTGGTGTGTGTTGGTGTGTTGTGTGTGGTGTGTGTTGTGTGTGTGTGGGTGTGTGTGTGGGTGTGTGTGTGTTGTGTGGTGTGTGTGTGTGTGTGTGGTGTGTGTTGTTGGGGTTGGGTGTGTGTGGTGGTCTGTGTGTGTGTTGTGGGTTTTTGTTTTTGGGTGGTTTTTGGTGTGTGTGTGTGTGTGTGGTGTGTGTGTGTGGTTGGGGGTGGTGGGTTTTTGGTGTGTGTGTTGTGTGTGTGGTGGTGTGTGTGTGTGTGTGTTTTGGTTGGGGTGTGTGTGGGGTTGTTGGTGTGGTGTGTGTTGTGTGGTGTGTTTGTGTTTGGTGTGTTTGTGTGTGTGTTGTTTTGTGTGTTTTGGGGTGTGTTGTTGGGGTGTTGTGTGTTTGGGTTG
>NC_069456.1:3697028-3736327 GCF_026875155.1 Cherax quadricarinatus
TAAAATCCCTAAGGCCTACTTTTTCGGGGAAAAAATCTCCCCTCTCCGCATACCATACCTGAGTCTCACTGTCCCTCGGAAAAAATCTCTTCACTGCTTTCAGTAACCTACCTCCTATTCCATATATCTGCAACATCTGCCACATTGCTCGCCTATGCTATGGCCCTCTGGCCCTCTAAAATGAGGTATTAGAGGCCGTCGAAATGAACACCTTGACATTCCACCTCGCCAGCAGTAACAGCCTTGTTGATTAGACCCCTGATCCACCACGAGCTGGCCCTCAGACCGGGCCGTGGAGGCATCGACCCCGGGAACCCTCTCCGGTAAACCCAGGTATCCACCGTGTCATACGCCTTTTCCCAAATCCAAAATGCAACGAAAAACCCTCTTTACCCTTACTAAATACAGTTCACCTATATGTTTCACTGTAAACACTTGGTCTACACACCCCCTACCTTTCCTAAAGCCTCCTTGTTATCTGCGATCCTGGTCTCCGCCCTTACTCTTAATTCTTTCAGTAATAACTACCATGCATTTTAAACCAAGTATATCAACAGGCTTATTCCCTATAATTTTTACCCTCTCTTTTGTCCCTTTGCCTTTTTGCAAAGGAACTATGCATGCTTCTGCCTTTATTAAATAAAAGTACCAACCACTCCAAACTGTATTCTCACCTGCTTTTAACATTTCTGTCTCTGTCCGGTCAGTCCCAGCTGCTTTACCCACTTTCATATTACCCGCTGCCTCACGCACCTCCCCCCACACTCACAACTACTCATTATTCTTATTTTTATTATTATTATTTATTCTTTTAATACATTGTATGATGTTTTCCTCCCTTCTCTAAATCCACTTCTTTTCTACTTAATTGCCCTTAGAACCGAAAACGAAATTGTTTACAATACCTCTTTGTAATCTGTTTTTTTTAGCTTTCATGTATGCCCCCTTACCCCTGTGTCTTGCATTTCAAACAGTCTGTTCCTATCCGCCCTGTCAAGTCCTATGAATATTTTGTACATTCCCAGTCTGGTCTTTCCTGGTCATCCACTCTTCCCAGGTTTCTCCTCAAAGCTTCAGCTTCGCTTTTATTCTGCTGTAAAACCTCTGAATCTTCTTCAGTTTGTGATCATGTTTGACCAGGTGTCAGCTCCAATGCTGGTACCCAACATTCTCTCTCTAGGCGACCTATGTCAATATGTTTGTTTGATGTTGATTTCCACATCTATCTCTAGATTTACTTATTTCTGACCTTGGGCTCAGGTCTTCTCTCGCATTTTGTTATTACAAGAGCTTGCACTTTGTTAAGTAAAGTCAAGTTGCCACTTGATGACCCCCACAAAAAGCCTGTTTTAAAACTTCTTCTGGCCTGGCATTACTTTCCTATTCTTATTCGTCTCATTAGCCTCATGTCTTCAACAAAAAAATAGCATACAAGATACAGTAGTGTCTGACAGCAGGAGTCTCTTCCTTACTCTTTTTTTTTTCTTCACTTATCTCTCTTTACCATCAATCTGCCCATGTGTTCATTCAATATTTTTCATTTAGGGAAGTGATTTTCTTCTATCCCTTCGTGTTTTGTCTGTTTCTGGATCGTTCTCTGGCGGGGTACAATATCAGATGCTTTTCCTCTGTGTAATACAGTAGAACCCGTCCATGTAGTTTTTTTTTCCATCCGTGTTTTGTCATCAAAAGTCATGTAGGTTTTGTGAGGCATCACTTACCTTCGGTAAAATCATGCTAGTGTTTTGTAATCAAATTCTTCCTAGAGTCCTAAAAATGGATCACCTTAATTCAGTGGGGGCTTGAGAACCTCCTGTTTCCGGGGTGAGGAACTCTCCCTTTTCCCCCAGGGTGCGGGGTGGAGTTTGAGCAGTCCTAGCCTTGGGGTTGGCCTTCCTACCCCCATCCTCTCCGCACATCTCCCCAGGGTGCGTGGTGGGGTTTGAGCAGTCCTAGCTCACGTTGGCCCTACTATTCCCCCTTCGTCCCTCTTCCCTCGGGGTACGTGGGGGGGTTTGGGTAATCCTAGTTCAGGGTTGGCCCTCCCACCCCCCCTCTCTCCCCCGGGTGCTTGCCTAAGAACTAAACAACCCCCGGGGGTTGGCAAGAATATTACCCTATTTACCAAAATTTGCTGCTGTAGAAATGGGGATGTAATTTTTTCTTGGTGTGTATTTCTCATGATGTTTTCCCTGGGACCTCCATATTCCTAGTTGAACCCCTTGTGGATCCCTGTTTTCCCCTTTTCTTCTCCACATGTTTGGTATAAACCCTTTCAATTATCTTGTGAATTGTTGTACCTCCCAGTTTCCTTTCACATTTTTTTTTATTCGCTCACAGTCTTTCTTTTTAAAGTCATCCTTTAAGTTCTTCTTTCTTTTGGATATTGGAGAGATAGTATTGTATGACTGTTACTGTTTCTAATGTGTGTGGAAATTGCTGTCGTCTTGCTCTCATTGTACATCTTTGCCCTCTGTTGTTCGCTGCGGGTTTATGTAACACTATTAACTTTGCTAACAAGACAAAATCTTTTTTCAGTACAAATTTCTGCGAATATTTTCCCTTTCGTCAAAATTTGCTAACACTTCGAACTGTTTCCTGACAGTATCAAAATGATATTGTTAGTGTAAATTTGATAATTTTGGGAAACGGTATTTGTTTAATGTACTTGATGAAACTGTTCTAATGTTTTGTAAGTGAAACAAAACACAATCACCCGTTCACCGACCATGCATGATGGTGTCCGCTGTTATAGTCTTTGAACACAAACTCCAAGCTTCCCGACTCTTTAATCACCAGTGGTTTGTGATTATCAATCGCTCCTCATCTGTTTTCCCTTTTTTTTTTGCTATTTGGTACCAGCAACCCCAGCAACCGGGAAGCTTGGTCTGGGAGGGGGTCCGCGGGAGCGGTGACCCCCGGAAGCAACTGCAGGTAACCAACAAGGCAGGTACCCTCCGGAAATGTCACGTGTTTATATTCCCCAAGAAATCGTCTTTGTAATGGGTTGTGATGTCTGTGTTTCCTAATTTTTCACTCGTTGCTAGGGAGCTACACGATTCTGTTTTTAGTTACATTATGGGAACAAACACAGCTATTGTTCTCTGCCATATTCCAACACACAGGGTGGATTGTATGCATGAAGTAATAAATGTGTTATCCTGAGCTGGGAGACTTCATACGGTGATGAGGATATCATGAGTATTCCACTATGGGGTCAGTGGCTACGGCAGCTTCAAAGTTTTCGTTTTCAGCAGAGCTGGAGTTGGTGGTGGTGCAAGGCGTCTTGCTTATGGTGGGGGTGTGTGGTGGGTGTTGGGGGGGGTGGGGCGGTGCTGTGGTGAGTGTATTGGTGGCGGTGGGTGGTGAATTTGATGGTGGTGGTGAACCTTCCTGGTGGAGGGGAGTAGTGCGTCTTGCCCCCGAGCCTCAGATATCTGCTTATTTTTCAATGCATCATGTGTGTGTGTGTGTGTGTTGTGTGTGTGGTGTGTTGTGTGTGTTGGTGTGTTGTGGTGGTGTGTGTGTGTTGTGTGTGTGTTGTACGCCTCCTTGCCTGAGTAGGTTACTGCCTTACGCCCCTCTCTCCCTCCTCCTCTACCCCCCCCCACCCCTAACAAAATTCGAAAAAGAATACAAAAATAAATATATTCAGAAACCATCTGCCAATAACATTATGTCATCGCTGGTAGCACTAAACCCGCGTACCCCGTGTACATGTGAAGAGTACATAGAAAACAACAAGGTTCTCGCCACACTCTTCTCTGGGCCCGGCTGCTGCCAACGCCAGTTTTGAATCAATATGTCGTACCCGGGCCCCTAATAGAGTAGAACACGCTTTACACAACATTTATAGGGGGAAATTTTTCCCCCTTGTTAGAGCTTAAAAGGGGCATGAAAAGGTCAAAAAATAAAAATTAAAAATAAAAAATAAAAATTTCCTTCACATCTAAAAGACATGTACAAGGTATACACCCTAGCTAACAAAAATACATACACAAATAGAAAGCCGTTTGTTATGCTAGCATTTCGGGAAAATTTAGGTCATTTTTGTCCCAGGATGCGACCCCACCGGTACTAACACCCAGGTCCCCATTTTACTGATGAATGAACATGGACAACAGGTGTAAAAAAACACGCCCAATATATTACCCTTCCCGGGGGAATCGAACCCGGACCCTCAGGTGTGAAGCAAAGCTTTGCCTCCCGGCCACGACCACCCCGACTTCACGAAGACATAATAAAGGCAGAGCTTTTTTTATTTACAATAAGACAAAATATACAAAAAAATTAAATCACGATGAAGCCCACAGGGCGAAACATGTTCAGTAAAATAACAAATATATTTAAAACACATGAATTTCCCCACAGGCGAAACATTGTTCAGTAAAATTACAAATTATTTAAAACACGATGAAGTTCACACAGGGGGAAAAATTGTTTCGTAAAAATACAAATATATTAAATCACGATGAATTCCACACAGGGGGAAACATTGTTTCAGTAAAATAACAAATATATTAAATCAGATGAAGTTCCACAAGGGGGAACATTTTACAGTAAAATATACAAATATATTAAACACGATAAAATTCCACACAGGGGGAAACATTGTTACAGTAAAATATACAAATAAAAAATCACGATAAGTTCCACACAGGGCGAAACATTGTTTCAGTAAAATACAAATAATTAAATCACGAAAAGAATTCCACACAGGGCAAACATTTTACAGTAAAATATACAAATAAAAATCAGATAATTCCCCAAAGGGCGAAACTTTTTTCAAAATATACAAAAAATTTAAATCCCGGGGTTTCCCAAAAGGGAACCCTTGTTGTTTTATTTTAAAAACGATGGTTCCACCGGGGGGAAACTTGTCTAAAAAAATCCAAAAATTAAATACGTGGCTACCGGGAAACATTTTTAAAGTTTAAAAAACAAATAATTAAACACGATAAAGTTTCCACAAGGGGCGAAACATTGTTAATAAAATTACAAAAAAATTAAATACAAAAAAGTTCCACCAGGGGGAAAAATTTACAGTAAAATAATACAAAAAATAAAATCCGATTAATTAAGGGGGAAAATTTTTAAGAAAAATATACAAAATTTTTAAAACCATGAACCCCCCAAGGCGAAACAACAGAAAATTTTTCAAAAAAATTAAAAACGAAAAAATTTTCCACACAGGCGAAACATTTTAACAGTAAAAAAACAATTTTAAATACGGAATCCAACACAAACTTTTTACAAAAAAACAAAAAAAACACGAAAACCACACACAAACAACAAAAAAACAAAAAAAAACACAAAACCACACAGGGAAAATTTAAGAAAAATTGAAATAAAAAATGAATTCCACACAGGGGGAAAAAAAGTTTTAGAAAATTCCTTTAAAACCATAAAATTCCAACAGGGAAAAGCAGTAAAATAAAAAATTATAAAATCACGGAATTTTCCACACACAAAATTGTCAAAAATAACCCAAAAAATTTTAACCGTGAACCACAAGGCGAAAAATTTTCAAAAAAACAAATTATTAAAATCACGTAAAGTCCCCAGGGGCAAACATTGTTTCAGTAAAATATACAAAAGAACGAGGCTTTTTGAAAAAAATTTGGGGTTTTTCCTCCCGTTCCAAAACAAAATTTTCCAAAGATTTGAGAGTTTTCCACACCCCGGAGCCCACCCGGCCCAAAGTCTAGTGGGGTAAAAAAGGCGCGGGGACTCCAGGAGAACTATTGAAGATTTTTAACAAACAGCAATCTTTTTTAAACTAAACCCAATAAATGTTTTTTTCCCCCCCATTATGGCTTTTTTAAATCAAAGGATTTACATTCTTTTAATATTTTCAATTTATATTTCTTTAAACTATTGTTCACAATTTAAACAATTCAGCATTTTTAAAAAACTAAAAATTGCATTACATATAAAAAAATATTTCTCCGATTTTTTAATTAAAATTAACTGAGATTGACAGAAATAGGGGGAAATTAAACTCAACCTAGAAGTTTAACAGGGTTCCCCAAAAACAGGAGGGGTTTTCAATCCCCCGGAAGTTGGGAATAGCCTTCCCTTTGGAATTTCTTTGCCCGGAATTTTTAAAGGATTACGATTATGAAAATAAAAACCCAAAACTTTAAAATTTCGTAACTCAAACCCCCCAAAAAACCAACACCCAAAAACCCAACCACCACCCCCAAACCCAAACCCAAAACACACACACCACAAAACATACATAACTAATGTTGTGTGTGTCTATTTAACAAGATGGGGACTCAGATAGGGGCGCCCCCTCTGCTATGAACACACCCAACGACATCGCTCCCTTGAAGACTTCGATGACGGGGCGAAACGAAGGCCCATATGGTTTGTGGGGGGAGGTGTTGGGGAGTGAGGTAGGGGGGGAGGAGTGGGGGTGGCGTTGGAGAGGAGATTGTTTTTTTTCAGGGGTACGGGGGGGGTTTTTTGAGGAGTGTGTTGGTTGGAGAAATAGGGATGTGGGGAGGGATGAGATGGGGAGATAGGGGTGAGGGTGGGGAGGTTTGTTTTGGGGTGGGATGAGGGGTGAGGCATATGTCGGGGAGTGGGGATTGTTTGACATGGGAAAGGGGGTTGGGGGTAATGGGAGGATTTTTAAAATTGTTTGGGGTGATGGTGTGAAGTGAGGAGGTGGGGCTGTAGTCGAAGTGATAATGGTGAAGGGAGGGGAAAGTGTCGGGGTAGAGGGGGAAGGTGTTAAAAGGTAAGGGGTTTTGGTACAAGAAGAGGGGGTGTTAGTGGTGGGGGGGGGGAAGGCGGGGGAGTGGCGAAAGGGCAGGGGGTTGGTAGGTGTGTTGGGGGAGGACAAAGAAATCGTTGGTTAAAATTAATGGTCGATGGTGAGGGTATGGTATTCGTGCTATTTGATGTGATCACAGCAAAACCTTTTTTTTTCAAAAATAAACATGTTTTCCCTCGATCCTCACCCTTTTCCCCGTTCTTTTTTCCCCAATCAAGACTGAATTCCCCAGCTTCTTCGACCCCACTTGTAGCCCACGTCTTTGAAGGCTGACTCAACCTCTTCCCCCTATTAATTTTAATAGCTAGCAGCTATTTAACAGTTGGGTTTAAATAAAAGGTATACAATACCGACAAGTTGATAATAAGACACGGGGTTAACTTTTGGGCATATCTTTTTTAAAAACATTGAGTCCCCCCCTGGCAGACTATGCGTTCGTATTGCTGAAGCGTGATTCTTGGAGAGACAACACGTTAAAACCTCACCCCTTTTAGTAACCTTTGCTTTTCTTCACTCTTTTTTTTTTTTTCAGGTTCTCTTCGACCACTGGATGACTTTAAAAAATTGTCCCCTTTTTTCTATGAACTTTTGGATCACCTCGGCGGGGCACTGTATTTAAAAACTTTTTAGTTTTAAGAATATGCAGGCCATCCAGTTCTTCTCTTTATTTATTTAATTAACTGTCGACAATTCATAGGTTCCTTAAAAAGGACTCTCTCCTGAATCCATGTTTTTTTTTTTTTTCCCAAGTGCTCCAGTACCTTTTGAGTGGGAAACATGTCAGGGTAGCAGCCTTTAGGGCAGTACCCATGAAATGTTACAACCTGTCACAGGTTTTGGGGGTTTTTGCCCTTTTAAGTCGGGGTAACTTCATTTTTGGGTTAACCAAAGTTGCTGAAATCATCTCTAGCCTACATGGTCATCAACAAGCCCGGCTGACTGGGACTTTTTCCAGGGAGAGGTCCAGTTATTCCCTTTAAAACCTTTACCCTGGCATTGTTTCGTATATCTCTGTATTTCTGCATCCCACTTTTGCCTTTGAGTGTCCTAGGGGGGTAAAATATCTAGGCTCCCTTACTACCTTAGTTTTGAGTTCCTTGCAAGTTTTTTTTTTTTTTCCCCCCCCTTTTTCTCCTCCTCTCCTCTCTCTCTCTCCCCTCTCCCCAAACCCCCCCCAAATTGGCCCTTGCACCCCTTTTCACTTGATAATTTACTGTCATTTTCATTACGTGACTATAAGGGCTTCTTTTTTACCTTACAGGGGTAATTTACTTTTTTTTTCCTCCCTCTCTTCGTACCCCCATACTTATTCTTTAAACCTTTCTTTTTTCCTGCTTTGTCATCCTCGTGTTTTACTTTTTTTCCAACCCATTCTGTCCTCCGTTTTTGTTTTTGTCTCTACATTTTTTGACCAAAGATCCTTTTTTTTCCCCTTCATATCTTGTATAAAGTTCCGTGGATGTCACTACATTTATGTCCAATCTTTAACTTTTTCTTGGCTGGCTATTTCCCAGCCAGTTTACTTCTCTCGGGAAAATTTCTGATACCTTCAAATCTCCTTTTTTTTAAATTTTGGGCTTTTTGGGCGCACCATTTTTTCTCTATTGTATTTTTTTCTAGATGTTATAGTTAGCGCTGGCGATAATTTACACCATTTCGCATTCAGTATTCATTTTTCACGAAATTTTTTTTGTTTCGAGTGAATATCAATTTAAACTTGCTGGCTCATCCCTTTGCTGTTATCCCTGATCTTTGCCAGGTGTTTAAAAATAAGCGTTTCCTGTTACTGTCTCTTTTAACCCTTTTCTCTCCATGTTTTATGATGACCCCCATCCCTAGAAGGGCCCAGGTTTCCTAGTCAGTTTATTTGTGAAACTTTCTCTATAATCAAATCATGGAATAAACTTGGGTTTGAACCCATGATAAGTCATTCTAAAACTAGCAGACCATTGCATTAGATATTTCAACTACGGGGTGTTTCACTCTTAGGAGGCCCCGAGTTGGTGCTCCTGTAGTTCAGCCATCTTGTTTTGCATATTATGTCTGTAGAAAAACGATAACCCTGGGCCTCCTAAAGGAGGCCCAGAGTTATCGTTATCACCCACCCTTCAGAACTTCTTGCTGTCTAGGAAGTGATTTCAGTGTGTTGTCTCTATGATCACCATAATATTAGTGTATTGTCTCTTTGATAACCATAATATCAGGGTGTTGTCTTTATGATCACTATAATATCAGTGTGCTCTATTAACACTATAATATCAGGTGTTTGTCTCTATGATCACCAAATTTTAAGGTTTTCCTCTCTTACTCTTTTCTTTCATTGTTTATTTTGGTTTGGTGACTCCAAATTTGCATTCAGGTGCTTCCCCCTCCACCCCAGTGCTCCCTCCCCCACTCACTACCCTTGATATTCCCCTCCTCAGATCTCTACTGTAGCCAAAACCCCGCCCCCTCCACATCACCCCAACTCCCCTACAACCCCCTTTCCCCCCCCCCCCACCATCCTATCAAAGTAGAAGAGCAAGTTATATCAGCGTAGCGTTGGATTCCACAAACATCAAAAATGGTGGGTTTTTTTTTGTGGTTGCTAAAACTGGTTGGTTTGACTCCCCTCATTTGTATTTCTGTTATGGCCACTGTTAACGGCGCCTCCTGCTGAGTATTTGTGCTGCAAAACAAAGCAAGGGAAAAATGGGTAAAAGAAAAAAACAAGTGAGAAAAAATCTTTGGATGTAGCTGCTCAGGCTCTCTCTTGATTAAACACTTTTTTTAAATTTTTACAATAATAAAAATTTTATGTGTGTGTCTTTTTCTGTGTCTGTGTCTGTCTGTACTCGCCTCGCCCATTTTTGTGGGTTGAGGGGGCGAGTTGAAACTCCTGGGCTCCCCCTTTTCAGCTCCTAGCTGCGCGACCCTATCATACGTCTTCTTAAAAACTGTATATGGATTCTGCCTCTATCACTAAGCTGTATAGGTCGTTCCACTTCCTGACCACCGTTTTCTATAAAGAAGCATTTCCTGATATCCTTGTGAAGCATCTGTGATATATTAACTGCCAGCTTTTCCCCCCCGGGGACCCAAGACCCGCCTCTCAAAAAAATTTGGGCCCGTCTGCTCTGTCAATCCCTCTCACTATTTTGCACAAACGTAATCAGACACCCCTGGTCCTTCTGTCTTCTAAAATCATCAGCTTTAGCTTTTTTAGCCTCCCCCTCTCCCTCCTGTTTAGCCTCCTCTTATCTTTGGGGCTAGTTTCGTCGGTAGCTGCAAACCTTTGCACTGTTTTCCAGCTTCTTACCTTGTGTTATCATTTGCTAGTTCCTTATGGTGCTGCATACTCCAAGATGAGCCTAACTAATATATAGTGTCGTGAATGACTTTTTGCTGAGGTTTCCGTGAAAGCTTTTCTTAAATTCGCCATTTCCGTGTTTATTGTGGCGCCTTTTGGGTTGATGTGTGGCTCCCGATATGCTTAAAAGCTATGCTCACCCCGAGACTCTACTCTTTCAGGGGGTTAACAGTTTTTTTCTCTCAAGCTGGCATTGTTTCCAGTCGTCTTGGCTCTTTCAGGATTTTCAAAATTTTTTGCATTTGCTGAAGTTAAATTCTAGTAGCCACTGTCAAACCAACCCTGCAGTTTGTCCAGATAATTTGTAGTCTTTCCTGATCTGCTTCTGTTTGTATTCTTTTAGTGTCACATCTACAAACCTTTTGACTCAACTTCTGTCATGGATACATACACAAGAACAGTACTAGTGACCCCTACTGACCCTTGTGGAAGGCCCCCTACACTTACCCATTCCGTCACCTCTTCCCAGACCATAATACATTATTTCATTCCAGGGAAGCATTTTGGTTCCACCCTACTGCTTTCCCCTTTATTCCCGTCTCCTACTCTAGCTTTCAATCCGGGCTCTTGTGGTTACTGTATCGAATGCCGACAGTCCAAAAATATAGTCCAGCCACCCGCTCCCTTTTTAACTTCGTCACCTTTTCATAGAACTCTGGCAGGTTTGTGAGCTAGGATTTACCATTTCTAAAACCATGCGGTGGTTGTTGTTTGTGGATTCACTAATTTCCCCGAGCTGCACTACTCTTCTCTGATAATCTCTATAACCTTATGTACTGTGCCTGTCAGTGACACTGTTATTTAATACAATTTAAATCCCCGGGTCATATTTTAAATACCCCGGGGGGAATGATGGGTTCCCAGAAATCTTTGGGGTGCCTTTAATAGGGGTTCAACAGCTGGATGCTTTTCCACAGGTTTTTTTTGTTTTCCCTTGCATACAAACCCACGGAGATATGTCTGGCCCCCTTCGAGGTATTTAGCTTTCTCATTAGTTTCTTCACATCTTCCTTTGTGTATTGTGTCCAGATTCGTTGGGGCTTTCCTCCCTCTTTGACTCTCCGCAGTGTTCGTGATTCCATTGAGGAACGTCTATAAATCTTCTGCTCACTTCTTGAAACCTCTGGTCTTTTAAATGAGCTACCCTTCATCCTTCTTCAGCCCTATTACCTATCATTCACAGTTGTATTCTTTCTGATGTTGGTATACGAAAACTTTGGCTTAGATTGGACTTTGATTAATGCTATATTTTCATTATTATCAGCTTTTCTTCTTACCTTTTGCATATTCGTTTCTGTTTTTTTTTTTTTGGGCTTGGTTTCCTTTTTTGCTGGCAGTCTTTGCTTCCTATATGTCTTTCATGCTCTTGCACTTTTAGCTTTTCTGTCTCTGCACCTCTGGGTGAACTATAAAGGATCATTCGTTCCTGTCAGTGCTCTGCTTCTGGGGATGAATCTCTCTGCCTTTCGGCACTTTGCAGCTACATAATCCGTTCGTTAGTCTTTCTATCTAGCTTCCTTTCCTTGGTTTCTAAGGAGCTCCATTTTTGGGAATTGTCTCATGTCTATTAGGCTATTTTGAAGTCAGGGTTGGCCCCTTCATTCTGCGTGTTTCTCTTGGGGTTCAGTTCCACTGGGTATTCAGATCTCGGTACTGCATGGTCGTTAGCACTGACGGGTCTCTCATATTCATGTCCCCTACATCAGAATCACTTAAGGTGAATGTAAGGTCCAGCCTCGCAGGTTCACCTCCTCTCTCTAATTGTGTCCTTGATGTGCTGACTCGTGAAGTTTTACATCGCCATCTCCAACAACTTAGCGTTCCATATTTCCTGTCCCCCTCTCCTCCGTGTGTGTGTGTGTGTGTGTGTGTGTGGTGTGTGTGTGTGTGTGGTGTGGTGTGGGGTGTGTGTGTGTGTGTTGTTATGTGTGTGGGGGGGAACTCTACGTCTTGTTGTAGCGTTCACTTCATACTGTATTATTCACTTCATATTGTAGTATTCACTTCATATTGTAGTGTTC
Source organism: Cherax quadricarinatus (assembly GCF_026875155.1). Lineage (NCBI taxonomy): Eukaryota > Metazoa > Arthropoda > Malacostraca > Decapoda > Parastacidae > Cherax > Cherax quadricarinatus. Next base: position 3,709,183 of record NC_069456.1, read on the forward strand.
ACTTTATATTGTAGTGTTCACTTCATAGTGTATTATTCACTTTATATTGTATCACTTCATATTGTAGTATTCACTCCATACTGTAGTATTCACTTCATATTATAGTGTTCACGTCATCCTGTAGTATTCACTCCATATTATAGTGTTCATATTGTAGTATTCACTTCATACTGTAGTGCTCACTTCATACTGTAGCGTTCACTTCATATTGTAGTGTTCAGTTCGTCCTAAAGTTTTGTTCAGTGGCGTGTGGTGAAAAAGATTACTAAGGTAAACAGATGATATTTGGAAGGTGTTTGATATAACTTAAGACACTTGGTTTTACTGAATCATCGTTCAGTGTATTTCTTTCTGACTCTCTTAGAAGTGATCAGTAAAGTCACTAAAATTCTGACTAAATATTTTGCAGTAATTCCTGTTTAACTGATAGAAGGGCATATAATTATAATCTTTCTTGATCTTATGAATTTGTGGAGTAAGGCTTAATTAGTTTCAAAGCAGAGAAGCCACACTCTTCACCTGCAGCCATTGTTGCAACCATTAAAATTCAATCATGTATGTAGTTACTTTAAGTCTTTTTTCAAGCCCATTTAGCAAAATTTAAAAACCAAATTTCTTTTATTCTTTTATCTTTGAATTCTTCTGACGTGTAATTAACATCATGTTGTGATTTAATTGATAAAAAATCAAAGAAATTACTATAGTTATATTTCAGTGCTTGAAAGCAAACTCGGGAGTTTTTTTTTTCTAAACCCACAAAAATAGTGGATCACGAAAAGCTTAGGAATCTTAAAAATCAAAACTGCGATGCTGAATATCATTGGCAGTGCTGGGGGAAAGCATCATTGTAGGGTGATAGTGAGAGAGGGAACAACCAGCAGTGTGATGACCCCCTGCTCATGACCCTAGCCAAGGGAATTCCTCTCATTGATGATGATTTACCCCTCACTAGGCTTCCCTGGAATCAGATATCAGCTTTAAATTAAAAAGACAATCATTGATGCCCTGTTTCAGCCTAATCCTTCTTCAAAACTATGACGCAACATATTTATAGAGGGGAAATTTAAATAGCATCAGAATGCATTTCACAGCATGTTAGATTGTTCGAATCGTATTTAAACGTGAATCTGTGTTCATATAATTTAACTTAATCTCCATCTTATGTCTGGCAGTGGTGAATTAATCATGAGGACTGACGATCATACTGCAGAGTAATTGTTGCCTGTTTAAATTTTCACAATTTTAACTAACAAAGTACAAGTCTAATTTAAACACCGGGTTTAAATTCACACAAACATGAATAATAAAAGCCAAAACCTGCATTTATATTTTACGTAATATCAACAAAAAAATATGTTATTTTTGAAGATACTGATTTTCATAGTGTAAACTGAAGTACCTACCTTGTTTCTTATGAGTGTAAACAGTACTTACCTTACGTATGAGAGTAAACAGAACTTACTTTACTTATGAGCGTAAGCAGTACTTACATCTTACAAGAGTAAACGATACTTACCTTACTTATTATAACAGTAAACAATACTTTATGATAGAGTAAACAATACTTATCTTACTTATAGTGTAAACAATACTTTGTTATAATGGTAAAAAATACTTATTATGATAAACAGTACTTACCTTACTTATTTACGTTACTTATAATAGAGTAAACAATACTTATGATAATACATACGCGTACTGTACACGTCATTGTTATGTTGATAAGGAAGCCATAAACTCGTAAGGGGTCATTCAGTGCCTGGGAAGTTAAGTTTGATCTGAGGAAAGGAGTACTCCAGTTCCTTGGCTCAAGAGCTCTTGGCTAACATGAAGGGAATCTGGTTGAATGGTTTGATTGTGAAGTAACACATACTACATTGTTTAATGTTGATTTTATGTGGTATGTGTCTTCCATGTTGTTCTGTTGATTTTATCTTCTACCTGTTCCATGTTTACCATTTTTCCTTTTTTACTTTATCCACCCCCCTCCTGTCCTTCTTTATCCACTCCTCCGTCTTTTTTATCCCTCCACTATCCTTCTTTATTTCCCCTCCCTTCTGTCTTCTTTATCCATCCCCTTTTTTTTCTCAACCACACCCACCTCCTACAACCCCCACTCTTACCCCGCCACATGCCTCCCTCCCCCCCCTCTTCGCGAACTCAACCTCTCCTTTTCCTCCCTCTCTCCGTCCGCCCCCTCCCTCCCTCCCTCCCTCCCTGGGTCCGTGACAGTCCCCTCCTACAGGTCGTTGCTACGTGAGCCAGTCAGCAGAGTATCCACCCTCCGCAGAAAAGGTCGCACCTCCTCACCCTCCAGGCTCGCCAGGTATATACACCCACCCCTCACCATCACACCTACGCCCACCCCTCACGCCTACCCCTCACGCCCACCCCTCACGCCTACCCCTCACGCCTACCCCTCACGCCCACCCCTCACGATCCCCGCCTTGCTTTATCTATTAACTTCACTTCAAACTTATTTTTGGTTTGTGGTTTACATTCACCGCCTCATTGTCTTGGGTTTGCTTCTTGTTTGTTTGTTTAATTGCATGTTTTAGGATGTTTTTGTTTTGTTGTGGTGTGTGTGTGTGTGTGTGTGTGTGTGTGTGTGTGTTTGTGTTTGTTTTAGAGACTTAGTGAGCATCTCCAAACCTGTGTAAAATGATCTTGGTACACCGAGGCTTGTGTGCACTCCAGTGTGCACCCAACCATATGTACATTCATGTGTACACTCTTGTGTACACAATGTGGCAGTGACCGCATTCAGCTTAATATTAATATTAACACTTCTCTGGCAGTGTTAATATTGTTAACACTTCTCTGACAGTGTTGTTAATAATGCTAACACGTCTCTGACAGTGTTGTTAATATTACTGTTCATTTTTAATTGTTTCAAGTTGTTCCATTGTGGTTCATTGGTATTATTAGTGGGAGACCTTTTGTAATGGCCAAGGTTACTACCCAGATTTGCATAGCAATATACATTTATTTTAACTATATGTGTGTATGGGTTTGTATGTTTTTTCCTATATGTATAATATGAATATAATTGTCATATATATATATATATATATATATATATATATAATATATATATATATATATTATATATATATATATATATATATAGTTCATGGATGATGTTACACTGGCAAGCACAAGGAAGACCTTTCTAGCAGATCATACTAAGGTGATGAATGGCGCGGGGACAGGCTATAGGTCTCATCTATCCAAATATGAAATCATGTCAGTCACTCAGCAGTGATCCATGCAGTGAGAGCCATACTTCCATGCGCGTCGGTCATTGGCCGGACAAATAGCATCCTGCTTGGAACACCTCTTGGAAATGATGCCATTGACTCAGTGTAGAGAACAAACTGGGTGATTTGAAGAGAAAGGAACAGCGAATAGGCAATATAGAACGCCCACGACGCCTTGTATCTTCTCACAGAGTGCTTTACTCTGCCCAGGCTAACATAGTCTGTAAGATGTACACCCTCATACGGCAGCCCCTTACTGCATGGATATGACAGTCTCTTGAAGTTGATGTTCACGAAAGTAGAAGATGGACAGTAGGAACAAGATACACCACCAGTCAGACTAGGAGGTATTGGTGTCCGCAAGGCAACACAGAATGCACTGCCTACGTTCCAGTCTTCGTGTGTGGCATTCAGTGAACCTGCAGCAACAGTTTTTCCTGAACAACTTAGGGATAATGTTGGAGTTTGTGACCAAAAGTTCATTGGTGGAGCCAGGTCTGAGATACTCTAACAGGCCTGCGACCAGATATGCTTCCCGAAACAGCAACACACTGCGATGGCTTCACAGTGGAGAATGCAGGCTAGATCATAGTCTTATTACAATGGTTAGTCAGGCTAGATCATAGTCTTATTACAATGGTTAGTCAGGCTAGATCATAGTCTTATTACAGTGGTTAGTCAGGCTACATCATAGTCTTATTACAGTGGTTAGTCAGGCTAGATCATAGTCTAAGTCTGGTTAATCAGAATAGATCATAGTTTCAATCTGGTTAATCAGAATAGATCATAGTCTCAATCTGTTAATCAGAATAGATCATAGTCTCATTCTGGTTAATCAGAATAGATCAAGTCTCAATCTGGTTAATCAGAATAGATCATAGTCTCATTCTGGTTAATCAGAATAGATCAAGTCTCATTCTGGTTAATCAAATAGATCATAGTCTCAATTCTGGTTAATCAGAATAGATCATAGTCTCATTCTGGTTAATCAGAATAGATCATAAGTCTAAATTCTGGTTAATCAGAATAGATCATAGTCTCATTCTGGTTAAATCAGAATAGATCAAGTCCATTCTGGTTAATCAAATAGATCATTAGCCCTCATTCGGTTAATCAGAATAGATCATAGTCTCATTCTGGTTAATCAGAATAGATCATAGTCTCATTCTGGTTAATCAGAATAGATCATAGTCTAAGTCTGGTTAATCACTTTCAAAAAATTCCTTCACACAATCACATTGCTCTTTTTTTTGCATTCACTTCAGTTTCCTTTTACACAAACGTCAGCCCATCATAATCTGTCAAACACATCAACGTAATGAATTTAGATTTGTAAAATGCACTGGGCAAAAATACCTAAACCCACAAATTGACATTAAGGTGAATCCGTCATGTTATAAATCAACAGTAGACATGAGTGTATTAACAAAAAGGGGAAAAGTAAATAAAGAAATTAATAAGCGTGTATATGACATGATGATCATGAATGTAAGCCAGTCCGCCTCTCATGAGGAGACTACAGTTTACTATATACTAGAATTCCCTTTCTAGACAACTTCAAGAAAAACAAAGAAGTTTATTAACTTAGTAAGAGAAGGAAGCTCCATTAGGGGTAGAAAGTTCCACTCTCTCCTCACATTGAAAAAAGTACTTTGAAGGCAAATAGAAAGCAGAAAAAAATAATATTTTAAGTTTCTTTAAAACCAGTACAGTACTATATAAACTTCATATTAAAAGCTTGTGTCTTGTGTCTGTCTATTGCTGGACGATCACGACCTTAACTGAGGACAAGATGACGCTCACTGGAAAATATTACTAAAAAAAGCAGATGACATTGTTAAGCTTGTTGTTAAAGCTTAAGGCAACTGACTTAAGCTGTTAAGGCTGGAGCAAGAATATTAAATAATTGTTTCTATTGATTCATATTTTAGTAAACTTCGTTTTTGAGGTGATCACTAACTTGGCTTGAAATTCTGCGACGCTAAGTTTTTTACAATATTACCTTTGCAACTGACGATAGAAGGAAAAAATTTTACAATTATTTTAGACATTGAGAATTTCTGAGTAAATTTTAATTTATTCCCAAAACCCGAGAAGCTGTCCTCTTCACATACAGTCATTGTTGGACTCAAAGAATTTACAGTTTCACTTGAGTTTTTTCAAGTCAATCTGCTATATAAAACTCAAAACTTCTGTTATAGTTTTATACACAAATAACCCGCACATAGAATAGAGGGGCTACGACGACGTGTCGGTCCGACTTGGGCCATTTGCAAAGTCACACTAACGAAAAAGGGAAAACAAATCAAATCAAAATAAGTTCAAGGTGAGATCCCAATGGATGAGCGGGAAGACGGGACAGACGAAGAATAGCTCTAGAGAGGAGTGTTCTTAGTCAGAGAAATAGAGCCAGGGCTTAACCCAGCACTAAGGCGATCGTGGGGCAGACTTGAGAACAGGAATAGCAAAGGGGCTGTTTGCATCGAACTTGTGGTAGTTGAAGTCTTGAATCTTGAGTGCGGGCAGCGGCTAGGTCCTGGGGGAATTATAGGATAACTGAGGGGCAAGTTGCAATGGACCATTTTGAATTTTTTAGCTGCCCCTGATAGGTGTATATTTTAACCCTTGTTACGAAGGTAAAACGTAGAGGCTTGATGAACTCAAAAAACTGGGTGAGTGTGAAGGAAAGCTTTTGATTCACATGCATACTTGACTGTTCCAGACCGGGTTTTTGTGGGTTTCTACGGTCAGGGGTGTTTTTGAAGAAAAAGTGAAAAGGGGTAAGGTTTTCCAGGGTTTACGGGAGCTCGTTTTTTTCCTTTTCGGAGTGGATTTATTGAGAGAATCTACTGGTGTAACAGGTGCTGGGGGTCAAAGGGAGCATGAAATTGAAATGGTTGTGTAACACAGGCTGGGGAGGGGGGAACGGGGGTTGAGGAAATGTCAACGTTGTCGCGGGGAAGTGGTTTAAAAGTTACGGAGTAGTTGCTTGGGCGGGAGACGGGTCGCAGGTGCAAAAAAGTTCGGCGTTGGGAAAGGTTTGGGTGTCGTAAAGGTGTGGGTCCGGAAAATTAAAGGCGGGGATGTTTTTTCAAGGAAAGTTCTTTAAATAGGGTTTTGAAAGTGCCGGGTTTTGCTGCTTTAAAGGGTGTGCTACCCATGAAACAGCCCCTTTGGGGAGGAATCCCCGTCGGGGTGGAAGGGGGAGTTGCGGGCGAGGGGGGCCTGTAGATTAGCGTGTAGATCTTGGTGGTGTGGGGTTTGTGGTTTGGTTTTGCGCGTATGTCGGGAATTGGAGGTGTTTCTTCAAAACTTTAGTTTTTTTCAATATATTTCTTCCTGGTGGCACTTAGCTGCAAGGGTAGTGTTACCCTTGAGTTAAGACAAGTTGGTGCTTTAAGGGTGCAGGATCTGAAATCGTCCACCTTTCCCCATTTTGAACAAAACTTTTTTCCTTGGTGGGGGGGTCCCTTGGTGGTGTGTTTATAGGGTAGCAGGTCCACATGGGAGATAATGTGAAACGTTCTTGTTCAAATTGACGGGGTGAATGTGGAAATTGAGATGGCCAGACCTCGAGAATTGGGCACCATGGAGATGTCTGAGTTTAATCTTTACTAGTGAGGCGTTAGGGATTTTGGGAAAGCGTCACCGGGCCCGGGTGTTTTGTTCCTAATGATGTCTTCGGTTTCGAAGAGAGGGACCATTTTTCCGTCTTTTCACAAAGACCGAACTTTTTCGATTCGAATGGAGGGGGGGGATAGAGTGAATTGTTTTTTTGTAGGGTCCTTTTTAAAGGGGTCGCCTTTTAGTTTTGTGTTTCCCGTGTCGTCGTGCAGACGACAAAAAGGGACCCTTCGGAGTGGATTGCCGAATTTGGGCCTGAGCGGGTTTTAAACCGGGGTGCTAAAGTAACTTGAGGAGTCTTTTATTAAACCTTCCGGGCTTGATTTTCACACGTTCGACAGCTTTGTGAAAAGGATGGGGTTTTTTTGTAAAATATAAATTCTACCCCCCGGGGGGACAAAGAGACTTTTGACTGTAAGCAACTGTGTGAACGAGAAGGAAATGAAAAAAGTTCGGGTAAGATCCCAAATGGGTTAGGGGGAAAGACGGGACAGAGAAAACATGTGGAGGGGTTTTTATCGTGAATAGAGCCGGGGTTAACCCAGCGCGAGGCGATCGTGGACAATATTGAGAAGAGAAATTCAGCTCTTTGTTGGGTTTTCCGGGGGGGGTAGCGGAAAGGGAAAGGGACATGCGACGTTTGGCTAGAGAGGAGTGTAGAACGACCATGTTTTAAACCCCAAAGGGTAGGCGAACGTGGATCAAAAGGACCTGCTAGGGGTACCTCTGGAGAACCAAAGGGTTATTTAAATAGGGTTTAAGGCAGGATCATGAAAGGGGTAAAAAAGGTTGTTTTGTTTGTGGTCTGCGAATGTTTCGTCAAAGAGAGGTCCAAGCATTCGTTCACGTTTGTCACTCCTGTCATGAGCGTTTCCCAGTACAATTCAGTGCAGGGATTTTAAACTGGGATGTAAGATGCAGGGGAAAAGTCCTCCCATCTGACATCAAGCCCCACCAGCGCCTTTTTTTCTGGACCGCTGCAGTTTAAGTAAGTTTGTTTTTGCTCAAGAGAGGGGCAGGGGGGAGAAAGTTACAGAGGACTAAAAGGGGTTTTGAGAGGTTTTTTGTGCGTTGGAGGCATGTTTCAGTTTGAAAGGGCCCCAAGGGCCTTATAGCTTTTGCGCCTTGAGTAAATGTGTGTGTAAGCGTAGAAGGTAGTAAAAATTAACGCCAAGGGACGGACAGATTGTGTCGGGGGATGTAAGTGGGGGTGTCAGCTGTCGACCCGACGGGTAATGGGGGACACGTTTTCTGTAGTTAAAATTGAATGCGGGATTGCGCATTGGTTTTGATCCTCCTTTTTTTGTTCCCCAATGGCTTCCTGTCGCCCCTCATTTTGGTTTTGTGTGTGGTGATCTATATTGGCATGAGTGATAAGTTTGTAATGTCTCTGCATGGGCTGGTGATGGAGTTTTGGTATACAGTGTTGGGGAATGTCTTTGGGTTTTAAAAAATGTAAGGGTAGGGGAGAGGACAGATCCCTGGGGTTCCAAGCATTTATGTGAATATCAGAGTAAACCTTTGGAAATTTTGATTCCAGGACGCCGTTAGGAATTCAGAGGAGTTTACGGTAGTGAGAGGCGGTTAAAGTTAGTGCAGGTTTGTACTTGAGGCCTTGTGCCGACATGTCAAAGTTTTTCAAGTCTTTTGCAACCAGGGCTCCCCTGTTTCTTTGTTCTTTGTTTTGTGGATGTATTTGAGAATGATTTTAAAGGCACTTGTGTGGATCTGTGTTTCGAAGCCAAACTAAACCATCAGAAAGTAATTTTGTTTTTCCAGGTATTGCAAGGCGATGGTTTGATGGTTTTTTCAAAGATTTACCTAAAGTTTCGGGAGGCTGATGGGCGAAAATTTCTGGTTCGGTTCTTTTTGGGTTTAGGAAGGGGGATAGCTAGCACTTTGAAGAGGGAAGGGAAGTACCGGGGCAAGGGGGGGCTTTGAGGGGTTTTGTGGGCAAAATATAGAGTCAGGAAGGTTTTTTTAGGATAATAGGGTTTTAGGCCGGGGGCCCCCGGGAGCCTTTGGGGGAGGAAGGGTGGAGGGGTTTTTAAAATTCTGTGTTGGGGGAAAGGAGTGTCGAGTTCTTGGGAGGAGGTAGAAGCTAATGAATGTGGCTTTTGGGTGTTGTATCTTGTGTGTGTGCAGGTTCCAATTTCTATTCTGAATGTGTTAATAAGTTAGGGTGGGTCTGAGGGTGGAAGATTTCTCCCAGATGTGTTTAAGATTTTGGGTACACCCTGCGGGCCTGAGATGTGTGTGTTGTTGGGTGAGGGGTTTTTGAATTTTTTGGTGGGTGGGGGCCTCTTATTTTTTTGATAAAGTTCCAAAGGTTTTAGTTTTTTTTTTAAAACGCTTTTTGTCCTTGTTGTAGTTTGCCATGTTTGTTTGGTTTTGGGTCTAGACTGTTAGAATTTTGTTTCTAAGGAAAGTGAGATCAAATTTGAATTTGATTAAATCGTTTGTTGTAGGGGAAGGGTTGTGGTAGCAGATAATTAGTCTTCTTGTTCTGATGAGGTTTGAAGGAAAACATGGGTGAGTTTTTTTTGGGTATTTGCGTTGTTGGTCTTGTGTAATGGTGTCCGGGATAGATCAATTTGGTATCGATTCAGAGATATTTTTGTTTTTATAGCATGGTGAGGTAATATTGTCTATGTGTTGTTGAAAGACCCAGTCAGCTTTCTTGTGGGGAAAAGGGAAGGGTTTTGGGAATAGGATAGGGTTGGGGGAAATTTTGCAAGAGACGGGATTGCAGAGCCTTAATGGGGCCAGGTAAATGTATGTTGAAATAGAGAAGGGGCTGGGGTTTGCCAGTGATGTCTGGTTTGCCTTGGGGCCTTTTGGGATTGAAGAAGGTATTGAAGTCGGGCCGAGATAAATTAGGTGTTTTTGGTTAGTAAAGTTGGTATTGGTGCCCAAGTTGGTTGTTATGGTTGATGAAAGGCGGGGGTTTTGGGCATAAATAGCTTATTTTGGGTGTGGGGTTTTGTATTGAAGAAAAGGGAAAAGGTCGGTATGTTGAGAAAGTGTTTGGGCGAGCTAGGGTAAAAAAGAAAAGGGGGGCCAAGGGGGGTGTGTATTCTGACTGCAAGACAGTGTTGGTAAATAAAAGGGATTGGGGAGATTCTGTTTTATGTTGGATTTGCAAGGAGGGGCAACCCCATCGTGGGGATCATGGGGCTGTAGTCGTATAACCATAAGGCGGATACTTGGGGGGTTTTTGGGGGCAGGTACTTTTTTAGCAAAACAATATCGGTCTCTCTGCTTAAAGGGAGCTGGGGCCGTGGGTGTCTAATGTAAGTAAGAACGTAGTTGAACTGAATCATTTAAACATGATTTATTTTTCGTATAGCGTTAAGTCGGGGGGAAATTTGGATTAAAACCCCGTGAAGTGGTGCCTCGGGGATGCGGTTTGTAGGGTTAAGACCCGTTTCCTGGAGGGGGGGAAGGAGGATCTGTTTTATGTTCTTTTGTAGTCTGCAGAAGTTGGGGCAGGTTGGTTTGAGTGGATTTTTGCTGGAGGGGTGGAGTTGGACCTGGATGAAGTTTTGGTTGTGGTGGAGGAGGGGGGAAAGGTAGATGCGGGGGAAGGGAAGCTTTGGGGGGGATGAGGAAGGGGAAGCTATGTACGGGAAAAAGGGAAGGGGCTTTGGTGGGGTGAGGAAGTGGGTAAGGAGGTCGGGGGGGGGGTGGTCCTACAGCACAGTAGGTGTTGGTGGGGGGGGGGAAGTAGTGAAAGGGGTGGGGGGGAGGAGAGCTGGTGGGTGTGGGAAGTGGGGGGGTGGGAGAGGGGGAGGGGGTAGAGGTTGTAGGGGGCTTGAAGAGAACGGGAAGGGGGAAAATTAAAAAGGGAAGTTGTTGCGACAATTTAGGAAGGACATTGATTAGCTGTTGGGTAGGCTTGAGGATTAAAATCGAAAGGTGGGCAGCAGGGGCATTTGGGCGTTAGTTTTGTGTCAGTGTGGGTGTAGGGTAGAAGGAAGGTGATTGTAGTCTGTGGGGGGGGTTTAAAATGTGTAAGAGGGGGGGAAACCGTCGTGGGTAACCCAGCATTGGGGGGTGGGGGTGGAATTTTATTGTAGGAGGGGGGGCGGGAAGGGGGGGGGAGGGGGGAGGTTGGCTTTCTCTGAGGGGGAAGAAGTCTTTTCAGTGGGCGGAATTTTGCAACGCAGTGTGTGCCCCCGCAGTTAGAACATTTTAGGGGAGGTTAAAGTTCCAAAGGGGCCCAGTTGCTGAACATCTGGAGCGGGTTTTTGGGGTGGAAAAAGGGGGCTAGATTTTGTCGTGGCCGAATTTGGCTTTTCAGACATTGTTGGGGGGGAAGTTTGGATAAAAGAGAGATTTTTGGAGGAATCGGGGTTTTGGAAAGGTTTCCCTTGATTGAAGGTGAGGGGCCTCGAAGGATTAAAAACAGCGTATTTTGAGGGGGTTTTTTCAGGTCTTTAATATCGTAAACAGGACTTGTTCTTTACTAATTCTTTGATTAAGTTTTTTTTCTGTGTATGGGCATCGGAAGAAAGTCACTTTTTTGCGATCACTGGCATTTGGGCCCGGGTGCTCAGGAGTCCAAATAATATTTAAGCCTGCATTGAGGTTTTTGTCTGGCCCGGGTTAGGTGTAATTTTCGTAAAAAGTGTAAAGAAGTATTTGAACCAGAGTTTTGGTTTTAAAGCTTTATCTGGGAAAAGTATTGGTACAGTAAATTTGAAGATAGGGGCCCTGATCAGTTTTTGGAGTAAGGGGGTTGGCGAAAAAAAAAATTTGGGCGGAAGGGGGGGGCAGGGGGCCTTAGAGGGGTTTGAAAAGGTAGTAGGCGGTTTTGGAGTAAGGGTGTAAAAAAGGGGGTGGAAAGGGCTTGGGAGGAAATCGAAATTAGAGTGGGGCAATCCCTGTGGAAGGCTGGCCATACGTGGGTGACAACAGACGTGAAAATTTTTTAAAGCTTGGGAGGGCCCTCTGGAGCCGGGGACACAGGAGGGAGCTTGGCTTGGGGAGCATGACCCAACTGGCTGAAGGCGGCAGCCCACATCGCTGAGGCGGGGGAGACTTCAACAGAACAGGAGTGCAGGGGGAGCTTCCTCCCCTTTGGGGTAGGCAGCCACCGACGAAACCAACCCTGTGGTGAAAAACGAAGTCCAGAAACCCACCATGGGTGAAGAGAACAACCGGGCTGTGAGCGATGGGAGAGCCAACACTAGCTAAATGGCGAGCAGACTTCACTTACGGGCTGGGGCTGAACTTAGACAACGCGGGAGAGGCAACACTGGCTGATACGTGTAGATACACACTCTGGACTGGAGGCTCAGACAGCAACGGGAGTGCAGAGGGGCCCCCTGCCCTTGGGTAGCAACCCCCGACGCCCAATCCTGAAGGTAAAGACGAAGGTTTTTGAAACCACCACTTGAGGATAGCACCTCAAACGGGGAATTAGAGAGGCGAGATCTTCGTCGTGGAGGTTTGTGCCAAATCGTCGAGAAGGAAGAAGGAGGGATATATATGGGAAGGGAGGGGGCAGGGGTGTATGGAGGGAAAATATGGGGAAGGTGTAAGGAGGAGGGAGCTAGCAAATAGAAAAAAGGGAGCACTGAAAGGGGAGTTGGGCCCACAGAGGGTAAGAGAAAGAACACAAGGGGGGGGGGAGGGAAATTTTAAAAAACAAGGGACCGGTCTACCTCCTCTCTTCTATGTGCACTTTTTTGTGTTTTGTTCCATACGTATTGTGCCTTTTTTTTATTTAGTTTTACTTTAAATTCTGCATATAGATGTCGTAAATGTTATAGTTCCCTAGCGAGCTTGCAGTACTTTTCAAAACCCTAAAAACTTTGTAAAAACCTCAAAAATCTTAGTGAATTAAAATTTTGGAATTGATAAAACCTTTTTAAGTATAAATTTTAAATTGACCAAAACAAATTTTTAACCCTAAGGGACTGATCCCCGTTAAGATCGAGGATGAACATCTCAGAGTATTTCCCCCCCTTTTTCCCACTGTTCCTTTAAAAATCCCACTACTGAACATGAATAAGGAAAGGGACCTTTGTACACTTTCATTAGAAAAAAAAAAAACCCTAGAGATATGGCAAAGTTACTCACTCCAAATTTAAAATGGGGTTACTCGGGAGGTGTTGCTGTCAAGTCAGTGGTGTACTTAAAACGGGCAAGGAAAATGCAAGAAAAATAAAGGGAACACAATGACATCAGTGTAAAACCAGACAAAGCCGGGAACAATAGTTTACAATTTTAGAAAATACGCAAGAAACTGAACTTAAATAAGGGGGAACGCTTGTCCTGGCGCCAGATCAAGGCATTAAACCAGACGGCAAGAAGGCACATGTCTAACAGTTAAGGGGAAGACTAACATTAGCTCCCACAACAAGAGTAATTTTTATTTGTTAAGGGAAACGATACCTTGCACTAACCTTTCCATCACCGGTAATGTTTGTTAATAGTAGGGGGGCCTAGCGCTGTTTGGAATGGGATGGATGCCTGTCTAGCATTTTTAATGGGATTAAAACCAAGCCGGTGAACTATTTTTATTGTTATTTTTCCCTGCTCATTTAATGAACATCGGAACTTTCTTCTGAAAGAGAATTCTCCTACTACTCGGGGATGGTTTTAAAGATAGATTGTGTAGGAACTGTGAAGTGTGTATGAGTGTAATTGCTTACTGGTCCCGTCCATTTTTGGGCAGCTGCTCTGAATCACCTTTTTTCTCCTTTCTTAAACTTTATTGGTACCAGAACCACAAATGCAGGTGTGTACAAATTCCATGTGCGATGTGACTAAAAATTGGGGGAGAGACCTCTCAATCCTTCAGATCTGTTAAAAAAAAATCACGTGTTTCCAACTTGCAACATGCAGATACAAGGGACCCAACTGGCCACCAAACCCTTAAAGGGGACGTCTAGCTGGTCAAAAAAAAGGGGACAGACACGAGCAGCCTGAAAGCTGCACTAACCCAAAATGAAAAAATACAGCCAACAAATCAAGGCTTCATTTTAGACAACCCCTGCAAACAAAAACAGGTCATTGGAAAACCGGTAGAATCTTGCAGTGCTCTCAAAAAAACATAAAAAAAAAGGGGAACACGGGCCCATGCGAGGCGGGTTCAATTCTTCCCGGGCTTAAGCCAATACCCATTGGTCAGGTCAGTCACATAAATTTGGGAAAGCACGGCATCGACCTATTAGCACACGCTAGTCAGGTCCAACCACACCCACCCAAAACCATTCATGATTTTTCTAACCTTTTTTAAAATTACACAACGTTTTAGCTTCCTTTACCAAACCAGTGCTTTTTTTTATCCTTCCTATTCTGTTTTTTTAAATTAAAACCATTGCTGCGAGCCCCTTTCCTTCCCTAATTTTTTTTAGACGTTTTTACTTCCCCTTTATTTATTCCTTTTTTCCCTTTTATCATTCATCGTATTTCCCTAATTAAAACCCCTTTCAGAGAGTGCAGTTCAGGGGCCCCAGCTATCCTCAAGGGGAAATTTTGATACTGGGATCAACTTTTTCCATCCTCCTTTTTTTGTTTTCCAGACATTTATATTCATTCTGTAAATACGGGGACCAAAACTGTGCATATAATCAAAAAAGAGCCTAACCCAAGGATATACGAGCAAGAAATACTGAGAAATGCTATTATTTTAAGCTTCTTGATAGGAAACTAAGGATTCTCTTCACTTTAAATTTTGAACACTTATGCATTGTTGTCTGGTTTTTAATTTCTGCTAACCAGAAATTCCCGATCCTTTTCGCATTTTCGCAGTTCAGCTCCAGTGACCCCAACCCCCCTGCTTTTTAACATGTCTGTATACTGTCCCAAAAAGTGACGAATTAGACACATGGCAACATCTGGGTATTTTTATTTTAGACATTTGCCCAAACCCTTGGTTATATCATATAAATTCAAGGGACATAATTTTGGGGAACATAAACCATATACAAAAATGAGGTAATCTCCCCCAGCCTTGGGGGTTGAAGAGTACCATAGTCTGAAAATCTTAGACTATGATACTCTTTCCCAAAGCCAAGGCTGAGAACTGATTGCCCCATTTTTTTATATAGTTCTACTTCTTCCAAAATATACCCCTTTAACTGCATTGATTAACCAAATGGAGGGAAAAAACGTTTTTCAATAAAATAACCCCGAGTTCACATGTGTAATTCTTCACCCCCTTGTTGTACATTCCTGGATTGTGTGATGAAACCTTCCCCCCCCTAGGGGGAATTCCTTAAATTTCTGTCTGCTTGTGTCTTTTTCATAAGGCCTAGGGCCCCTGTCAACTTGTCTACACCTTTAATGATGTAAAAAAAAATGAACCCAAGGGAAGCTCCAGTTAAAAATTTTCAAGTGCTATTTAGGATTTCCCCCTCCGGGTCCCCGAGCTGTCATTCAACTTCCCCCCCCCGCTGGGTTTTTTTGCCCCCAACACAAATATATATATAATAATTTTTATATATATATTATTATTTATATAAATATATATATATATAATTATATATTTTATATGTGGGGGGTTTAAATATTAGGGGTTGGGGTTAAAAAACCCTTTGGTGGAACACTTTTAAATTTCGAGTATGAAAAGGGGGGAGGCCCAGCCCGCCTGTAGCTGTTGTAGGGCTAAAGGGAATGAGAGGATCCCCGCGCGAAAGGGGCCCCCACGGCATCACGTGAGCACACAAACTTCCAGGCCTGCAAGGGGGCGTATAGCAAAACATATGGATGGTACTATGATAATCACTAAGCTATACATATACGGGGGGTCACAACTATGCTGCACATTTATATTTTATATATTATATATATAATTTAATATATATATATATATTTATATAATAAATAATTTTTATATAAATTTTATTAATAAGGGCCCCATCAGGGACCACCAGAAGAAAGGGCCCTGTCAAACTTGATTTTAGAAATGCCTTTATATGGGGAAGAGAGATGCTATTTTGCCGCTGTTCGGGTTTTGGGTTTCCCCCCTCTTTCCCTTTTTTCACTGGCTACAGCAAACCCTAATTCTTTTTTGGGGAAAATGAAATTTAAACATCAGGGGTGTTCACAGGGTCCCATCACTCCCCTTCTCTTCTCTTGGAATAAAAGGGAAATAATTTTCCGGGCCCTTGCTGAGCTCAATTTGGGACCGGATAACGGCACCGGGATACTGAAGAGTCCCTGGTGGGGACCTCAATGGTGAAAACACAGGGGGAAGACTTTGGACTCATCCCAATCCCCCAATGTGAATCTCAAGCAAACCGAAATAAACCAATGCTGTGGAAGACCTCCCAGAAGTCCAACACAACTCCTCCAACGTACCCCCTTGGGGGAACCCGGATCATCAGGCCCCGACACTGTCCTCAGGGACAAATGAATGACCTGATGAGAAGGAGGAAAAAAATAAACATCTTGATGCCCCCGTGCTCTTATTCCCCACAAGGGGTCTTACATGCCAAAATCACTTCTTGAGGTGTCACCCTCTTTTGACAACCCAACCCATAAAAGAATATGAGCACACCCCGAGATCAACTTTTAAAAAGGGATGACTGTCACTAGAGGGTGACAATGGATACAACCCTCCCAGTGCGACTGGGAGGTTAAGGGGGTGCTAAAGCAAGCATGTTGCTTTTCCTGCTTTTCGTCTTGTGTTTGGTTCCAGTCTTAGTCAAGAGATAGGCCCAACGCTTGGGATTGGTAGGACTCAAGACCCCCGGTTTCTGAAGCAGCGATTCGGGGGACACCTTACAGGGCTCCTCCATAGACCGCCCTCCAAAAACACAAACAGTCCCCTGGGACAAACCCATCATGGAAAAAATGCCAAAACAATGCTCTCCTGCTTTTAAAAGAACAAAACTGTCTCCCGGCAGGAAAGGGACCCCACCCAGGAGATTTTTTTTTAGCTTTCCCAATTCCTCCCTGGGCACCCGTCTCACCCCACAAACCCTTCGGATTGGGTTGCCTTCGCCCAGCCGCCCCCCTCCTCACCAACTGGGTGTATTTGCGGGAGGGGGACCTATTTAATTCGGACTTTATGGTTCCCTGTGCCACAGCAGAAGGGAAGTATGCCCGAATGAGGAGGTCCAATGATAAAAAAGAGAACCTCCCCACAGGCCGTTGCCCCCCAACGGGAACCCCAATACAGGGTCTGATGGAAGTCAAAAGCTCCTGATGGGGCCACTAGCTACCCTGGAAGGGTGGAAAGCAGATTGCCTGGGGCTACACCTTGCTGCCACATTGGAGACACCTACTTCCATACTCTGTTGGAAAGGGGGGGGAGCTCCACCACAGGGAGACCCAGAAGTCCGAAAATTAAGACCTTTCCCCCCTTTCTATAAATTCATTTCCAAATTTGGGGCAGACCCTTGGACATGGGGCAAATTCCCCTAAAGTTCCCTCAAAACTAGTGAAAAGTATCAAAGAAACCAAGGACCCCGGGGGACCTTTCCTTTTTTTAGAGACTCATGTTGCGATCCCAAAAGGAAATGCCTGCACAATTTGGGGGTGCGGCCCCCCCCGCAGGGGAGCTGACGAAGGATTCGAGATGTAGTCTAGTTACCTAGTTGTTTACTTTTGTTGTTTTTTTGTGAATGTTTGGCCAATGATTTTGTCTTTAAATAAAACAAAATTGAAAATAGGGGGGGTGGTGGAGAAAAAACTCAAACAGCTTCAGGAGAACCTAAGTTTTTTCCCCGAACAAGTTTTTTTCTTTTTTCTAGGGGTGGGGGTCCCCAGACATTCTGAGGGGGTACCCCCCTATATATATATATATATATTTATTATAATAAATTTTTAATATTTAAAATATTTTATAATAATATATAAAATATTTTTATTTTGAAATGAGTGATTGAGTACCAGGGCTGTTGAGTACAAAATACAAAAAACCAAATTTTTAATTTAAAAATATGGTTTAGGCTGATTGGATGGTGTTCGCTTTTGGGACACCTCTAAAACCCAAAATGTTCACTGAGGAACCCCTTTACCCTTTCATGTTCTTTTTTTTTCAGGTTTTTTTTTATTTTATTTATTTATTTTTTTTTTGGGTGATGCTTGGGGAAGGTGGCTGTGATTTTTGGCCCGGGCTGATAACTCATTAAAAGCTTTTAGACACTAGTGTTTTGGGGAATGGTTTTTTGATTTCGTGTGGGTTTGTGGGTGCTTATAAAGTGTTTCATTTTTTATAATGGGAATTTTGGGGCCCGCACCCTGTGTAACCCATCTCGAGGGACATTTTTCCTCTCCCCCTCTACCCGGACTACCACCACCTCACCTCTTACCGCTACTAAATTGGTATCCCTTTTTTCTCCCCTTTCCCCCAGTGCAAACATTTTCCCGCTGCTGCTGCCACCAAAAAAACCGCTGCCACCTTGTCCACCCCCAATCCAACACTACAAAACCCCGTTCGTCAACAACCCCCAAACCCTCAGGTGACGCTATGGCGCCGGCAGGTTTTTGTCAGCTGGCGGGGCAGATCACTCTTTGACCACCCTTTCCCCAGGATGACTCCTCACCCCCTCCTCAACGATTTCCCCTGATACTCCCGTTTTTGTTGACCTGTGGTGCCAAACCACCCCCCACCTGCCATCTGGCACCCACCTCACCAAAAGGGAGACACGTCAATGTGGCGTACAGGGGGGCACAGGGGTTTGGGTCGCCCCCCTCAGTTAGCGCAGGTGAAGTCAGATTTTACCCTGTCCACCCAACAAAAGCAAGTCCGGGGATATCTGAATTTTGGGTCTTTATTGACGTAAGTATGGGGTCCTTTTTTTGTAGTTGGGGACGGGGAAATTTTACAGTAATTCTGAATGACTTAAATATTGTGTCACTTTTGTAGATCTTTGGGAAATAAATAGGACAAACTTGTTGAAGCTGCGACATCTTTTAGACTGAAAACACTGACCCTTCCCTTTTCTTGACCATGGAACCCTCGGGCAGATTAGCCAGACTTAATCTGATACTGATCCATACCAGCACCGTCCATTACATGCTAAGAAACTAGCTTAGTATGGTAGGTTTATACCGACAAATGTGGAAAAGAAAACCTTGGTGCAGTTCAGCATTAAGTGAAACGTTTTTTCCGCGGTGGCTTCTTCAGCCCATTCAGAGTAACTAAAACAGGTTAAAAATATTTAGGGCTGTGCAGGTAACCGGAAGCAAAAGTAGGTGGGCGGGGAGGACATCAAAATTTCAGAACCACCTGCTGAAAATCTCTCACCGGAAAGCTGAGAAAACAAAAATTTACAAAAATTTTTTTTCCCCCCAGCCAACACCCAAAAGTCTCTTTTGCAAAAGGAACCCATAACCTCTCCCTGGCAAAAAATTTTCCCTTTCCCTGCCCTATAGAGTGGATGCTATTGTCACCCTGAAACGCAAACCAAGCCACCAAATTTTTTGCATATCCTCCCCAAATTGGTCATCCCCCCACAATACAAATCATTCATTGATGAAAGTAAGACGCATGTGCAAACAGTTTAGGCAATGTTTATTCAAATGTTTCGCCTACCAAAATAGGCTTTTTTCACGATACAAGGGGGAGCAGAAGCACGAGGTAAGACATGTAATCATCCACCCCCAAAGGAAGTTGATTATATGTCTTTTCTCTCTACTGCTTTGTGCCCTCTCGACTCGACGAAAAAAGCCCGCTGTGTAGGGGAAAAATTTGAAATTTTAAATTCCTAAATTTTTGACATTTTCTTACTTACAACTTGTCGGTATTGTATATCTTTCATATTTAAAATCTTTCTTCTTAGTTGGGGCTTTGAGTGTTCCTCATCCCCACATTTTAAAAGTAGACAGTATGGTATACAGACCGACAAAAAGGTACCAAGAGACGTCCTCCCCCTGGCCCCTTTCCCAGGCAGAAAAATAATTTCCCCAAAAACCCCGTAGGGCACTGTCTAGGCCCCGGGGGAATTGGTCCCGGATGAGGGGGGGGGCTTACCTTTTCCCCGGGGCTTTGGTCTCTTAATACCCCCAAAGGGGACCAACCGGTACCACTATTGAAAAGACCCGGGCCGGGAGAATACAGGCGAAAAAATTAAAAAAAAAAAAGTTCGACAAAATAAGAATTAACACATGAAGCGCTTTTTGTTGCTTTACTAAAATTCAAAAACTTTGGTAAGGGACTTTTACCCATTTTTTTGTATATGTTTCTAACTGTCTTCAACTGTTTTCGTTTTGTTTGGGAAAAAGTCATTAAAGTCAAAAAAATAAGTGTTATAGGTTTTCCCAAGATACCCAGAAGGTTTTGTAAAAACAGGTGAATATTACAAATACCGCTGTATCCACTCATTTCACCAAATTGAAGCTTTTGGGCCCCAACCGAATTTTTAAAAATATAAAAATTTTTTAAATTATTATGCGGAAACCTCCTCCCCACTTGCGGGGAAAAATAAAATGAAAATATAACCAACCCGCAAAAAGCTTTTTAAGAATTAAAGGTGATTTAAAAAACCAATAACAGGGTCTGTGTTTAAAGAACAAAAAACTACAAGGGGTTTTTTATTAGTTCGGATGTCATGCATTTTCTAGTCTGGTAGTCACTAGGCCTGTATACTTTGTTTTTTTCAGTAAAATTGAGAAATATTTAGAAATTATTTTATTCATTAAAGGTAAAAAAAAAAATAATTTTTTTAGGAACAACCAGAGAACCCAGGGGGTTTTAATCACTGGTGCCTATTTTGAAAAAATTTAAAATATAATCCCCTCCCCTCCTACCCCTTTTCTTTCTTACCTCCCCCCATCCCAAATTTTAAGCCAGATACTTATAAAAGCTTTTTTTAATTTTTTAAAAAAATTTTTTTATTAAGCGTTGATCTTTATCATTTTTTAACATTTAAGGGGGGGGAAAAAAAAAAGGGGAAAATATCAAATTAAACATAAAGTATAAAGAGAAAATTTGAAAAAGGGGAACATTTGAACCAGGTAATTTTATTGTTGAAAAGTTTTTACCCTAACAGGCTTCCACCAAAACAATAATACAAAAATAAACGGTTGTCAGTCACCTTTGGGGGCACCCTTTATTCAAAACCTGTACTATTTTTTAAATTTTGTATTGTGTTGGCATTTCTCCTGAAATTTTTTGTTTCCCCTCCCAAATTTCCATAAAAGGCCCCCAAAGGTTGCAAATTTAAATTTTTCTTTTTTTTTATGCTGATAGGTTAAGAAAGCCACATGTAGGAAAACCCAAAACCCCAAGGTTTACCACTAAAGGAATAAAAATCGTATAATTTTGTATATATGGAAAAATGCCTTAGTAAGGTGTCCTTCTCAACCCAAAAGTGGGAAATTTCCTTTTCCTATCATTTTCCCTGGTGAAGTCCCTAAATTTAAACTTTTGGAAAGGGCGCGTGGGTTCGCTTTTCTTTCCTAAACAACCACTAAAAAAAGTAGCAGAGCGAGTTTGAGCTTTTTGGGTGGTTGCCCCCCTTTGGGCTGTTTTTGGCCTGCCTTATGCGGGCTCCAATTAAAAACCCCGGATAACGATAAAATAAAGTGAACCAAGTAGTTTTCCGGGTTTTAAAACCTTTTCCTACCTTTAAGGTCCAATCATATCTCTCTTAACTGGTTTACCTTTGCTACCTTTATCAGGCGTTTTCCCCTCCCCCCTTACAAAAAGTATTGTTAACGTTCCCGGAATCTGTATAAGGTCCCCCTCTATCTCAAAAAACCTTAAATTCTGCCTAATTTCTGAATATTTTTGGGGGGACATGTCCTCAACCGGGTTCAGCAGTATTTGCTTCCTCAATCCCCAAATCATTTTCCTAATTTGGGCCAAAACTTTGCGTACCTTTTTTTTAGGTTTTTTATGCTTTATCGGGCCATTGTATTCCCCCCATTTTTTTTTAATTTTTTTGTGGTCCTTTCCCTCTTCTAAACTTTCAGACACTCTTTTGTATTCCTGATCCTTTGTTTTTGCCCTTTTTTGCTTGGATTTTTTTTCCTGAATTTTCTTGCAGAGGGCGTACCCCCTAGGGTCTATTTGTGTTGGCTTTAAAACCCTTAATTTTTTTTCAGTCTTCTGTCTGTCTGTCTGTGTCTGTCTGTGTCTGTCTGGCTGTCTGTCTCTCTCTGCTTGTAATCTTCATCATTAATTAATTTCATCTGGCACGTCATACTGTATTAAGGATAAAAGAGGTCCAAGCTACGGTTGCCGGGGATTCCACTTGTCAAACCCGGCTTCCTTTCATACTTATTATTACCGTTTACCTTTTATTCATTAAGTATTCCTCTGTATACTTGTTTACCTTCCCTGCTATCCCTGCCCTTGTTTATTCATTAGTATTCCTGTATATATTTGCATACCCTCCCATTTGTACAGAAACCTCCTGTGTGGTATTGTGCCACATGCTTTCTTAGAGTCGAGTAAGATATAGTGTACCCAACGTTCCTACTCTTTTATTTCCGTCACTTTCATGAAACGCTGAGGATTCGTGAAGCAAGAAGTGTGTGCTGAGGAAGGGAGATGATTTTTTTTTGAGGGGGAGGAAGCGGATGTGTCCGTCATCCCGAGATACACGAGGAAGACTGGTGGAGGCAGCGGAGAGCTCATTACCTCGCCTACCCTGACAGATTCCCACCACATTGTACCTAAATTAGTTCCGCTTAGACAGCTTGAGCGGTGCCTAGGCAGTTTTAGCATGTACCTCCTCTTTACCTCAGCCTTTCTTTCTCTCACCTCTGCCTCTTATCCCCCGCCATCTGTATTCCTCTCCCCTACGTTTTTCTTTCTTTCTAGTTTCTGGCTCGTGTTTCTCTTTTCCATGGCCCTCCTCAGTCCCATAATCTTCCTTCTACCGCGACCACCTCTTTCCTGTCCCTTGTTTCCTCCCGTTTTCTGCTCTTTTGTCTGCTGCCCAATGTTCTCGCTTGGAATTGCTGCTTGGCACACCACACACAACAGGGGCGTCGTCACCCCTGCAAGCAGAGCGTGAAAGTTGTAGCAGTCACATAGAACCCACACTACTCTCACCACCACTTAATTAAAACTCCTCACTACTTCTTATTAAAAAAAAAGTTATTTTTTTAGTGCTGTTATTATAAGACCGGAAGCTACCGGGCTGCGACCTGAGTGTTTATATTTCAAGATTCCTCCCGAGAGATCACTAAGTATAGCATGTCACTCATCCATTGAGTGTGCATAAGTCATACTTTTCAGACTGATTAATTGATAGAGTTAACACTCAACCTCATCCCTGGTTGTTCCACTATTCGAGGGAGTTGCCTGATTACTGCTAGATAACGATTAAAGGAATTGGATCGAACCTTGTTGCCTCCCACATCCCCAAGCGCTGTTTGACATCTACGGATTTAACGTTTACCATAATAAATAATAATAATAATAATAATAATAATAATAATAATATAAATAATAATAATGGAGGTGTTACACTAGGCTGTCACATAGAATATGGCCTAAACTAATCCTGGCCGTTGCATGTATTCCACTTTTGCTTCCATATGTGAGTTTCATAAACCATGTATATCATTGTATATACACCTAAAGATGAGTATTTTTTTTATAGATATCAGTTTTACAGACTAAGAGGTGTTTTCTTACCTCAGTTCATTACAGAGCCCAGTCCGGCTATGTGAAGTATACTGCCACTATCCAGGATGTCACCCATAACAGTCAAGTAATACACAGGTACCTGATTACTGCTAAGTGAACAAGAACATGCCCAACGTTCCACCTGTGCCGGGATCGAACCAAGACCCTCAGTATGTGCACTGAGTGCGCTACCAACCGAGCCAAGGGACAATTCAGTTCTTGCAGACCGAGTATTGTATATATTTGTGTATATGCACAGAGAGTTGCGCATATTTGTATGTACAAAGGTTAGTTCACTCCCAGGTTTTAGAACTAAAGCGCAGCAGACCTACGGACCCATACTTGGCAAGTCCTTCTCAAACCGAAACCCACTAAAAATATTGCCCAACCCATTATGAGTGCTACTCAAGGAACAAACTTTGATAACCCTCTTAATTCAAGTATAAGTCCCACTGAATCCAACCCCTCGTGTGTGCGTGTAACTTGTCTTCTCGCTGTGTTAGAGACAATTTAGCGTTTAGTTTTGATAATAATAATAATAATAATAATACATAGTCAAGTAATACGTCTACTACTCCAAGTGGTGGACGCACGTGTTCTTCAGTGTGTTACATCTCTTGCCCGGCCAACATAGGAGTATAGGTTACGTATGTGTTACTGTTTGCGGAGATCATCGTCCCAGTAACCCGGTGTCAGAAATGACCTAAAGTGGCAAAAAAGGAAATATTTCAGGAATAAGAACTATTAAGAAGTATCGTTGTTGTTGCTTAATAACCAGGACATTGTATAGAGATTCTTTCCCTATTATGACTTGTGGTGAATTGTTTGTAGTTGTTGCTGCTTCTGTTGCTCTTGTAACAACCACACCAACAAGAGCAAGAACAAGAACAAGAACAAGAAGCACACTAACAAGAACAGCAGCAGCATTAAGAACGATACCAAGAAAAACAGCAACAATAACACTCCTTCCTGTGGTCAGATTATTTTAGAGGTATCAGTTATAATTGTTTAACAAAGCGTAATATACAAGTTAGAGTCTTCAGCTTTTAAGCAGCGTGTCACGAGAGTCACGAGTGCCACGAGAGAGTGTCACGAGAGTCACGAGAGAATGTCACGAGAGAGAGTGTCACAAAAGAGTGTCACAAGAGAGTGTCACAAAAGAGTGTCACAAGAGAGTGTCACCAAGAGAGTTTCACAAGAGTTACAGGTGAGTAATTCCAGAGATGTTACATGTTATGCCACGGTGGAGTGAAGTGCCACGGGGAGTGCCACAGGTGAGTGGAGTGCCACGGGGAGTGCCACAGGTGAGTGGAGTGCCACAACTGAGTGCCACAGGTAAGTGCTCCCCCATTCTCACCTGGGATCATTCTCATTCGGTGGCACGCTTCTTGTTCCTTCATATACTGGTACTCAACGTTGGCTCTTCAGAGCATTACGGGTCGTGTTGTTTTACACACTCTGAACATGCTCTTCTCTGTGAACGTGGGAAAACCAGCATCCTCTAAATGATCAGTGCGTTTGTTTTCCAACTTTTCAACTGCTGTTAACTGAGTGTTGTTACAACGAATTATAACGAAAGCTGTCTTGAAAGGATTTTACTTCAGGGGCAAATTTTAGACTGTATATTTTAATACGTTCAAACAAACGCTTAGGTGAGGAGGGGCTCCCTTTTGCCTTTGTTCTTCCCTCCGGCTCTCACCACGATACCCACTTCTTCTGTGTGTAAAATCTGAAGGGGGGAAACACTAGAAAGTTCATCGTTCTAGGAGTACCAGCACACTGCTAGTACTCATTTTTCTATATTTTTAAAAAAAGCAAACAACACTCCCCATAGGGGGCAGCACCGACAGCTACGCCCTGACACTCGAATAGCTGTTCGAGTTCAAGCAAGTCCCCGACTCCCCCTTTTTTACCCCCTTAATTTTTTTCCCCTCATCTAACAGCACCTTAGCTTACTCTCAAGGAATTTTTTGTTTTCTAGATTAAAGTTTTACAATATCTTTTAGCTGCATTTTCAACTACCGGACCCGAAAGACCTATAGCCCTGATTTTTTTGGAAGATTCCAGGACTGGAAGTAAGTGGAGTTTAATTTCAAACTCTAGATTTTTCAATTTTACCAATCAACTTAATTTTTTTCTTTGCTTTTTCCCGGCAAGTTAAATTTTAAGTAAAGCACGCACTGGGGCCAGAGGACATTTGGGGCTAGTGAATGTTTTAGGGAAGTCTGTCCTTTATCTCGGGGAAAGCCTATTGTTTTAAAATCTAACCTGTGCGGGGTTTTATCATGAGCAGCTTTAAACTATGCTGCTACTCGGGGAAAAATGTGGCCTATTTGTGCTAGTAGGTACTTCCAAACACCGACCTAAAACACACACACACACAAACACCACACACACACCACCCCACACACACACACCCAAACCCCCACACACACACACACAAACACACACCACACACACACACACACACACACACACACACACACCCACACACACCACCAAAAACCTAATATCAAACCCACTTAAGGGAAAAGTTTATAATAAAGGGATTTACTAAAGCTTTGTTGGGGCGAAAAAGTGAGGCACTGCTGATCATGACACTGCGGGAAAAAGTGAGGGGACGCGAGTGCATGACACTGCGGGGAAGAAAGTGATGGCCTGCGAGCTGACACTACGGTGAAGAAAGAATGCCTGCTGAGTGCTGACAAATACGGGGAAGAAAGTAATGTCACTGCTGAGTCATGACACTGCGGGGAAAAAAGTGATGGGACTGCTGACATGACACTGCGGTGAAAAAGTGTGGCACGCTGATCGAACACGGTGAAGAAGTAAGGCACGCTGAGTGCTACACTGCGGTAAAAAAGTGATGGCATCTGATGCATGACATGCGGGAAAAAATGAGGGACTGCTGATGCAGATACTGCGGTGAAAAAAGGATGGCACTGCTGAGGCGACACTGCGGGGAAGAAAGGGTCACTGCGGTCATGACACTGCGGTGAAGAAATGTGGCACCTAGTCAGACACGCGGTGAAAAAGTGATGGCCGCGAGTGAATGACACTGCGGTGAAAAAAGGATGGCACTGCTAGTGCTGACACGCGGGAAGAAAGGGGGCACTGCTGATGCAGAAAACCCACGGTAAGAAAGTGATGGCACGCTGATGCATGACACTCGGTGAAGAAAGTGATGCACGCGATGCAAAAACACTACGGGGAAAAAGTGTGGCACTGCTGATGCAACACACGGTAAAAGTAATGGCATGTGATGCATGACACTACGGTGAAGAAAGTAATGGGACTGCGATGCAAGACACTACGGGAAAAAGTAATGGCACTGCTGATGCATGACCCGGGGGGTAAGAAAGTGATGGCACTGCTGATCAGACACACGGAAGAAAATGATGGCACTGCGATGCATCACTGCGGGGAAAAAGTGATGGGACGCTGATCATGACACTACGTGAAGAAAGTGAAGGCACTGCGAGTGCATACCTACGGTGAAGAAATAAAGGGAAAATGCGAGTGATGACACTACGGAAGAAAGTAAAAAGGATGCTGAGTGCATGACACACGGTGAAGAAAATAAGGGACTGCTGAAAGCAGACACTACGGTGAAAAATAATCACTGCGATGCATACATACGGGAAGAAAGTGATGGCACTGCGAGTGATGACCTACGGGAAGAAAGTAATGGCACTGCTGATCATACACTGGGGGT
>NC_069456.1:3736827-3744327 GCF_026875155.1 Cherax quadricarinatus
TGCTTCCAAAACTATTTTCCACTTCATGACTTACTCAGTGGCTGAGAAAATCCTTCCTACACACCCGGTATTCATCTGTGTCTTTCGCTTCAACTGTTGGCCCCTTGTTAATGTGTCAATCTCTGGAACATCCTTGTTTTTGGCCACCTTGTCATTCCCTACAGTATTTTGTATGTCGTTATCATGTCCCCCCTATCTCTCCTGTCCCCAGTGTCGTCAGGTGATTTCCCTTAAACCTCTATCGTAGAGACATCCTCTTAGCTCTTGGGACTAGTCTTGTTGCAAACCTATTTGCCTTTCTTAGTTTCTTTACGTGCTTGGCTTAGGTGTGGGTTCCAAACTGGTGACGCATACTCAAGATGGGCCTAACGTATCGGTGTACAGGGTCTGAACGATTCTTATTAGATGTCGGGAATGCTGTTCTGAGGTTTGCTGGCGCCCATATGATGGTGTTGGTGTGTGTGTGTGTATTGTGACACCCACCTTCTAAGTATTCATACTGCAAATAAATACAGTAGATACCAGTTAATTCTAAGCTTACCAATACTTGTAAACACTTATCGATTTACTTCTAAATCGGAAAAGTAGCCAGGTTGTAAAATTTAGCTTGTCTCAGGCTTAGTGGTCTGACGTTATCCTCACTACCGCTTTACTCCTTGCACTCTGTCTATGCTATTTTACTCTAATTCTGGGTAATGGCTTGTAGGCGTGGAGAGAGCAGTATCTACAATGATGAGGACCAGACTCACCTTTGCAAATGCAACCTCAACAGTGTGAATCCTTGCGATGACAGCGGGTGTGATGACAAGTTGCCAGAAGTGATGACGTAGTCGTTCGTACATAGGCTTCTTTCACTAATTTTGTAACTCCTTCACCGTTATGTTTTAAATCATGTATGCTCATGCATCCCGCGTCCTCAAGTTGATTTCACTTTTACTTATTACAGAATACACTTCACATTCAGTGTTTCACTTTATATGTATAAAGGATACAAACAGTTGTGACGGTCACTGCTTCAGTAGGCCTACTGCCACCTTCCCTTGTATATTTTATTTTTTCTACTTTTGCTTATTACTTTTTACTCACATTACGGTTGCCCCCACATTTTCACTTGTTAACCAAAAGCCCCCCCCTGGTAATTTCTTGATACCCGTTTCACATCACTTGATCTTGTTATGTTTGTATCTGTGTGGCAACAGTGCCTTGTAGATCCACAACGGTTTTGGCACTTTAAAAAAAAAATATGATTCCGGGATTCCTCTCGAATTTTTCAAAACTAATACTCTAGTTATCACTCATGGTTTGTTCACTGGACTTTTGTCATACCATGATTACTGAGCTAGCGTTATGCACGCCTCAAAACATGAAGAGGTTTCTCGGAGCACTTGTGCACCCGCCATGCACCCACGTGTGTGTGTGGTGTGTGTGTGTGGTGTGTGTGTGTGTGTGTGTGTGTGTGTGTGTGTGTGTGTTAACTGGTTCGGCATGTGTAGCTAGAGAATAGTTGTACTTAAACAACCCAGTGTTTCTTGGTGCATGCGTGTTTAAAGACCCTGCCCTATCAGTGCAGAAGCACAGAGGATTGTTAGAGTCTTCTTGAGATACATGTATATTAGCTGAGCTTTTCTTTATGACATACCGTGGCCGGTTTGGAGAGTGATACTCTCTCGTTGTATATCATATGAGGCTAGGTTTCACTTTGATCACCTAGTCAACAGGCTTTCAGTTTGCTAACTGCCTCGCAGACCCCATACCCATTACAACCGGCTGATCAGTTGGCCTGGAGTGTCCAAAACAGTGGACACCCGAAATCCCTAGAGATTTATCAAAAACTTAAATGGACTGAACTCAGTTTCCAGGATGTGGGATGATTACCTTCACCTTCCACTGTCTTTCTTCGTATAGTTCTGTGAGTCTGGCAGACTGATTAATTATATTGTCAATGTGTTCATATCTGGATTGAATTGAAAAAATTCACTTTACTGGCGAAATATCGTCAAGTGTTACTCATGTGTCTAATTTCCATAGCAAGGAAGCACAATCCATCAAAGACTTCACCCAGAACCACATGGAGAAACTTGAACAATCTCTGCAGGACTTTTTTATAATCCCTTGTTAGGTTGTGGCAGGGTATATATCGGAGAAACCGCGCGAAATCTCAAAACACGTTCTGAGTGAGACAAATAACTATCTGTCCGTACAGAAAGGTATTCCTGTCCTAGTTGTGTGGGGATAGTGTGGGATCGTTATAGAGGCCGCCATGGGCTTGCTGTAGTGTTTAGGATTTCAGGTCAGAGTGTTGAAGGAGTGAGGGCAATTCGTAGACCATCTTGAAAGGCATAAATTTATTAATGAATCTCAACACGGTTTTACAAAGGGCATTTCTGTCTTGCGAATATTACTATATATTTTCACGCAGATATTTGAGGAAGGTAGATCATTGTAATGAATACGATATTGTGTATATGGACTTCAGTAAGGGCTTTTGATAGAGGTCCCACATCAAAGGCTATTAGGAAATTAAGGCACATGGAATAGGAGGAGAATTTTTTTCCTAGGTAGAGGACGTGGTTGACAAAAATAGGCAGAGAGAGTTTGCATAAATGGAGAAGAAATCAGAGAAGGGTGCGCCGCGTCAAGAGTGTTGGGCCTTGTTGTCACAAATTTATATAAAACGCATTGATGGAGAAATTACATATCGACATACGCAAGTTTTGCTGATGACCCAAAATAGTCGCCTAGTCTCTTTCTAGTAGGGCATTAGGCACTTCAGGAAGATTTGATAGACTGCTGCAGTGGTCAGGAGTGGCAGATGCATTTAATAAATATAGACAAATGCAAAGTTCTAAACATGGGATAAGAAAATAACCATGCCACCAAACTCATTCATCTAGATCTTAATAATACTGATTGCGAACAAGATTTGGGAGTTTGGTGAGAAGTAATCTAACACAAGACAACAGTGCATAAGTGTTCACAATTAAGCGAACCGGAATCCTTGGTTTCTATGAAGAAAGTATAAATATACAAGTCCTCAGGTTGTTTCAACTCTATATTTCTTGAGTTAGGCCTCATTTAGATTATGTGCCACAGTTCTGGTCACCGTATTCAGAATGGATATAAATGCTCTGGAAACCGTACCGAGGGGTGACAAGATGATCCCATGTATCAGACTCTTCCCTATGAGCACGGAGGGGCCCTGAATCTGTACTCTCTAGAAAGGGCCGTAGTTAGGACTTAGGGGGGGATATGATTAGGTGTTTATAAATGGAAAATGGGATAAATAAAGGGAATGTAACTAGGTGCTTAACAAATTCTAGCCGAAAACAGAACTCGAAGCAAAGGTTTAATGAGTTGGAAAAATTCAGATGCATGAAGGTTATCGGCAAGCATGGTTTGGTAATAGAGTTGTGGATGCGTGGAACAAACTCCGAGCGTTACCGTCCTAGAAGCTAAAGTGTTGGGGAGTTTTAAAAATAGGTTAGATCAATACATGAGTGGGTGTGGGTAGGGGTGAGTTGGACCTGACTAGCTTGTGCTGCTAGGTCTGATTCCGTTTCTCTTAAGTGGATGTATCTGAGACTAGGGGCGTCAATTGGTTAGCCTGGGGAGGTAACTTGAGACCTGCCTGCAAGGGCCATTAGGCCTGCTGCAGTCTTCTTCTTATGTTTTATGTTCTAGATGTTACAGTTGACGGTTCAGTAATTACTGTGAGGCACAATGAACACAGTCACTTGGTGGAAGTGTAACAAAACCCACCTTGAGAAACCAGATTACCCATAGACGGTAATGCCCTGAAGCATCAATAATCTCCATTCAGAACAGTTACACTGAACGAAGGCAGCTTTTGACAATTTGAACAAATATTAAGATTGCATCTTCCTTTTAACGGAGTTAACCCTGGCGATCACATGGCAACATTGTGTTGTTAAATCTTTTTCCTGCATCTCACATTGTTTCTTTTATATACCCTCTGTGCCTTGTCTTGTTGTTAAGACTTGTTAACTTCTGCAGAGTGAAACGTAGCTGTAATAAATGGTTTATTATTTGCCTCCTGTTCTTCGTACTTTAATAATCCCTCCGGACACGTTAGTACAACGTACTTTATAAAATCTTTGCTTAAAGTAGGTCTGTGATAAATGCTGGGGTGAATACTACACAAAACGTTGGTTTCTCAGTGTATTTGTGATCTGGTGTATTGTGAGTGTTTACTGTGAGCAGTGACGTGGATTAATAGCTCACTCTTGGTCCGGTCTGATTTGTGCACGTGCAGTGGTATTGCAGAGGTGGTATTAGTGTTGGTGGAAGCGCTTGGCCGTGGTGGAGGAGGTTGGTGGTGGCAGGGGTTCTAGTGTGTGTTCGTGGGGTTGGGTAAGGGCGGCGGTGTAGTGGGGTGGTGGTAGCGATGGGAAGTGTGAGGCGATTAACCAAGTGTGTTCAGGTGTCATTCTTCGTTAACAATCAGTTGTGGTTGTGTCGACCTAACTAAATGCCAACCAATAACTACTGAATCAAAGAGTGGTGCAAATAAAACTTTGCATCAGCGTATCATAAAAGACAAGGCCAAGGAAATACACAGTTAGATGGAATTATTATTTCCCACAAGTACATCTGTTACAGATGAAAGAGAACACAAGAGACCATGGTGCTAGCGACCATACACTACTGAATTTTTATTTAACCTGTACAGTTAAAAATCGAGGAAAAGAATAGCAAAGCGGGGGGGACCCATGAAACAGTTCTTCAGAAGAGCAAAACTTTGCTGGGATGAGAAAATTCTTGACTGTATTGCACTACAGGTACAGTGGTTGCCGGGACGGGTTCTGGCCCGGGTCCTCTCATGCTGGTGACCCGCCATGTATTGCAGTGTAAAGGTAATAGAGAAAAGCTAACCCATGAGATGATGGAATAACTGGCTGGAAAGTACCAGGAAGATCGAACTACTAACGAGCATATTATGTAAGGTAATTGTGAAGATAATATTCAATAGAGTGGTAGTAGAGCACTTGGAGTCACTGGTTTCATAAAGAATAACCACCGGGTTTGGATGTGGCACATCTTGTTGTAAGACAAGATGTGCCACTTTAATCCACTCACCAAACAACATAGAGGAGATCAGGTCTTTAGATTGCATTTGATCCGGCGAGAAATCACTTGATAATTGTCCTAATGAATCGAAACATCGTTTAAAGACTTCCTCCAAAGTGTATTTCTATAGCTTGTTGTTGTGGACATCATATATGATCCGTTTCCT
Organism: Cherax quadricarinatus; assembly: GCF_026875155.1. Classification (NCBI taxonomy): domain Eukaryota; kingdom Metazoa; phylum Arthropoda; class Malacostraca; order Decapoda; family Parastacidae; genus Cherax; species Cherax quadricarinatus. Next base: position 3,742,082 of record NC_069456.1, read on the forward strand.
GTACTTTACTTTATGGCTTTCCTCTCTAGTTTGTAGATCATTCTATCAAAGGCTTACTCCAGCCAGAGAACAAGCAGTTGTACCCAGCCCAGGCCTGGGTTGGATTGTTGTCTGTCGTCTGTTCGTGCGACTGCTAGAGTTTCCTGAGGACAGGATATCACTCCTGAATCTCGGCTGGTTTGCTCTGGCTGTTTTCTGTGTATTGTGTGTGTGTGTGTGTGTGTGTGTGTTGTGTAGTGTGTGTGTGTGTGGTGTGTTGTGTGTGTGTGTGTATGTCTGTGTGTGTATGGTGTGCGTGTGTGTAGGTGTGTGTGTGTGTGTAGGTGGTTGTGTGTAGTGTGTGTGTGTTGGTGTTGTGTGGGTGTGTGTGTGTGTGTGTGTGTGTGTGTGTGTGTGTGTGTGTGTGGTTGTGGGGTGTGTAGGTGGTTGCGTGTGTGTAGGTGTGCGAGTGTGTGGTAGTGCGTGTGTGTGTGTGTAGGTGTGTGTAGGTGTGTGTGGGTGCGTGTGTGTAGTGTGTGTGTGGTGTGTGTGGTTGGGTGTGTGTGTGGTTTGTGTGTGTGTGGTGTTGGTGTGTGGTGTTTGGTGTGTGGCGTTTGTGGTGTGTGTGTGGTGTGTGGATGTGGTTGTGTGAGTGGTGGTGTGGGTGTGTGTTGCGGTTGGGTGTGGTGTGTGTGCTGTGTGTGTGGGGGTTTTGGTGTTGTGGTGTGTGTGTGTGGCGTGTGTGTTGGTGTGTGTGTGTGTGTGTGTGTTGTGTGTGTGTGGTGTGGTTGGGTGTGTGTGGTGTGTGTGTGTGTGGTGGGTGGTGTGTGATTGTGTGTTGTGTGTGTGGTGCGGTGTGTGTGTGTGGGATGTTTGTGGTGCGTGTGTGTGGTGTGTGGTGTGTGTGTGGTGTGTGATGTGGGTGTGGTGTGTGTGGGGTGTGTTGTGTTGAGTGTGGTGTTGGTGTGTGTGGGTGTGTGGGTGTGAGTGGTGTGTTGTGTGGTGTGTGTGTGTGGTGTGTGTGTGTGAGTGTGTGTGGGTGGTGTGTTGGTGTGTGTGTGTGTGGTTGTGTTGTGTGTGGTGTGTGTGTTTGTGGGGTGGTGTGTGTGGGTGTGGGTGTGTGTGTGGTGTTGTGTGTGTGTGGTGTGTGTGTGGTGGTGTGTGTGTGTGGTGTGTGTGGGTGTGTGTGTGTGGGTAGTGTGGGTGGTGTGTTGTATGGTGTGTGTGTGTGGTGTGTGTGGTGTGAGTGTGTGAATGTGTGTGCGTGTGTGTGTGTGTGGTGTGTGTGTGTGTGGTTGTGTGTGTGTGGATTGTGTGTGATGTGTGTGTGATTGTGTGTGGTGTGGTGTGTGGGGTGTGAGTGTGTGGTGTGTGTGTGGTGTGTGTGGGGTGTGTGGGTCGTGTGTGTGTGTGGGATGGTGTGGTGTGTGTTGTGAGGGTGTGTGTGGTGTGTTGTGGATGTGTGGTGTGTGTGTGTGTGTGGTGTGTGTGTGTGGTGTGTGTGTTGTATTGTGGTGTGTGGTATTGTGTGTGTGTGTGTGTGTGTGTGTGTGGTGTGTGTGTATGTTGTGTGTGTGGGTGTGTGTGTGGTGTGTGTGTGGTGTGTGTGTGGTGGTGTGGTGTGTGTGTGTGTGTGTGTGGTGTGGTGTGTGTGTGTGTGGTGTGTGTGGAAGTTGTGGTGTGTGGTGGTGTGTGTGTGTGGTTTGTGTGGTGTGTGTGTGTGTGTGTGGAGTGTGTGTGTGTGTGTGTGGTGTGTGTGTGTCTGTGTTGTGTGTGTGTGTGGTGTGAGGTGGTGTGTGTGTGTGTGGGTGTGTGTGTGTGGTGTGTGTGTGTGGAGTGTGGTGTTGTAGTTGTGAGTGTTGTGGGTGGCGTGTGTGTGTGTGGTGGTGTGTGTGTGGTGTATGTGTGTGGTGTGTGGTGTGTGGTGTGTGTGTGGTGTGTGGTGTGGTGTGTGTGTGGTGTGTGTTGTGTGTGGTGTTGTGTGTGTGATGTGTGGTGTGCTGTGTGAGTGTGTGTGTGTTGATGTGTGTGTGGAATTGTGTGTGGTGTGTGAGTGGTGTGTGTGTGAGGTGTGTGTGGTGTGTGGTGTGTGGTGGTGTGTGGGTGTGTGTGGTGTGGTGGTGTGTGTGGTTGTGTGTGGGTGTGTGTGGGGTGTGTGTTGTGTGTGGTTGTATTGTGTGTGTTGTGTTTGGTGGTGTTTGTCGAGTGATGGTGTGTGTGAGTATTGAGTGTGTGTATTGTGTGTTGTGTGTGTGTGTTGTTTGGGT
>NC_069456.1:3749327-3759327 GCF_026875155.1 Cherax quadricarinatus
CACCACTCTTCTGATAATCTTCTTTCTGAGTTTTGCCATACTATACATGTCAGTGACAGGTCTGTAGTTTAATGGATCATGTCTGTCTCCTTTTTTAAAGATTGGGACTACATTGGCTGTCTTCCATGCCTCAGGGCACTTTCTCCCTGTTTCGATAGATGTATTGAATATTGTTGTTAGGGTACTCATAGTGCCTTCCTTTCCTCTCCTCATGCCCATGGGGAGATGTTATCTGGGCCCCGTTGCCTTTGAGGTATCTAGTACTCAGAAGCCTCTTCACTTTTCTTGTTGTGTGCAATTGCGTCAGCACATTGTGGTGTGCCCCACCTCTCCGTCTTTGGGGCCCCTTGTCTGTCTCCTCTGTGACATCTTTGAATATCCTGTTGGTTCTCACTTACTGCACGTTCATTTCTTGTTGTCTCTCCTCCTTCTGCTTAGCCCCTGATTACCCTGGTCCTTGACTTTGTTCTTCTCCTGATTGTGGCTGTAACAACAGTTTTGGGACAGATTTGGCTTTCGCTGCTATGTCATTTTTCATATTGTCCTTTGGGCTCCCATCTTATCTGTGCATATTCGTTTCGGCTCTTATGACTGCTCTCTGGGTCCTTAGCTTCTATTTTCTTCCATTCCCTCAGCATACTTGGTTTTTGCCTCCTGCACCTTTGGGTTAAACCATGGCGCACATCCTTGGTTTTTTCATTATTCTGTTACCCTTGGGTAACAAACTCTTCAGCCTCTTGCATTTTGTTGCTACATATTCCATTCATCTCATTAACTGAACTTCCCTGCCAGTTCTCTGTCCACTGAACCCCGTTCAGGAAGTTCCTCATTCCTGTTTAGTCCCCTTTTTGTAGTTTGGCTTCATTCGTCCGGCCTTCCGGCATCTCCCTCCAATTGTACTCTACTGTGTTTATTCAAAGCTTAAAACACATGGTCACTGGCCCCAAGGGGTCTTTCTATGTGATGTCCTCGATATCTGCCACTCTCAAGGTGAATACTAAGGCAGCCTTGCTGGTTCATCCTTCTCTCTCTCTTGTTGTGTCCCTTACTGTTGGTACATTGAAGTTTTCAGTCACCTCCTTCTCTTAGCCTATGATCCTTGGCCCCCATGCGGTCCAAGTTCTCCCATTCGATCTCCTTGTGGGTTAAAGTTCGCCATGATCCGGAAGCTTTGCCTGCAAGCATGAGTCTTTGGCCCACTCTAGCACCAGTTGTTGTCAACATCGCTCTACTATTGCTCTCGTCGTACTCTTGACTTGGCCTCCCTGCCTTTCTGTGGTTGGGTTTTACATCATGTATTCCCACCTTGGGACCTCGGAGTGAGGGCGTTCCCGCTTATGTAATTCACTTCTTCTCGCTGTTCCTCTCTCCAGCTCATGAAAATTCCAGCGATTTTTGATCAGCAATGGCGCCACTCTCCTCCCCCACCTGTTCCCTTGTCTATCTCAGGATTAGGTTATCCCGTTGGAAAGATGGATCTGGTTCATAATACCTGTAAGCTGGTTTGTGAGTGCTATTGATGTCCGGGTTTGATGCCTTTTGATCTTTGATGACTCCTCCCACTTATTTGTTATTCCATCAGCGTTTGTGTCACATACCTTTAGTTTCCTTTCCAACACTGTTGGTTTGAGGGGGGCCTGTGTGGGTGGGAGCTGGTTAGCATATGAGGGTTTCTATAGCTCGGTGTAGGGTGGAGGCTGTGGGATATGGATTGTAGTGTGTGTTGGGATGGGCTGTGTAGGTTGTCTTGGTTCTGAGAATAGATGTGTGTGCGCTTGGCCTTGCTGTTTGTTCGCTCTGGACTGATCTGCTGGTTCCATCCTTGTCTCTTTCCTAGCTCCTTTTGCTTTTTTGTCCTCTCCTCAGTGCTGTTGTTACTGATGTGTTCTTGTCTCCGTCTAGGAACACCTCTTGTTCTCTTCCGAGTATTTTCAATCGTGGTTTCTCTAGGGGATCTGTTCGCCCGTTTCCGTCTGAGAAATCAGCTTGATTGGAAGGTTTTCCCTTCGAGTACCCCCCTATTACTCTGAAAATTTCAATCTCGTCATCTCATTCACCTATTTCTGTGTGATTTTCCAATCTCCTTTCTTTCTTCCGATGCCTTTCAGTGTGTGTGTCTTTCCTCTCTCTCTGCAGCCCATGGATAAACACTGATTTTGCCCTTTCTCCTCCATTGCTCACCCTCTGTTGACTCTGGTCCTGCTGTCTGTGAGTCAGTTTTGATTAGCATGGTTGTGCCTCAGCCATTCGACCTATCACCCTCTACTTCTGAACCGGCTGTTCTTCCCTTTCACTCCTTGGCCTCCTTGCCGGTGATATGCCTTGCATAATTCCTCTTCCTTCTTCCTTTCGCCTCGCCGTTTATATGCTGTGTCTTCTCTGGTACTGCTGTACACTCGCTTCTGCCTATTTATCTCAACTTTAGGACCTTATCTTGGCTACTGCAGTTTTCTGACTTGTGCCTCCAATTCTTTGTCTCCTCTCCAACTCTTTTCCAATTTCCCTGAGAGCTCTTTCCCATTTTTTCAGAAGCTCTCCTAATTTTCTCTCCCACTCTTGTTCATCCTTTTCCACTGCTCTACAACCACTCCTCCTACCGAACATTTATCTGGTCCTTGGTTTCCTACGAGTCCCCACTATTTTTTTTTGTGGAGAAGAAGAAGGAGAAGGGCAAGGTAGCGGAGCGAGTCGAGAGGGGAAGAGTGGAAGGGAAAGGGGGAGAGAGAGTGTGAGAGGGGGAAAGGAGAGGCAGGGAAGGAAAGGTGAGGGGGAAGCGTGAGCAGGGGAAAAATGTGGGAAGAAATGGAGAGAGAGAGAGAGAAGAAAAGGGAAGGTGAAAGAAAGAGAGAGGGGGATAGTGAGAAGGAAAATGGGGAGAAAGGAGTGAGAGAGAGAGGAGGGGGAGAGGGGGTGGAGATGAAGGGAAGGGTAGGAGAGGGGGAGCGTGAGCCGGGAAAATGGGGAAAGAGCGAGAGCAAGAGCGAGAGAGAGAGAGGAGAGAGAGAGGAGAGAGGAGAGAGGGAGAGCGGGTGACAAGGAGGAGAGAGAGAGTAAGAGAAGGCAAAGAGGAGGGGGAGAGAAGGAGAGAGGGGGGGAGGAGAGAGGGGTGAGAAGGGGGAAAGGGGGGGGGAGATGGAAGAGCAAAAGGGAGAGAGAGGTAGGGGGAGAGAGCGGGGGGAGTGGGAGAGAGATGGAAAAGGGAGAGGGTGGAGAGTAATGGGAGGGGAGAGATGTTAGAGGGGGGAGAGATGTTAGGGGGGGAGGTGTTAGAGGGAAGAGATGTTAGAGGGGGAGAGATGGGAGAGGGAAGAGAGAGAGAGATAGGTAGAGAGTGATAGGTTTAGAGAGAGCAGATATAGGTAAAGAGTGAGATTACGTAGAGATAAGGTCTTCTACTAGGATAGGACGAGGAGGGATGAGAGAGAGAAGGGAGCGAGGTTCAGTGGTCGGTTCACAGGACGGTGTGAAATCCTGGTGTATGTGTGTTTTGCGTGTGTTACGACAGTTACACGTGCTTGTTCCTGTGTGTGTGCTGTGTGAGAGGTGTGTGTGTGATGTGTGTGTGTGTGTGAATATGTCTGTCTGTGTGTGTGGTGTGTGTGTGTGTGTATAGTGTGTGTTGTGTGTGTATGTGTGTGAGTGTGTGTGTTGTATGTGTGGTGTATTGTGTATGTGTGTGTGTGTGTGAGTGTGTGTGTGTGTGTGTGTGTGAGTGTTGTGTGTGTGTACTCACCTACCTAGTTGTTACTCACCTAGTTGAGGTTGCGGGGGGCTCAGAGTCGAGCTTCCTGCCCCGCCTCTTCACGATCCGTACTAGGTCACTCTCCTGAGCCGTGAGCTTTTGTACCTCTGCTTAAAGCTATGTAAGGATCCTGCCTCCATAATTGCTTCCAAAACTATTTTCCACTTCATGACTTACTCAGTGGCTGAGAAAATCCTTCCTACACACCCGGTATTCATCTGTGTCTTTCGCTTCAACTGTTGGCCCCTTGTTAATGTGTCAATCTCTGGAACATCCTTGTTTTTGGCCACCTTGTCATTCCCTACAGTATTTTGTATGTCGTTATCATGTCCCCCCTATCTCTCCTGTCCCCAGTGTCGTCAGGTGATTTCCCTTAAACCTCTATCGTAGAGACATCCTCTTAGCTCTTGGGACTAGTCTTGTTGCAAACCTATTTGCCTTTCTTAGTTTCTTTACGTGCTTGGCTTAGGTGTGGGTTCCAAACTGGTGACGCATACTCAAGATGGGCCTAACGTATCGGTGTACAGGGTCTGAACGATTCTTATTAGATGTCGGGAATGCTGTTCTGAGGTTTGCTGGCGCCCATATGATGGTGTTGGTGTGTGTGTGTGTATTGTGACACCCACCTTCTAAGTATTCATACTGCAAATAAATACAGTAGATACCAGTTAATTCTAAGCTTACCAATACTTGTAAACACTTATCGATTTACTTCTAAATCGGAAAAGTAGCCAGGTTGTAAAATTTAGCTTGTCTCAGGCTTAGTGGTCTGACGTTATCCTCACTACCGCTTTACTCCTTGCACTCTGTCTATGCTATTTTACTCTAATTCTGGGTAATGGCTTGTAGGCGTGGAGAGAGCAGTATCTACAATGATGAGGACCAGACTCACCTTTGCAAATGCAACCTCAACAGTGTGAATCCTTGCGATGACAGCGGGTGTGATGACAAGTTGCCAGAAGTGATGACGTAGTCGTTCGTACATAGGCTTCTTTCACTAATTTTGTAACTCCTTCACCGTTATGTTTTAAATCATGTATGCTCATGCATCCCGCGTCCTCAAGTTGATTTCACTTTTACTTATTACAGAATACACTTCACATTCAGTGTTTCACTTTATATGTATAAAGGATACAAACAGTTGTGACGGTCACTGCTTCAGTAGGCCTACTGCCACCTTCCCTTGTATATTTTATTTTTTCTACTTTTGCTTATTACTTTTTACTCACATTACGGTTGCCCCCACATTTTCACTTGTTAACCAAAAGCCCCCCCCTGGTAATTTCTTGATACCCGTTTCACATCACTTGATCTTGTTATGTTTGTATCTGTGTGGCAACAGTGCCTTGTAGATCCACAACGGTTTTGGCACTTTAAAAAAAAAATATGATTCCGGGATTCCTCTCGAATTTTTCAAAACTAATACTCTAGTTATCACTCATGGTTTGTTCACTGGACTTTTGTCATACCATGATTACTGAGCTAGCGTTATGCACGCCTCAAAACATGAAGAGGTTTCTCGGAGCACTTGTGCACCCGCCATGCACCCACGTGTGTGTGTGGTGTGTGTGTGTGGTGTGTGTGTGTGTGTGTGTGTGTGTGTGTGTGTGTGTGTTAACTGGTTCGGCATGTGTAGCTAGAGAATAGTTGTACTTAAACAACCCAGTGTTTCTTGGTGCATGCGTGTTTAAAGACCCTGCCCTATCAGTGCAGAAGCACAGAGGATTGTTAGAGTCTTCTTGAGATACATGTATATTAGCTGAGCTTTTCTTTATGACATACCGTGGCCGGTTTGGAGAGTGATACTCTCTCGTTGTATATCATATGAGGCTAGGTTTCACTTTGATCACCTAGTCAACAGGCTTTCAGTTTGCTAACTGCCTCGCAGACCCCATACCCATTACAACCGGCTGATCAGTTGGCCTGGAGTGTCCAAAACAGTGGACACCCGAAATCCCTAGAGATTTATCAAAAACTTAAATGGACTGAACTCAGTTTCCAGGATGTGGGATGATTACCTTCACCTTCCACTGTCTTTCTTCGTATAGTTCTGTGAGTCTGGCAGACTGATTAATTATATTGTCAATGTGTTCATATCTGGATTGAATTGAAAAAATTCACTTTACTGGCGAAATATCGTCAAGTGTTACTCATGTGTCTAATTTCCATAGCAAGGAAGCACAATCCATCAAAGACTTCACCCAGAACCACATGGAGAAACTTGAACAATCTCTGCAGGACTTTTTTATAATCCCTTGTTAGGTTGTGGCAGGGTATATATCGGAGAAACCGCGCGAAATCTCAAAACACGTTCTGAGTGAGACAAATAACTATCTGTCCGTACAGAAAGGTATTCCTGTCCTAGTTGTGTGGGGATAGTGTGGGATCGTTATAGAGGCCGCCATGGGCTTGCTGTAGTGTTTAGGATTTCAGGTCAGAGTGTTGAAGGAGTGAGGGCAATTCGTAGACCATCTTGAAAGGCATAAATTTATTAATGAATCTCAACACGGTTTTACAAAGGGCATTTCTGTCTTGCGAATATTACTATATATTTTCACGCAGATATTTGAGGAAGGTAGATCATTGTAATGAATACGATATTGTGTATATGGACTTCAGTAAGGGCTTTTGATAGAGGTCCCACATCAAAGGCTATTAGGAAATTAAGGCACATGGAATAGGAGGAGAATTTTTTTCCTAGGTAGAGGACGTGGTTGACAAAAATAGGCAGAGAGAGTTTGCATAAATGGAGAAGAAATCAGAGAAGGGTGCGCCGCGTCAAGAGTGTTGGGCCTTGTTGTCACAAATTTATATAAAACGCATTGATGGAGAAATTACATATCGACATACGCAAGTTTTGCTGATGACCCAAAATAGTCGCCTAGTCTCTTTCTAGTAGGGCATTAGGCACTTCAGGAAGATTTGATAGACTGCTGCAGTGGTCAGGAGTGGCAGATGCATTTAATAAATATAGACAAATGCAAAGTTCTAAACATGGGATAAGAAAATAACCATGCCACCAAACTCATTCATCTAGATCTTAATAATACTGATTGCGAACAAGATTTGGGAGTTTGGTGAGAAGTAATCTAACACAAGACAACAGTGCATAAGTGTTCACAATTAAGCGAACCGGAATCCTTGGTTTCTATGAAGAAAGTATAAATATACAAGTCCTCAGGTTGTTTCAACTCTATATTTCTTGAGTTAGGCCTCATTTAGATTATGTGCCACAGTTCTGGTCACCGTATTCAGAATGGATATAAATGCTCTGGAAACCGTACCGAGGGGTGACAAGATGATCCCATGTATCAGACTCTTCCCTATGAGCACGGAGGGGCCCTGAATCTGTACTCTCTAGAAAGGGCCGTAGTTAGGACTTAGGGGGGGATATGATTAGGTGTTTATAAATGGAAAATGGGATAAATAAAGGGAATGTAACTAGGTGCTTAACAAATTCTAGCCGAAAACAGAACTCGAAGCAAAGGTTTAATGAGTTGGAAAAATTCAGATGCATGAAGGTTATCGGCAAGCATGGTTTGGTAATAGAGTTGTGGATGCGTGGAACAAACTCCGAGCGTTACCGTCCTAGAAGCTAAAGTGTTGGGGAGTTTTAAAAATAGGTTAGATCAATACATGAGTGGGTGTGGGTAGGGGTGAGTTGGACCTGACTAGCTTGTGCTGCTAGGTCTGATTCCGTTTCTCTTAAGTGGATGTATCTGAGACTAGGGGCGTCAATTGGTTAGCCTGGGGAGGTAACTTGAGACCTGCCTGCAAGGGCCATTAGGCCTGCTGCAGTCTTCTTCTTATGTTTTATGTTCTAGATGTTACAGTTGACGGTTCAGTAATTACTGTGAGGCACAATGAACACAGTCACTTGGTGGAAGTGTAACAAAACCCACCTTGAGAAACCAGATTACCCATAGACGGTAATGCCCTGAAGCATCAATAATCTCCATTCAGAACAGTTACACTGAACGAAGGCAGCTTTTGACAATTTGAACAAATATTAAGATTGCATCTTCCTTTTAACGGAGTTAACCCTGGCGATCACATGGCAACATTGTGTTGTTAAATCTTTTTCCTGCATCTCACATTGTTTCTTTTATATACCCTCTGTGCCTTGTCTTGTTGTTAAGACTTGTTAACTTCTGCAGAGTGAAACGTAGCTGTAATAAATGGTTTATTATTTGCCTCCTGTTCTTCGTACTTTAATAATCCCTCCGGACACGTTAGTACAACGTACTTTATAAAATCTTTGCTTAAAGTAGGTCTGTGATAAATGCTGGGGTGAATACTACACAAAACGTTGGTTTCTCAGTGTATTTGTGATCTGGTGTATTGTGAGTGTTTACTGTGAGCAGTGACGTGGATTAATAGCTCACTCTTGGTCCGGTCTGATTTGTGCACGTGCAGTGGTATTGCAGAGGTGGTATTAGTGTTGGTGGAAGCGCTTGGCCGTGGTGGAGGAGGTTGGTGGTGGCAGGGGTTCTAGTGTGTGTTCGTGGGGTTGGGTAAGGGCGGCGGTGTAGTGGGGTGGTGGTAGCGATGGGAAGTGTGAGGCGATTAACCAAGTGTGTTCAGGTGTCATTCTTCGTTAACAATCAGTTGTGGTTGTGTCGACCTAACTAAATGCCAACCAATAACTACTGAATCAAAGAGTGGTGCAAATAAAACTTTGCATCAGCGTATCATAAAAGACAAGGCCAAGGAAATACACAGTTAGATGGAATTATTATTTCCCACAAGTACATCTGTTACAGATGAAAGAGAACACAAGAGACCATGGTGCTAGCGACCATACACTACTGAATTTTTATTTAACCTGTACAGTTAAAAATCGAGGAAAAGAATAGCAAAGCGGGGGGGACCCATGAAACAGTTCTTCAGAAGAGCAAAACTTTGCTGGGATGAGAAAATTCTTGACTGTATTGCACTACAGGTACAGTGGTTGCCGGGACGGGTTCTGGCCCGGGTCCTCTCATGCTGGTGACCCGCCATGTATTGCAGTGTAAAGGTAATAGAGAAAAGCTAACCCATGAGATGATGGAATAACTGCTGGAAAGTACCAGGAAGATCGAACTACTAACGAGCATATTATGGTAAGGTAATTGTGAGATAATATTCAATAGAGTGGTAGTAGAGCACTTGGAGTCACTGGTTTCATAAAGAATAACCACCGGGTTTGGATGTGGCACATCTTGTTGTAAGACAAGATGTGCCACTTTAATCCACTCACCAAACAACATAGAGGAGATCAGGTCTTTAGATTGCATTTGATCCGGCGAGAAATCACTTGATAATTGTCCTAATGAATCGAAACATCGTTTAAAGACTTCCTCCAAAGTGTATTTCTATAGCTTGTTGTTGTGGACATCATATATGATCCGTTTCCTGTACTTTACTTTATGGCTTTCCTCTCTAGTTTGTAGATCATTCTATCAAAGGCTTACTCCAGCCAGAGAACAAGCAGTTGTACCCAGCCCAGGCCTGGGTTGGATTGTTGTCTGTCGTCTGTTCGTGCGACTGCTAGAGTTTCCTGAGGACAGGATATCACTCCTGAATCTCGGCTGGTTTGCTCTGGCTGTTTTCTGTGTATTGTGTGTGTGTGTGTGTGTGTGTGTGTTGTGTAGTGTGTGTGTGTGTGGTGTGTTGTGTGTGTGTGTGTATGTCTGTGTGTGTATGGTGTGCGTGTGTGTAGGTGTGTGTGTGTGTGTAGGTGGTTGTGTGTAGTGTGTGTGTGTTGGTGTTGTGTGGGTGTGTGTGTGTGTGTGTGTGTGTGTGTGTGTGTGTGTGTGTGTGGTTGTGGGGTGTGTAGGTGGTTGCGTGTGTGTAGGTGTGCGAGTGTGTGGTAGTGCGTGTGTGTGTGTGTAGGTGTGTGTAGGTGTGTGTGGGTGCGTGTGTGTAGTGTGTGTGTGGTGTGTGTGGTTGGGTGTGTGTGTGGTTTGTGTGTGTGTGGTGTTGGTGTGTGGTGTTTGGTGTGTGGCGTTTGTGGTGTGTGTGTGGTGTGTGGATGTGGTTGTGTGAGTGGTGGTGTGGGTGTGTGTTGCGGTTGGGTGTGGTGTGTGTGCTGTGTGTGTGGGGGTTTTGGTGTTGTGGTGTGTGTGTGTGGCGTGTGTGTTGGTGTGTGTGTGTGTGTGTGTGTTGTGTGTGTGTGGTGTGGTTGGGTGTGTGTGGTGTGTGTGTGTGTGGTGGGTGGTGTGTGATTGTGTGTTGTGTGTGTGGTGCGGTGTGTGTGTGTGGGATGTTTGTGGTGCG
>NC_069456.1:3764327-3994327 GCF_026875155.1 Cherax quadricarinatus
TGGAGACGCTTCCTTGTGCAGATGGCACTGTCTGGCACTGGCACTGTCTGGCACTGGTGTGTGTGGAGACTTTTTTTGAAGGTGCATATGATTGCACTGCCTGGCACTCTATGACACTGACACTACTGTGAAAGGAGTCACTTTTTTGCAGACGAGAGCACTGCTAGCACTGCTGTGAATTGAGACACTTTGTGCAGATGATGGCACTGCTGTGTGTGTGGAGACGCTTTGTGCAGATGATGGTTCTGCCTGCACTGCTGTGGAGACACTTCTTTGTGCAGACGATGGCACTGCTGTGTGTGTGGAGACGCTTTGTGCAGATGATGGCACTGCCTGCACTGCTGTGGAGACACTTCTTTGTGCAGACGATGGCACTGCTGTGGGTGGCATCATAGTAACCTCCTGTCTGGTACTGTGTCAAATGCTCTCTGACAGCCTAGGAAGATGCAGTCTTCCCAAGCCTCTCCTTTATGTTTTATTCCCGTTACTACAACATGCAACTCGAGCAGACTTCTGAGGCAGGATTTACCATCTCAACCAGTGTTGGTTCTCATGTCTTCCTGAGTGCTGTTATTATGTGTTCGTGTCTTCCTGGGTGCTGTTATGTGTTCGTGTCTTCCTGAGTGTTGTTGTGTGTCCATGTCTTCCTGAGTGCTGTTATTGTGTGTCTATGTCTTCCTGGGTGCTGTTAGTGTGTGCCCATGTCTTCCTGAGTGCTGTTATTGTGTGTCCATGTCTTCCTGAGTGCTGTTATTGTGTGTCCATGTCTTCCTGGGTGCTGTTATGTGTGTCTGTCCATGTGTTTTCTTCCTGAGTGTTGTTATTGTGTGTCCATGTCTTCCTGAGTGTTGTTATTGTGTGTCCATGTCTTCCTGAGTGTTGTTATTGTGTGTCCATGTCTTCCTGGGTGCTGTTATTGTGTGTCCATGTCTTCCTGGGTGCTGTTATTGTGTGTCCATGTCTTCCTGGGTGTTGTTATTGTGTGTCCATGTCTTCCTGAGTGTTGTTATTGTGTGTCCATGTCTTCCTGGGTGTTGTTATTGTGTGTCCATGTCTTCCTGAGTGTTGTTATTGGTGTCCATGTCTTCCTGAGTGTTGTTATTGTGTGTCCATGTCTTCCTGAGTGTTGTTATTGTGTGTCCATGTCTTCCTGGTGTTGTTATTGTGTGTCCATGTCTTCCTGAGTGTTGTTATTGTGTGTCCATGTCTTCCTGGGTTGTTATTGTGTGTCCATGTCTTCCTGAGTGTGTTATTGTGTGTCCATGTCTTCCTGAGTGTTGTTATTGTGTGTCCATGTCTTCCTGGGGGTTGTTATTGTGTGTCCATGTCTTCCTGAGGTGTTGTTATTGTGTGTCCATGTCTTCCTGGGTGCTTGTTATTGTGTGTCCATGTCTTCCTGAGTGTTGTTATTGTGTGTCCATGTCTTCCTGAGTGTTGTTATTGTGTGTCCATGTCTTCCTGGTGTTGTTATTGTGTGTCCATGTCTTCCTGGTGTTGTTATTGTGTGTCCATGTCTTCCTGGGTGTGTTATTGTGTGTCCATGTCTTCCGGGAGTGTTGTTATTGTGTGTCCATGTCTTCCTGGGTGTTGTTATTGTGTGTCCATGTCTTCCTGAGTGTTGTTATTGTGTGTCCATGTCTTCCTGGGTGCTGTTATTGGGTGTCCATGTCTTCCTGGTGTTGTTTTGTGTGCCCCATGTCTTCCTGGGTGCTGTTATTGTGTCCATGTCTTTCCAGGGTGCTGTTGTTGTGTGTCCATGTCTTCCTGGGTGCTGTTATTGTGTCCATGTCTTCCTGGGTGCTGTTGTTGTGTGTCCATGTCTTCCTGGGTGCTGTTATTGTGTCCATGTTTTCCTGGGTGCTGTTGTTGTGTGTCCATGTCTTCTTGAGTGTTGTTATTGTGTGTCCATGTCTTCCTGGGTGCTGTTATTGTGTGTCCATGTCTTCCTGGGTGCGGGTTATTGTGTGTCCATGTCTTCCGGGGGTGCTGTTATTTGTGTCCATGTCTTCCTGGGTGTTTGTTATTGGTGTTCCATGTTCTTCTGGTTTTCGTGGTGTTATTGTGTGTCCATGTCTTCCTGAGTGCTGTTGTTGTGTGTCCATGTCTTCCTGGGTGTGTTATTGTGTGTCCATGTCTTCCTGGTGCTGTTATTTGTGTCATGTCTTCCTGGTGTTGTTATTGTGTGTCCATGTCTTCCTGGTGCTGTTATTATGTGTCCATGTCTTCCTGGGTGCTGTTATTTGTGTCCATGTCTTCCTGGTGCTGTTATTGTGTTCCATGTCTTCCTGGGTGCTGTTATTGTGTGTCCATGTCTTCCTGGGTGCTGTTGTTGTGTGTCCATGTCTTCCTGGGTGCTGTTATTGTGTGTCCATGTCTTCCTGGGGTGCTGTTATTGTGTGTCCATGTCTTCCTGAGTGTTGTTGTTGTGTCCATGTCTTCCTGGGTGCTGTTATTGTGTGTCCATGTCTTCCTGGGTGTTTGTTTTATTGTCTTTGTGTCCATGTCTTCCTGGTGCTTGTTATTGTGTCCATGTTTTCCTGGGTGCTGTTATTGTGTGTCCATGTCTTCCTGGGTGCTGTTATTGTGTGTCCATGTCTTCCTGGGTGCTGTTATTGTGTGTCCATGTCTTCCTGGGTGCTGTTATTGTGTCCATGTCTTCCTGGGTGCTGTTGTTGTGTGTCCATGTCTTCTTGGGTGCTGTTATTGTGTCCATGTCTTCCTGGGTGCTGTTATTGTGTGTCCATGTCTTCCTGGGTGCTGTTGTTGTGTGTCCATGTCTTCCTGGGTGCTGTTATTATGTGTCCATGTCTTCCTGGGTGCTGTTATTGTGCGTCCATGTCTTCCTGGGTGCTGTTATTTTGTGTCCATGTCTTCCTGGGTGCTGTTATTGTGCGTCCATGTCTTCCTGGGTGCTGTTATTGGACTCTTCCTTATTATCTTTTCTAATAGCTTGACCACTTGTCATCAACACAGTTCTATACATCAATGCTTAATATTTACCTTTTGTATAATGGGATTATATACGAGGTTTTCCAGTTGTTTGGCAGTTTGCTCAACTTGTGACCGGTTCGGTGGTTCAACCCTCGTTGTAAGGTGAGTTTTTCTTGCCTTGTGTTATCCTATCTTGTTTAGTTAATTTCGATGTATATATTTGGATTACGAACCCTTTCACTTGTTCATTAGTCTTTTTTTTTATATCCTTTTTTCTGTGTTTATTCGTTCCTTGTTTTCCCTTCTCTTGGTTTCCTGATTGATTCCTTGAAAACCTCTTTGAACACCCTGTTCTTTTCTGCACGTACCTCTCTGTCGTCCTTTGTCAGTTAACATTCATCTTTCTGAAGTCTTACTGCCTGGTTCCTTACTGTCATATTCAGGCATATGCATCACCTTCGCTGCTGTTTTTCCCCTTCTCTGTCATTTTCACGTTATCTTTTTGCTTCCTTTCTGATCCTAACGCGAGTCTTCCTAGTTCTTCTTAGTTCCGTGTATATATGAGGTACGGTGGGTGGACGTGGGACATTATTAAATTGATAAAAGTGAGAAACAAGCAAAAGTTCCATCCGTGCAGTGAGGTAGTCGGTGACTGCTTACCTGGGGATCATCCATCAAATGGATGGATGAACATATTTACTGGTGGGTGGGTAAATCTGTTGTAAGATGACCGTGATGAACCTGTCACCCAGTCTCTTATATACAATCCATCCTCCTAAACGAACGAAAAGGTTTTACTTCGACTTAAAATCGTGGAAAAAAAGCTACGGTGATACTGAAATGTTATTGTGATCTGTTCTCTGCCTCGGTCTTCTTAGTGGACTCCTCATCACTCCTTAAACTAATCTCGACTTTACGTAACAATGCGTTTCTTGGTGTTAATGTATGCTATAATTAATTCAGGTTGGTTAATTGAGGTTAACGTCACACACACAAAAGTCGTATGCAGAGAAATGATCTAAAGCTGTTATAGCATAAGATGAACGTTGGAGTCAGGACAGGGAAGTAAAGGGAACTTTGAGTAATGTTATGATGAGTTAGTGGAGGTGCTGCATCATGGGTAACATTGCAAAATCACCGTTCTCTTCATTTATGTCGTTCATAAATGGTCATTTTAAGGATAAATTTATTAATAATAAATTGTTATATGTTTTTTAACACACTGGCTATATCTCACCAACACAGGGTGACCTGAAAAAGAAGAAACGCTTTTTTTCTTCTTTTTATATGTAGTAATGTATACAGGAGAAGTGGTTACTAGCGCCTTGCTCCCAGCACTTTAGTCGCCTCTCACGACACGCATGACTTGGAAGAATTCTTCTCCACTTCCCCATGGAGATTATCATTAAAATTGTTAAAATTATTATTATTTTCGTATTTAGCGTAAAATGGTAATTCTTAGGAAGGAGATAATTAATCAGGTTGTCCAAGGAAGGTAACGTCACACCCACAACAGTCGTAAGCAGAAACCCCTACCCCTGTAAGATGATGAACGTTGCATCGGACAGGAAGTAAAGGGACTTGAGTAAGTTAGTGATTAGTGCAGTGCTGCATCATGACTTGAAAATCCGTTCTCTCATTAGTCGTTCTAATGTCATTTAATAAATTGTTAAAATAAATTGTATATGTAGTGTAACAATGGTATACTCAGCGAACACGGGGTGACTGAAAAGGAAAAACGCTTTTGTTCTTCTTTTTATATGTAGTTGTTAGGGATTGGTTATAGGCCCTGCTCCCACACTATTAGTCGCCTCTCACGACCACGCATGACTTGAAGACACTTCTCCACTTCCCATGGAGATACATACAACTGTCAAAATTATTATTATGTTATTATACGTACTAAGCAATTATACAGCGCCTTAGGAATAGAAGTAACCATGCCCAAGTAGGAGGTAACTCCATCCTTACCAGATCATAGAGCCCCCACCACCAACTACACCGCCCACCTTACACCCTAAATGCACATACATACTATCCTGACCGACAACCACACAATGCACTTACCAAATGTACACAGTCACACATCAGCAGCATTTAACTGTACAATGCTAATGACATTTACCCTCCACACTACCACATTTTACAGTAATGCACAAATTAACTGCACTGATCTACCAAGTAAACCATGAGCATACACATAAGTTCGTGCTCCCATCTTACATACTAACCTTTGTCCCACCACTACCACACTACACCTGCCCACCACTGCCACACTACACCTGCCCACCACTACCACACTACACCTGCCCACCACTACCACACTACACCTGCCCACCACTACCACACTACACCTTCCCACCACTACCACACTACACCTTGCCCACCACTACCACACCTCCCACCACTACCACAACACCTTTGCCCACCACTACCACACTACACCTGCCCACCACTACCACACTACACCTGCCCACCACCACCACACTACACCTGCCCACCTCTACCAAACTACACCTGCCCACCACTACCACACTACTCCTGCCCACCACCACCACACTACACCTGCCAACCTCTACCAAACTACACCAGACCACCACCACCACACTACACCTGCCAAACACTACCACACTACACCTGCCCACCACTACCACACTACACCTGCCCACCACCACCACACTACACCTGCCCACCTCTACCAAACTACACCAGCCCAGCACTACCACACTACACCTGCCCACCACCACCACACTACACCTGCCCACCTCTACCAAACTACACCTGCCCACCACTACCACACTACACCTGCCCACCACCACCACACTACACCTGCCCACCACCTACCACACTACACCTACCCACCACTACCACACTACACCTTCCCACCACTACCTACAAACTACACCATCCCACCACTACCACACTACACCTGCCCACCACTACCACAAAACCCCTTTGCCCACCACACCACACTACACCTGCCACCCAAACTACACCAGCCCACTACCACCTCCTGCCCACCACCACCACACTACACCTGCCCACCTACTACCACACTACACCTGCCCACCCACTCACCACACTACTACCTGCCCCACCACCACACTACACCTGCCCACCTCTACCAAACTACACCAGCCCACCACTACCACAGTACACCTGCCCACCACTACCACACTACACCTGCCACCACTACCACACTACACTGCCCACCACTACCACACTACACCTGCCCACCACCACACTGCACTGCCACCACACCACACTACACCAGCCCACACTACCACACTACACCTGCCCACCACCACCACACTACACAGCTGCCCACCACAAACCACACTACACCTGCCCGCCACCACCCCCACTACACCTGCCCACCACCACCACACTACACCTGCCCACCACCACACTACACCTACCCACCACCACACTACACCTGCCCACCTCTAACAAACTACACCAGCCCACCACTACCACGCTACACCTGCCCACCACTACCACAGTACACCTGCCCACCACCACCACACTACACCTGCCCACCACCACCAAACTACACCAGCCCACCACTACCACACTACACCTGCCCACCACTACCACACTACACCTGCCCACTACTACCACACTACACCTGCCCACCACCACCACACTACACCTGCCCACCACCACACTACACCTGCCCACCTCTGCCAAACTACACCAGCCCACCACTACCACAGTACACCTTGCCCACCACTACCACACTACACCTGCCCACCACTACCACACTACACTTGCCCACCACTACCACACTACACCTGCCCACCACCACACTGCACCTGCCCACCACCACCACACTACACCAGCCCACCACTACCACACTACACCTGCCCACCACCACACTACAGCTGCCCACCACTAACACACTACACCTGCCCGCCACCACCACCACACTACACCTGCCCACCACCACCACACTACACCTGCCCCCAGTACCACACTACACCAGCCCGCCACCACACTACACCTGCCCACCACTACCACACTAACCTGCCCACCACTACCACACTACACCAGCCCACCTCTACCACACTACACCAGCCCACCACCACACCACACCTGCCCACCACTACCACATTACACCTGCCCACCACCACACTTCACCAGCCCGCCACCACACTACACCTGTCAACCACTACCACACTACACCTGCCGACCACCACACTACACCTGCCCACCACCACACTACACCATCCCACCACCACACTACGACTGCCCACCACTACCACACTACACCTGCCCACCACCACACTACACCTGCCCACCACTACCACACTACACTAGCCCACCACCACACTACACCTGCCCACCACCACACTACACCTGCCCACCACCACACTACACCTGCCCACCACCACACTACGCCTGCCCACCACTACCACACTACTCCTGCCCACCACCACACTACACCTGCCCACCACTACCACACTACACCAGCCCACCACCAAACTACACCTGCCCACCACCACACTACACCTGCCCACCACTACCACACTATACCTGCCCACCACCACATTACACCTGCCCACCACTACCACACTACACCAGCCCACCACTACCACACTACACCTGCCCACCACTACCACACTACACCTGCCCGCCACCACCATCACCACGCTACACCTGCCCACCACCACCACACTACACCTGCCCGCCACCACACTACACCTGCCCACCACTACCACACTACACCTGCCCACCACTACCACACTACACCTGCCCACCACTACCACACTTCACCTGCCCACCACTAACCACACTACACCAGCCCACCACCACACCACACTTGCCCACCACCACACTTCACCAGCCCACCACCACACTACACCTGTCAACCACTACCACTACCACACTACACCTGCCAACCACTACCACACCAGCCCACCACTACCACACTACACCTGCTTACCACCAAACTAGAGCTGCGCACCACTACCACACTACACCTGACCACCACTACCACACTGCACCAGCCCGCCACCACAATACACCAGCCCGCCACCACACTACACCAGCCCGCCACCACACTACACCTGCCCACCCACTACCCCCACCACACACCTGCCCACCACTACCACACTACACCAGCCCGCCACCACAATACACCAGCCCGCCACCACACTACACCAGCCCGCCACCACACTACACCTGCCCACCACTACCACACTACACCATCCCGCCACCACACTACATCTGCCCACCACCACACTACACCTGCCCACCACTACCACACTACACCAGCCCGCCACCACCATACTACACCTGCCCACCACCTACTACTACTGCCCACCACCACACTACCCCTGCCCACCACTACACTACACCAGCCCGCCACCACCACACTACACCAGCCCGCCACCACCACACTACCCCAGTCCGCCACCACCACCTGCCCACCACCACCACACTACTCCTGCCCGCCACCACCACACTATACCTGCCCACCACCACACAGCATCTACCCACCACCACGACACTACGCCCGCCCACCACCACCACACTACACCTGCCCACCACCACCACACTACACCTGCCCACCACCACCACCACCACACTACTACTGCCCACCACCACCACACTACACCTGCCCACCACCACCACACAGTACCTACCCACCACCACCACACTACACCCTCCCACCACCACACTACACCCGCCCACCACCACCACACTACACCCGCCAACCACCACCACATTACACCCGCCTACCACCACACTAAACCCGCCCACCACTGTGATGTAGTCCAGCTGGGCTTGTGAGGTCTCTGGGGAGACCTAATTTAACCAATTATATGGTCACCTTGCCTTGGCAAATGTCTGTCAGAGACACGCCTTTCCGGCTTAAGACTGAGGTCTTTTGTTCTGGACGGCGTCAGACCTCGACGTCAGATCAACACCACGTGTGCACACCTCATTGTGGAGGGTGCTTGGACCACCATAAAAGCCCAAGGAAGAGCATGATCAGGAGATTCGAGCGGAGCTGCTGCTGGGGTGCAGAGCTCCTGAGCAGAGACTTCGAGCGGAGCTGCTGCTGGGGTGCAGGGCTCGGGAGAAGGCTGCTGAAGTCTCTGGAGGAGACTGTTGGAGGCAGTGGGCAGAGTACTGGCTTGGAGCAGTACTCGTGCTGTGTAGGTCTTGGGACCTGGGGCTTAGTTCCTGTGATGAACTGTCCTCTGTACTATATTGTAAGTTATATTCATTTTCGTCAAGTTGATTGTGTTCCCTGTCTCACTGCTTATGTGTACCATCCCATTTATCTAAACCTCAATAATGTTCTCCTGTTCCCAAATATATTATTGTACAAGGACTTAATAATAAACTGTGTTTGAGTAGAATAGTAATATTCACTGTCCCCGTTATTTTCTCCATTTATTTATGTTTAGTTAAAGTAGTGAGAGGGTGAGTAGTGTGGAGTGGTGGGTAGAGTAATGAGAGGTGAAGTTGTAGTCACCAGTGACCTCATATTACCTACCTCCGCACAAATCCCTCCTACTGCCTCGGCTGTCCCCTACCTACTAATTCCCTCCTCTTACTCCCATATTCCCCTAATCATTACCCCCCTACATGACACCACTACCACGCTACACTTTCCCACCACCACCATGCAGCACCTGCCCACCACCACCATACTACACCCGCCCACCCACCACCACACACTCCGCCCATACCACCACCACCAGCTCACTGCCCACCCCACCACCATGCAGCACCTGCCCACCACCACCACCACCTACACCCGCCCGCCTCCGCCACACTACACCTGCCCACCACACCACCACACTACACCCGCCCACCATCACCACACTACACCCGCCCACCATCACCACACTACACCTGCCCACCACCACCACACTACACTTGCCCCAACCACCACACTACACCTCCCCACCACCACCACACTGTTACCAGGTGTTGCAGCCTCAGGTATTACCTCAGCAGATCACTGTTGTGTACACTGTTAACAGGTGTTGCAGCCTCAGGTATTATCTCAACAGATCACTGTTGTGTACACTGTTAACAGGTGTTGCAGCCTCAGGTATTATCTCAACAGATCACTGTTGTGTACACTGTTAACAGGTGTTACAGCCTCAGGTATTATCTCAGCAGATCACTGTTGTGTACACTGTTAACAGGTGTTGCAGCCTCAGGTATTATCTCAACAGATCACTGTTGTGTACACTGTTAGCAGGTGTTGCAGCCTCAGGTATTATCTCAACAGATCACTGTTGTGTACACTGTTAACAGGTGTTGCAGCCTCAGGTATTATCTCAACAGATCACTGTTGTGTACACTGTTAGCAGATGTTGCAGCCTCAGGTATTATCTCAACAGATCACTGTTGTGTACACTGTTACAGGTGTTACAGCCTCAGGTATTATCTCAACAGATCACTGTTGTGTACACTGTTTAGCAGGTGTTGCAGCCTCAGGTATTATCTCAACAGATCACTGTTGTGTACACTGTTAGCAGATGTTGCAGCCTCAGGTATTATCTCAACAGATCACTGTTGTGTACACTGTTAACAGGTGTTACAGCCTCAGGTATTATCTCAGCAGATCACTGTTGTGTACACTGTTAGCAGGTGTTGCAGCCTCAGGTATTATCTCAACAGATCACTGTTGTGTACACTGTTAACAGGTGTTGCAGCCTCAGGTATTATCTCAACAGATCACTGTTGTGTACACTGTTAAAAAGGTGTTACAGCCTCAGGTATTATCTCAGCAGATCACTGTTGTGTACACTGTTAGCAGGTGTTGCAGCCTCAGGTATTATCTCAACAGATCACTGTTGTGTACACTGTTAACAGGTGTTGCAGCCTCAGGTATTATCTCAACAGATCACTGTTGTGTACACTGTTAACAGGTGTTACAGCCTCAGGTATTATCTCAACAGATCACTGTTGTGTACACTGTTAGCAGGTGTTACAGCCTCAGGTTTTATCTCAACAGATCACTGTTGTGTACACTGTTAGCAGGTGTTGCAGCCTCAGGTATTATCTCAACAGATCACTGTTGTGTACACTGTTAACAGGTGTTGACAACCTCAGGTATTATCTCACAGATCACTGTTGTGTACACTGTTAGCAGGTTTACAGCCTCAGGTATTATCTCAACAGATCACTGTTGTGTACACTGTTAGCAGGTGTTGCAGCCTCAGGTATTATCTCAACAGATCACTGTTGTGTACACTGTTAACATGGTGTTGCAGCCTCAGGTATTATCTCAACAGATCACTGTTGTGTACACTGTTAGCAGGTGTTACAGCCTCAGGTATTATCTCAACAGATCACTGTTGTGTACACTGTTAGCAGGTGTTCAGCCTCAGGTATTATCTCAACAGATCACTGTTGTGTACACTGTTAAGCAGGTGTTGCACCTCAGGTATTATCTCAACAGATCACTGTTGTGTACACTGTTAACAG
This sequence comes from Cherax quadricarinatus, assembly GCF_026875155.1. Lineage (NCBI taxonomy): Eukaryota > Metazoa > Arthropoda > Malacostraca > Decapoda > Parastacidae > Cherax > Cherax quadricarinatus. The sequence goes on from NC_069456.1 coordinate 3,775,716, forward strand.
GTGTTGCAACCTCTGGTATTATCTCAACAGATCACTGTTGTGTACACTGTTAGCAGGTGTTCAGCCTCAGGTATTATCTCAACAGATCACTGTTGTGTACACTGTTAACAGGTGTTACAGCCTCAGGTATTATCTCAACAGATCACTGTTGTGTACACTGTTAGCAGGTGTTGCAGCCTCAGGTATTATCTCAACAGATCACTGTTGTGTACACTGTTAGCAGGTGTTGCAGCTCAGGTATTATCTCAACAGATCACTGTTGTGTACATGTTAGCAGGTGTTACAGCCTCAGGTATTATCTCAACAGATCACTGTTGTGTACACTGTTAGCAGGTGTTGAAGCCTCAGGTATTATCTCAACAGATCACTGTTGTACACTGTTAGCAGGTGTTGCAGCCTCAGGTATTATCTCAACAGATCACTGTTGTGTACACTGTTAACAGGTGTTGCAGCCTCAGGTATTATCTCAACAGATCACTGTTGTGTACACTGTTAACAGGTGTTACAGCCTCAGGTATTATCTCAGCAGATCACTGTTGTGTACACTGTTAGCAGGTGTTGCAGCCTCAGGTATTATCTCAACAGATCACTGTTGTGTACACTGTTAACAGGTGTTCAGCCTCAGGTATTATCTCAACAGATCACTGTTGTGTACACTGTTAACAGGTGTTACAGCCTCAGGTATTATCTCAGCAGATCACTGTTGTGTACACTGTTAGCAGGTGTTGCAGCCTCAGGTATTATCTCAACAGATCACTGTTGTGTACACTGTTAACAGGTGTTGCAGCCTCAGGTATTATCTCAACAGATCACTGTTGTGTACACTGTTACAGGTGTTACAGCCTCAGGTATTATCTCAGCAGATCACTGTTGTGTACACTGTTAGCAGGTGTTCAGCCTCAGGTATTATTCAACAGATCACTGTTGTGTACACTGTTAACAGGTGTTGCAGCCTCAGGTATTATCTCAACAGATCACTGTTGTGTACACTGTTAACAGGTGTTGCAGCCTCAGGTATTATCTCAACAGATCACTGTTGTGTACACTGTTAGCAGGTGTTACAGCCTCAGGTATTATCTCACAGATCACTGTTGTGTACACTGTTAGCAGGTGTTGCAGCCTCAGGTATTATCTCAACAGATCACTGTTGTGTACACTGTTAACAGGTGTTGCAACCTCAGGTATTATCTCAACAGATCACTGTTGTGTACACTGTTACCAGGTGTTACAGCCTCAGGTATTATCTCAACAGATCACTGTTGTGTACACTGTAGCAGGTGTTGCAGCCTCAGGTATTATCTCAACAGATCACTGTTGTGTACACTGTTAACAGGTGTTGCAGCCTCAGGTATTATCTCAACAGATCACTGTTGTGTACACTGTTAGCAGGTGTTACAGCCTCAGGTATTATCTCAACAGATCACTGTTGTGTACACTGTTAGCAGGTGTTACAGCCTCAGGTATTATCTCAACAGATCACTGTTGTGTACACTGTTAGCAGGTGTTGCAGCCTCAGGTATTATCTCAACAGATCACTGTTGTGTACACTGTTAACAGGTGTTGCAACCTCAGGTATTATCTCAACAGATCACTGTTGTGTACACTGTTAGCAGGTGTTACAGCCTCAGGTATTATCTCAACAGATCACTGTTGTGTACACTGTTAGCAGGTGTTGCAGCCTCAGGTATTATCTCAACAGATCACTGTTGTGTACACTGTTAACAGGTGTTGCAGCCTCAGGTATTATCTCAACAGATCACTGTTGTGTACACTGTTAGCAGGTGTTGCAGCCTCAGGTATTATCTCAACAGATCACTGTTGTGTACACTGTTAGCAGGTGTTGCAGCCTCAGGTATTATCTCAACAGATCACTGTTGTGTACACTGTTAACAGGTGTTGCAGCCTCAGGTATTATCTCAACAGATCACTGTTGTGTACACTGTTAGCAGGTGTTGCAGCTCAGGTATTATCTCAAACAGATCACTGTTGTGTACACTGTTAGCAGGTGTTGCAGCCTCAGGTATTATCTCAACAGATCACTGTTGTGTACACTGTTAGCAGGTGTTGCAGCCTCAGGTATTATCTCAACAGATCACTGTTGAGTACACTGTTAACAGGTGTTCAGCCTCAGTATTATCTCAACAGATCACTGTTGTGTACACTGTTAGCAGGTGTTACAGCCTCAGGTATTATCTCAACAGATCACTGTTGTGTACACTGTTAGCAGGTGTTACAGCCTCAGGTATTATCTCAACAGATCACTGTTGTGTACACTGTTAGCAGGTGTTGCAGCCTCAGGTATTATCTCAACAGATCACTGTTGTGTACACTGTTAACAGGTGTTGCAGCCTCAGGTATTATCTCAACAGATCACTGTTGTGTACACTGTTAGCAGGTGTTGCAGCCTCAGGTATTATCTCAACAGATCACTGTTGTGTACACTGTTAGCAGGTGTTGCAGCCTCAGGTATTATCTCAACAGATCACTGTTGAGTACACTGTTAACAGGTGTTACAGCCTCAGGTATTATCTCAGCAGATCACTGTTGAGTACACTGTTAACAGGTGTTACAGCCTCAGGTATTATCTCAACAGATCACTGTTGTGTACACTGTTCACAGGTGTTGTACACTGTTAGCAGGTGTTGCAGCCTCAGGTATTATCTCAACAGATCACTTTTGTGTACACTGTTAGCAGGTGTTGCAACCTCAGCTTCTTCATTTAACCAATCATTCGTTATAACTGTTGAATTTTACTCAATTTAATCTCAGAGAACTGGTGTGTTCCTTTAGCTTTTTCCTCTCAGGTATCTCAACAATCACTTTTTCTCTTCTCTGTTCACCCTCAAGAGATATTAACGCGTGAAAATTGCTTTGTGTACTTCTGTTAGCATGGTGTTGCTTTTAATTAACAGACTTCTTCTGTTGTGTTGTTAGCAGTGTGTTGCGTCTGTGTTTATCTCGTACAGATCACTGTTGAGTACATGTTAATCAGGTGGTTAAGCTAGGTTTTTAGCAGGTGCATGTTGGTATGTTACAGGTGTTAAGCTGGTATTTATGTTAAATTGTACTTGTTGTGTGTATGTTTGTGTTGTGTAGTGTATGTTAAGATCTGTGTGTGTATGTTGTGTGTGTGTGTGTGGTAAGTGTTGTGTGGCTGGTTGTATTGTTGTTGTGTGCTGTTAGTGTGTGTGTGTGTGTTTATTGTATGTGTGTAGTGTGTGTTTTTTGTGAATTTTGCTGTTGGGTGTGTGCTGGTTTTGTGTGTTTGTGTGTTTGTTTTTGTGTGTTTTTTTTGTGTTTTGTCGTGTGTGTGTGTGTGTGTGTTTTTGTGTTGTGTTGTGTAACGGGTTATGTGTGAAAATTTGTGTTTCGGTGTTGTGTATGTGTGTGTGAGTTTTGTTAATTGTCTGTTTGGTGTGTATGTTGTGTGTGTGTTGTGTAGTGTGTGTGTTGTGTGTGTGTGTGTGTGTGTGTGTGTGTGTGTGTGTGTGTTTATGTGTGTGTGTGTGTGTGTTTATGTTGTGTGTGTGTGTGTTTTTGTGTGTGTGTTTGGTGTGTGTGTGTGTGTGTTGTGTGTGTGTGTGTGTGTGTGTGTTGTGTGTGTGTGTTTGTGTGTTGTGGTGGTGTGTGTGTGTGTGTGATTGTATTGTGTGTTGTGTTGTGTGTGTGATGTGTGTACCTATTGTATCTTTTGTGTGTGTGTGATGTCCTGTGCGTTTATGTTGTATGTGTCTCTTTTTGTTCTGAGTGTGTGTGTATGTTGTGTGTTATTGTGTGTGTGTGTCCTTGTGTGTGTTTATGTGTGTGATGATGAGATATTTGTCTGTGCTGTTGGTTGTTGTGTGTGTGTGATGTTGCTGTGTCTGTGTGGTATCTTGTGTGTTTGTGTTGTGGTATTTATGTGTTTATGTTGTGCTTTGGCTGTGTGTATGTGTGTGTGTCGTTACGTGTGTGTGTTGTGTTGTGTTGTGTGTGTGTGTGTGTGTGTGAGTGTGTGTGTATGTGGGGTTGTGTGTGTGGTGTGTGTGTGTGTGTGTGTTGTGTGTATGTGTTTATTGTGTGTGTGTGTGTATTTTTTTGTGTGTGTGTGTTTGTGTGTGTTGTGTATATATGTGTGTTTGTTGTGTGTGTTTTATATATGTGTGTTTGTGGGGTTGTGTTTATGTGTGTGTGTGCGTGCGTGTGTGTGTTATGTGCTTGGTGGTTTGTGTTTGTGTGTTATGTTACTCACCTAATTGTACTCACCTAATTGTGGTTGTAGGGATCGAGATCAGCTCTGGCCCGCCTCTTTCATGATCGCTACTGGATCCTTCTCTCTCTGCTTCCTGAGCTTTGTCATACTTTCTAAAACTATGTATGGGTTCCCGCCCCCACTTACCCTTGCTAGGTATTCCACTTGTGACAACTCTATGACTGAAGAAATACTTCCTAACGTCCCTGTGCCCTCGTCTGAGTCTTCAGCTTCCAGTTGTGATCCCTTGTCCCTGTGTCCCCTCTCTGGAATATCCTATCTCTGTCCACCTTGTCTATTCCCCGCAGTATCTTGTATGTCGTTATCATGTCTCCCCTGACCCTTCTGTCCTCCAGTGTCGTCAGTCCGATTTCCCTTAACCTTTCCTCGTACGACATTCCCTTGAGCTCTGGGACTAGCCTTGTTGCAAACCTTTGTACTTTCTCTAACTTCTTGACGTGCTTGACCAGGTGTGGTTCCAGACTGGTGCTGCATACTCCAGTATGGGCATAACATACACAGTGTACAGTGTCTTGAACGATTCCTTATTAAGGTATCGGAACGCTATTCTCAGGTTTGCCAGGCGCCCGTATGCTGCAGCGGTTATTTGGTTGATGTGTGCCTCCGGTGATGTGCTCGGTGTTATGGTCACCCCAAGGTCTTTCTCCCTGAGTGAGGTCTGTAGTCTTTGTCCACCTAGCCTATACTCTGTCTGCGGTCTTCTTTGCCCCTCCCCAATCTTCATGACTTTGCATTTGGGTGGATTGAAATTTTAGAAGCCAGTTGCTGGACCACATGTCCAGCCTGTCCAGGTCTTTTTGCAGTCCTGCCTCATCCTCGTCCGATTTAATTCTTCTCATCAACTTCACGTTTATCTGCGAACAGGGACACTTCAGAGTCTATTCCTTCCATCATGTCGTTCACATATATCAAAAATAGCACTGGTCCTAGAACTGACCCCTGTGGGACCCCGCTCGTAACAGGCGCCCACTGTGATACCTCTTCACGTACCATGACTCGTTGCTGCCTCCCTGTCACGTATTCCCTTATCCATTGCAGTGCCCTCCAGCTTCTGCACTAATCTCTTGTGGGGAACTGTGTCAAAGGCCTTCCTGCAGTCTAGGAAAATGCAATCTACCCACCCCTCTCTCTCGTGTCTTACTTCTGTTACCTTGTCATAAAACTCCAGGAGGTTTGTGATACAAGATTTGCCTTCCATGAACCCATGCTGGTTTTCATTTATAATCTTGTTCCTTTCCAGGTGTTCGACCACTCTCCTCCTGATAATCTTCTCCATGACTTTGCACACAATACATGTCAGAGACACAGGTCTGTAGTTTAGTGCCTCGTTTCTGTTTCCTTTCTTAAATATGGGGACTACATTAGCTGTCTTCCATTTCTCAGGTAGTTGCCCAGTTTCAAGGGATGTGTTGAAGATTGTGGTTAGAGGCACGCACAGCATCTCTGCTCCTTCTCTAAGGACCCATGGGGAGATGTTGTCCAGTCCCATCGCCTTTGAGGTGTCAAGGTCACTTAAGAGCTTCTTCACCTCCTCCTCAGTTGTTCGTATGTCATCCAACACTTGTTGGTATATTCCCTCTTGATGTTCCCTTCTGTGCTGTCTTCCCACAGCCCTTCCTGTCTCTACTGTAAAAACTTCCTTAAATCTCCTGTTCAGCTCCTCACATACCTCCTGATCATTTCTTGTGAGTTCTCCACCTTCTGTCCTTAATCTGATCACCTGGTCTTTGACTGTTGTCTTCCTCCTGATGTGGCTATACAACAGTTTCGGGTCAGTCTTGATTCTCGATGCTATGTCATTTTCATACTGTCGCTGGGCCTCCCTCCTTACCTGTGCATACTCATTCCTGGCTCTGCTACTGATCTCCCTATTTTCGTGTGTTCTCTGCCTTCTGTACTTTTTCCATTCTCTATTGCATTTTGTTTTTGCCTCCTTACACCGTCGGGTAAACCAGGGGCTCGTTCTGGTCTTCCCGTTGTTACTGTTGCCCCTGGGAATAAACCTTTCCACTGCCTCCTTGCATTTTGTTGTTACATATTCCATCATTTCATTTACTGGCTTTCCTGCCAGTTCACTGTCCCACTGGACCTCCCGCAGGAAGTTCTTCAACCCTATGTAGTCCCCTCTTTTATAGTCAGGCTTTTCCCATTCAACTCCTGTTATTCTCTCCACTTGCAGTTCTACTATGTATTCAAAGCACAGAACCACGTAGTCGCTAGCTCCTAGGGGACTCTCATACTTGATGTCCTCAATATCTGAGCTGCCCAGGGTGAACACAAGGTCCAATCTTGCTGGTTCATTCTCCCTCTCACTCGGGGTAGTGTCCTTAACATGTTGGTGCATGAGGTTTTCCAGCACCACGTCCAACATCCTGGCTCTCCATGTTTCGGGACCCCCATGTGGCTCCAGGTTTTCCCAGTCAATCTCCCTGTGGTTGAAATCCCCCATAACCAGCAACTTTGCTCTGCTGGAGTGAGCTCTTCTTGCCACCTCAGCAAGTGTGTCCACCATTGCTCTGTTGCTCTCTTCATATTCCTCTCTTGGCCTCCTGCAGTTCTATGGTGGATTATACATCACTGCAGTGACCACTTTGTGTTCCCCAGACTGAAGTGTACCTGTTATGTAGTCTCTTTCTCCCGTCTCATCTATTCCTTCCATTTTCTCGAATTTCCATCTGTTTTTACGAGAAGAGCAACCCCACCTCCCCCCCTGCCCCTTCTATCTTTCCTCATGATCTGGTATCCTGGTGGGAAGATTGCATCTGTTATTGTCTCCATGAGTTTTGTTTCCGTAACTGCTATGATGTCTGGGGACTTCTCATTGATTCTTTCTTGCCATTCCTCATGTTTATTCGTTAATCCATCTGCATTTGTGTACCAAACCTTCAACTTCTGTTCTAATACTGTAACTGTGGTGCGGGGGGTGGAAACAGAGCGATCGGTGTGTGATGGTTGGTTTGGATTGTTCAGTTGCCTTGGGGGTTGTCGTGGCTGGAGTCCTTCTGCAGGTGTTTCTGGGGGGTGCGCTTGTCCTTCCATTTGATCCTGGATTATTCTGCTCTCCTTTTTCGTTTCCTCCCATTTCTCCTTCCGTTTTTGAACTCTATCTTTCATTGTCTTCCTTTCGTCCTGTGTTCTGTCTCGCTCGAGGTACGTACACGGGAACTCCTGCTTGCCTCTCAGCCGTGCTTTCTCCTGCAGGATCATGGTTCGGGTTGATTCTGCCTTGAAAATTACTTTGAGAGGCCGATTCCTTTTCTTTGTGAACCACCCAGTTCTCCGAAAATTTGCCACCTGGGTCATGTCCCCCTCGCCTATCACGTTCATGATATCTTCAATCGCTTTTTTCTCCTCCTGCTTTCTTTCATCATAAGTTTCCCCTTTAGCTTCGTCTAGCCCATAGACAAACACGGATCTTTCCCTTTCCACCTCCCACTGTGACTCCCATTGCATCCTCTGATGTGTTTTAGTTCCTTCCCGTGGAGTGTTCCTTCCTTCAGTCCCTTCCCTAGTTATTGCCCCTATGCTTCTTGGTTTATCCTTCCTGCTCACCTGCTCCTGGCCCCCACAGGTATCTGGTAAGGTCCTTGTGCATGTTTGTGTTTCTGTGTTTATGTGTGTGTGTGTGTGTTTGTGTGTGTGTGTTTGTGTGTTGTGGTGTGTGTTTTTGTGTGTGTGTGTGTGTGTTTGTGTGTGGTGTTTATGTGTGTGTTTGTGTGTGTGTGTGTTTATGTGTGTGTGTGTGTTTGTGTGTTTGTGTGTGTGTACTCGCCTAGTTGTACTCACCTAGTTGAGGTTGCGGGGGTCGAGTCCGAGCTCCTGGCCCCGCCTCTTCACTGATCGCTACTAGGTCACTCTCCCTGAGCCGTGAGCTTTATCATACCTCTGCTTAAAGCTATGTATGGATCCTGCCTCCACTACATCGCTTCCCAAACTATTCCACTTACTGACTACTCTGTGGCTGAAGAAATACTTCCTAACATCCCTGTGATTCATCTGTGTCTTCAGCTTCCAACTGTGTCCCTTGTTACTGTGTCCAATCTCTGGAACATCCTGTCTTTGTCCACCTTGTCAATTCCTCTCAGTATTTTGATGTCGTTATCATGTCCCCCTATCTCTCCTGTCCTCCAGTGTCGTCAGGTTGATTTCCCTTAACCTCTCCTCGTAGGACATACCTCTTAGCTCTGGGACTAGTCTTGTTGCAAACCTTTGCACTTTCTCTAGTTTCTTTACGTGCTTGGCTAGGTGTGGGTTCCAAACTGGTGCCGCATACTCCAATATGGGCCTAACGTACACGGTGTACAGGATCCTGAATGATTCATTATTAAGATTCGGAATGCTGTTCTGAGGTTTTCTAGGCGCCCCATATGCTGCAGCAGTTTAATTTGGTTGATGTGCGCTTCAAGAGATGTGCCTGTGTTATACTCACCCCAAGATCTTTTTCCTGAGTGAGGTTTTGTAGTCTCTGGCCCCCTAGACCTGTACTCCCGTCTGCTGCGGTCCTTCTTGCCCTTCCCAACTCATGACTTTGCACTTGTTGGGAAATGAACTCCCAGGAGCCAATGCTGGACCAGGTCTGCAGCTGTCCAGATCCCTTTTTCGTTCTGCCTGTCTTCGATCCGAGTTGAATACTTCTCCATCAACTTCACGTCCTCTGCAAACCGGACACCTCAGAGTCAATTCCTTCCGTCATGTCCGTTCACAAATACCTAAACAGCACTGGTCCCTAGACTGACCCCTGTGGACCCTGCCTGGGTCACAGTGCCCACATCTGACAACCCGCTAAACGAACCCTGTCTCGCTGCTGTCTTCCTAAAGTATTCCCAGATCCATTGGTATTCCTTCCCTGTTATCCCGCTTGGTCCTCCAGTTTTTGCACCAATCTCTTTGTGGAACTGAGTCAAAACGCCTTCTTGCCAGTCCAAGAATATCAATCCACCCACCCCTCTCTCTCTATGTCCTTACTGCTGTCACCATGTCTAGAACATCCAGTAGGTTGTGACAAACAGGATTTCCCGTCCCATGAACCATGTTGGTCTGCTGTTTGAGGAGATTCGTGTCCTTTCTAGTGTTCCACCACTCTTCTCCTGAAATCTACTTCATGATTTTGCATACTATACATGACAGTGACCACTGGTCAGTATTTTTTTTAATCATCATGTCCTGTCTTTCTCCTTTTTTAAAGAATTGGGACTACATTTGCTGTCTTCCATCCTCAGCAATCTCCCTGTTTCCGATAGATGTATTGAATATTGTTGTTAGGGGTACAACATAGCGCCTCTGCATCCCTCTCCTCATACCCATGGGGGAGATTTTATCGGCCCCATTGCCTGTGAGGTATCTAGCTCACTCAGAAGACCTCTTCACTTCTCCTCGTTTGTGTGCACTGTGTCCAGCCACATGGAGGAGTGCCCCACCTCTCCGTCTTTCAGGAGCCCTTCAGTCTCCTCTGTGAACACTTCTTTGAATCTCTTGCTGAGTTTCCCACACATACTTTCACGGTCATATCTTGTTGTCTCCCTCCTTCCTTCCTTAGCCTGATTACCCTGGTCTATGACCTGTTTTGTTTTTTCCTCCTGATTTGGCTGTAACAACAGTTTCGAGGTCAGATTTGGCTTGTGCTTCTTTGTCGTTTTTCATATTGTCTTTGGTCCACCCTTCTTATCTGTGCATTTTCGTTTCTGGGCTCTACGACCCTGCTCTCTTATTCTCCTTGGTCCATTGCCTCTATCTTCCTTCCATTCCCTAGCAACACTTGGTTTTTGCTTCCCTGCAACCTTTGGGTAAACCAAGGCTCAATCCTGGCTTTTTTCATTATTCCTGTTTACCCTTGGTACAAACCCTCTTTCTTCAGCCTCCTTTCATTTTTTGCGACATATTCCATCATCTCATAACTGGCTTCCCTGCCAGTTCTCCTGTCCCACTGAACCCCGTTCAGGAAGTTCCTCATTCCTGGTTATTTCCCCCTTTCTTGAAGTTTGTCCTTCATTCGGTCCCTGGCCTTCCTGCTTCACCCCTCCACTTGTAATACTCAACTGTATTCGAGCTTAAAACCACATGGTCACTGGCCCAAGGGGATCCTTTCATATGTGATAAATCCTCGATACTGCACTACTCAAGGTGAATCCTAAGTCCAGCCTTGCTGGTTCATCCTCTCCTCTCTCTCTTGAGTGTCCCTTACGTGTGGCACAGACGTTTTCCAGTACCACCATCCAACATCTTAGCCCTCCATGTATCTTGGCCCCCATGTGGTCCAAGTTCCTGCCAAACGATCTCCTTGTGGTTAAATCACCCATGATCAGGACTTTGGCCCTGCATAGCAAGACTCTTCGGCCACTCTAGCCTGTGGTCAACCAACGCTCTATGCTCTCGTCGTAACTCTTGCCTTGGCCTCCTGCGTTCTGTGGTGGGTTAACGTCACTGCTATTACCACCTTGGCCTCCAGAGTGAAGCGTCCGCATGTATTCACTTCTTCTCCGCTTTCTCCTCTCTCGCAGCTCATCAAAATTCAGCGATTTTTGATCAGCAATGCCACTCCCTCCACCCCCCCTGTTCCCACTGTCTTTCCTCAGGATTTGGTATCCCAGTTGGAAAGATGCAATCTGTATCAAGCCCTGTAAAGCTTGGTTTCTGTGATGAGCTAATGATGTCCGGTGATGCATTCTTGACTCTTTCATGCCACTCCTCCCACTTATTTGTTATTCCATCAGCGTTTGTGTACCATACCTTCAGTTTCCTTTCCAACACTGTGGTTTGGGGGGCCTGTGAGGGTGGGAGACCTGGTGGCATACTGTGGGATTCTATAGCTCGGTGTTGGGTGGAGGCTGTGGGTATGGATTGTAGTGTGTTTTGGGGATGTGTGATAGGTTGTATGGTTCTGAGAATAGTTGTGTGTGTGCTTGCCCTTGCTGTTCTGTTCTGCTCTGACTGACCTCTGCTTTTTCCATCCTTGTCTCTTTCCCTAGCTCCTTTCGCTTTTTTGTCCTCTCCCTCAGCTGCTGTCGTTCTGATTTTGTTCTGTCTCTGTCTAGGAACACCCTCTTGTACTCTTCTGAGTATTTCAATCATGGTTTCTCTTGGAGGATCCTGTTCCGCACTGTTTCCGTCCTGAGAATCAGCTTGATTAGTCGGTTTCTCCCCTTCGAGTACCCCCCTATTCTCTGAAAATTTACAATCTCGTCCATCTCTTCACCTATTTCCGTGATGATTTTCTCAATCTCCTTTCTTTCTTCCTGCTGCCTTTCAGTGTGTGTCCTTTCCTCTCTCTCCTGAAGCCCATGGATAAACACTGATTTTGCCCTTTCCTCCTCCCATTGCCTCACCCTCTGTGACTCTGGATCCTGCCTGTATGTGGTCATTTTCCCTCTTATTTTTTCCAGTGGCTCTTGATAGCATGGTTGTGCCTCAGCATTCGACCTATTGCCCTCTCCATCTGCAACCAGCTGTTCTTCCCTTTCACTCCTTGGTCCTCCTTGGCAGGCTGATATGACCTTAGCATAATTCATAATTCCTTCCTTCCTGTTCGGCCTCACAGCTTCATATGCTGTGTCTTCTCTGGTCACTGCCCCTGTAACTCGCTTCAGCCTATTTATCTCAACTTCTAGGACCCTTATCTTGGCTACTGCAGTTTCGACTTGTGCCTCCCAATTCTTTGTCTCCTTCTCCAACCTCTTTTCCAATTTCACAGAGAGCTCTTTCTCCATTTTTTCAGAAAGCTCTCCTAATTTTCTCTCCCACTCTTGTTCCATCCTTTTCCACTGCTCCTCCATCCACTCCTCCCTACCAGAACCATTCTCATCTGATCCTTGGTTCCTGCGAGTCCCCACCATTTTTTTTTTTTTGGGGAGGAAGAGAAAAAGGGAAAGGTAGAAGGAGAGAGAGAGGGGAAGAGTGAGAAGGGAAAGAGGGGAGAGAGAGTGTGAAGGGGGAAAGAGAGAGGAGGGAAGGGAAGGAGAGGGGGAGAGTGAGAAGGGAAAAATGGAGAAGAGATGGAGAGAGAGAGAGAGAGAGAGAGAAAGGGAAGGTAGAGAGAGGGGGATAGTGAGAAGGAAAAAGGGGAAGAGAGAGTGAGAGTGAGAGAGGGAGAGAGAGGGAGAGAGGGACAGAGGGGGAGTGAGTGAGAGAGAGAGAGGGGAGAGTGAAGGGAAGGGTAGAGAGGGGGAGAGTTTAGAAGGAAAATGGGGAAGAGAGAGAGCAAGAATTGAGAGAGAGGGAGAGAGGGAGGGAGAGAGAGAGGGAGAGAGGGGGATGAAGGGGGAAAGAGGGGGGATGGAAAGAGCGAGAGGGGAGAGGCTAGGGGGAGAGGAGGGGAGGGGGGGAGAGGGGAAGAGATGGGGAATAGGGAGAGGGAGAGATGTTAGAGGGCGAGAGAGTGTTAGAGGGGGGAGGTGTTAGAGGTAAGAGATGTTAGAGGGGAGAAGATGGGAAGGGAAGAGAGAGGAGATAGGTAGAGAGTGATAGGTAGAGAGAGAGATATAGGTAAAGAGTGAGAAAGGTAGAGATAGGTCTCTAGCTAGGATAGGAAGAGAGGGAGAGAGAAGGAGTGAGGTTCAGATGGTCAGTTCACAGGACGGTGTGAAATCTGTGGTGTGTGTGTTGTGTGTGTGTTTGCGTGTGTACTACAGCTTACAGTGGCATTGTTCCTGTGTGTGTGTGTTGTGTGTGTGTGTGTGGTGTGTGGTGTGTGTGTGTGTGTCTGTGTGTGTATGTGTGTGTATGTGTATGTGCTTGTGTGTGTTTGTGTTTCTCTGTGTATGTTTGTGTATGAGTGTGTGTGTTTGTGTGTGTGTGTGTTTGTTGGTGTGTGTGTGTATGTGCGTGTTTGCGTGTGTGCGTGTGTGTGTGCGTTGTGTGTTGTTTGTGTGTTTATGTGTGTGTGTATGTTTATGTGAGTGTGTGTGTGTTTGTGTGTGTGTTTGTGTGTGTGTTTGTGTGTGTTTATGTGTGTGAGTGTGTTTGTGTGTGTGTGTGTTTGTATGTTTGTGTGTTTGTGTGTGTGTGTTTGTGTGTGTGTTTGTGTGTGTGTGTTTGTGTTTGTGTTTGTGTGTGTGTGTGGTGTGGTGTGTGTGTGTGTTTGTGTGTGTTTGTTGTGTGTGTGTGCGGTGTGTGTTTGTGTGTGTTTATGTTTTTATGTGTGTGTGTGTGTGTGTTGTGTGTGTGTTTGGTGTGTGTGTGTGTGTGTGTGTTGTGTGGTTTTTTATGTTTGTGTGTGTGTGTCTGGGTGTGTGTGTCCGAGTGTGTGTATGTGTGTGTGTGTGTGTCTGAGTGTGTGTATGTGTGTGTGTGTGTGTCCGAGTGTGTGTGTGTGTATGTGTATGTACTCACCTAGTTGAGGTTGCAGGGGTCGAGTCCAAGCTCCTGGCCCCGCCTCTTCACTGGTCGCTACTAGGTCACTCTCCCTGAACCATGAGCTTTATCGTACCTCTGCTTAAAGCTATGTAAGGATCCTGCCTCCACTACATCACTTCCCAAACTATTCCACTTCCTGACTACACTGTGGCTGAAGAAATACTTCCTAACATCCCTGTGATTCATCTGTGTCTTCAGCTTCCAACTGTGTCCCCTTGTTGCTGTGTCCAGTCTCTGGAACATCCTGTCTTTGTCCACCTTGTCAATTCCTCTCAGTATATTGTAAGTCGTTATCTTGTCCCCCCTATCTCTCCTGTCCTCCAGTGTCGTCAGGTTGATTTCCCTTAACCTTTCCTCGTAGGACATACCTCTTAGCTCTGGGACTAGTCTTGTTGCAAACCTTTGCACTTTCCCCCGTTTTTTTACATGCTTGGCTAGGTGGGGGTTCCAAACTGGTGCCGCAAAACCTCCAATTTTAAACCTAACGACAGGGTGAAACAGGGCCCCTTAAAACTTTCCCCTTTTTTAAGATTTTGGGAAATTTCCGTTCAAAAGGTTTCCCAAAGTCCCCTTTACGCTGCAGAAATTTTTTGGGTTTTATGTCCCAATTCAGGAGATGGGGCCCTGGGGGAAATACTCACTCCAAGATTTTTTTCCTTTTAGTGAGGTTTGTAGTCTCGGGCCCCCCTTAACTGTACTCTTTTTCGGTCTTTTTTCCCCTTTTTCCAACCTCATTACTTTGCACTTGGGGATTAAACCTCCGGGGGCCCAAATTGCGGACCGGGTCTGAGCCTGCCCCCATTTTCCTTTTTGGTAGTTCTGCTGTCAAGTGGGTTTTCAATAACGTGGGGGGTAAGAATACTCACGTAGGCTGGTAAAACTATAAAATATAACGGGAAGTAGGGGAAAGGGCCACCACAGCCGACCTGCCCCCTCCGGGCTCTCAAATTTTTCACTAACCCACAGTGCCTACGGGTGAGGGTGTTTAAAACCCCTGCTATGGTCAGCAGCAATAGAAAAAACATAAATCACACAGAATTTTTGGTAGTGGCCCATCTACGGGAACAGGGGTTACTGGAAACGTTTACTGGGAACTGGTACTACACTGAGAGCTGGGCGACACTAACGTATGCCCCGTCCCACCCATCAACTAATACAAACAAGAGAGGGCGGGTGTACGGTTTGGGCTGATTTTTATACAATGTCAAAGTACACAACAATTGAAAAAATTAAAAACATCATAAGTAGAATATTGGAAGGGAAAAGCTTATGAAATTTTGAAACTTTTTTAAACTGTAATGTAAAAACAAGGTATGAAATAGCACAATTTCCACCGAATGAAACTCAACTTTGGGGATTACAGAAAAAGAAGTGAAAAAAAAAAATTTAAACGATCGATTTTGTATTCTTTTGGGGATCAAAACAAATTCTGGGGAAGGAATAATCCCAAAGAAAGAATTTTAACAAAAAGGCAGATTCGGTGCCCTCAAATCTAGACTGTTAACCCTCAAATTGGGAAAGAACGTGAACTAAAAAAAAAAAAAATTCTTGAATACTGAAATTTTGAACTGTAATTTTTCCCAATATACGGGTTTTATTTACTTTTAACCCCCAACTCTGCTGGGGTGAGTTTGAATATGCAGAATGGGTTCATTTTTGGGGGGATCAAACTCTGTTGAAACTGGCTAACTCATGCTGAAATTTGAGGAAAAAATCTGAATTGGAAGTAACAAATGATACTTGAGGTTTTCTCAATCCCCTGTCGTGAAACGTAGGGAAAATAACAACTTTCATTTTGGGATCGTCTGCCCCGAGAAAAAAGAGGTAGAGAGTACAGGATCGGGAGGTTTGTCAAGTCGTCACATTAGCCCTGGGTTGGAAAAACATTACCCTCACTTTACAAATTTCATATATCTAAAATGCATTCTTTATACTGACCAAACAATTTTTCAAAAAACCTTTATACTTATTACCAGTGATATTTTCAAACTACTCGAAAAGGACTAACAAATTTTTTGGATAAAGGGTTTAGCTTTGCAACGTTTTGTTAAAGTTAGTCAGCAATTAACTCTCGAACCTATTTTTGTTTTTTGGCGGCTTTGCCGATTTTTTTCGACTTTTTTTAAAATTTCCCGCTTTTGATTTTATAAAGTGTTTCACGGATTCTTCTAAAAACATTTTGACCTAAGCGGTATGTTCTATGAAATCTTCAGGGTTGAAATTTTGGGTTTGGGAAATTAGAATATAGAAAAACTCAAAAGGGAAAAAACTTTTTAATCTACACCATAAAATTTGCAAAATGGGAGGGGCCACCTTTTAAAAAACATTATAAGCAAAATTTTTATGGGCAAAATGCACACCCAGGTATAACTTCACCCCAAAGGTTTCACTGTTGGGATTGATAGTGGCTCTCAAGTCATCAAGCACTTTTTTATTGTATTTTCCCATTTTAACCCAAATTGGGGCAGGGACGGTTTGATGGGGAAAAACAATGGGGGGGTTTTAAAAGAATTTTTAAAACAATTACAAAAATTTCCCCAAATTTTCCCTTTAAACAAATTTCACCCCCCTTATCTGTTACTGGGGAATTGGGGGTGGTATGCCTCCCAGATAATGCGTTTTTTAAACCTTTAGCAAACTGTCCCGGCAGTCTTATTTTGCAATAAAACTAACTACAATACTTTTTGAAATAAATCTACCAAACAAAACAATGTTTTTTGCCCTGGGGGGTAACTTTGGAAATTAGTTAACAGCCCAATCCCCAACTTTTTTCCCAGGGTTTCGCTAGGGGGTTGGATGCACTTGGATTGGATTAGGACCATTAGCATTACCTTTATGTTGCATGCAAAACACTACATTTCTTAACAACTCAAAATATCATTGCCATCGAGGCCAAAAGAATTTCAATCTGGCTTTGTTTTACTGAACGACCCCATAAAAAGGGTTTCCAACACCTGGTACTTCGTAAAACTGGGTTTGAAAGGCTACATTCCCCCTATGACTGTGGAATTACTAACTGGAAATTTTTCCCTGTTTTTTTGTACCCAGCTCAGTTTTTTCGTACAGAAAATTCCCTTGGTTCATGAAAAAAGGGCCACTAAATTGGGTCTGGGGCTTCAAAAAGCCCAATAAAAGATTTTCCCTTTGGAGCAGGAACCCGAATCAAACCCCGACCACATGGGATCTGTTCATTGAGCATTCTTTACACCCTTCAGCACTAAATGGGGGGCCCTGCTTTACTATACTAACATGTTGCAATTAAGGAAATCTGCGACTACATTTGACTTGCCGGGGAAAAGTTTTTCAAATTTTGGGATAAAACTCTTGGATAGCCCAAGGCCCCACCCGGGCTAACCTTCCAGAAAGGGTTTTTTTTGTTCTGGAATAAAGGTACCAGTGGAGCAGGGTTCTGTCAAGACATAAAACAGAGTACGAAAAAAAAAAGTCTCGGAAGTGTTTTAAAAAGCCCCAAAAACTATTGCAAAAGCTTTTTGCTAAATTACTGTAAAAATAAGTTCACCTTTCCAAAAGGGACTCGCAAGCAAATGAAAACTGCTTTAAACTTCCCCTCTTTCTTCTGAGCTAGTACGGCACCTTTTGTCAAGGAACTAGCATCATAGTCAATAAAAAGGGGCTTAGAAAAATCGGGAAAAACTTAAAAATTGGGGGAAAGATTTTTATTTTTTTTTCCTTTAGAGTTTGGAATGCTTTTTTCTTGTAAGGCCCAAACAAAAGGAGCATCTTTTTTTTAAGCACTCTTTTTGGGGGGGGGCAGCTATAAAAGAAAAATTGGCAAAAAAGATCTAAAAAAACCCTTTGCTAAAAGGCCCACAAAGGGTCTTACGGAAAACAGAAAGTTTTGGATTGGGAAAAATTTGGGTACTGCAGTTATTTTAATTTTTGGCCCAGCCCATAACCCCTCTAGGGTTTAAAACTATGTGCCCAAAGAAATTAATTTCTGACTAAAAAAATGACATTTAGACATTTTGATTTTTAAATTGGGCCCTTCTTAAAAGTTTAACCAAGTACAAAACTTTCAAGTCTTTTCAAGTGTGTATCCAGGGCCCTTTAGCCCATGACAATTACGCACCCTATGAAACACCATAAGTGCTTTACCTAAGACCCTCTAAAGATTTTTA
Source organism: Cherax quadricarinatus (assembly GCF_026875155.1). Taxonomy (NCBI): domain Eukaryota; kingdom Metazoa; phylum Arthropoda; class Malacostraca; order Decapoda; family Parastacidae; genus Cherax; species Cherax quadricarinatus. The sequence goes on from NC_069456.1 coordinate 3,793,455, forward strand.
GTCATAGCCTTGAGAAGGGTGATAAGGGAAAATCATAACCCCAAACGCCAACGGGGGAAGTGAAAATGACCTGTAGGAGTGGAAAATCCCATTTTGGCCTTTGGCTGCCCCTCTTTAAGGGGGACTTGCCAAAACCCTTGTAACAAGCCCAAAAGGTTGAAAAGACTTTGTTACCCGATTTTAAAAAAAGATCACCCAAAACAGGGAGTGGGAAGCGATCTGGAACGTTTTCGCTTTTAGTTTCCCCAAATTAAATCACTGGGCGCCAAAAACCAAACCTTCTTAGGTACTAGATAAAGGGTGCATTCCAAGGTGAATTGCTAGGGGGCAATAACTCCATCATCAAGCACTTGATTGATCAATTCTTCTGCGACAGCAACTTTTTGAATGAGGCCCCCCGTACGGGGGAAAGAGAAAATTTTCTAGTACCAGTTCAAGTGGAATACGAGGGGGAAAAATAAGTTCATTATCCCCATTTTCCCTCACCGGGAAAGGGAAAATGGCTTTCCCGACGTTTGTTCAACAATTCAACAAACCTTGACTTCATCTGGGAAGTCGGGGGAGCTATGCTTTTTTCCTCAACTGGGGGAACAGTTTGATCCAGTGAAGTGGATGAGGTCCCCCCCGGTAAAAAATAGAAAACCGACCCTCTGGTCGGGTTGAAAACCCTCTCCTCTACCTAAACCCGGGGTAAGGATATTTAAAAAAAGGTCAACAAATTGGTATTTGCTCGAACGAACGGGGGTGACCAGAATTTGGTTAGCTGGGAAGAAAGGGATCTTACTTTCCCCTTACAACATGTAAGGAGGGTTTTTCAACAAATAGCCTTTTTTATTTTTTGGCAAGAATCACGGGAAAACTAGACTTACACCTTTTGGAACACTAGGGAAACAACAACACTCTAGTGGGGCACTACCCGGACAAAACGCTTTCGGGCGCCCGGAAAGGTGACATCAACAAGAGAGGGCTTTATTTTTTTGCAAGTAATTGTTTTCCCGAAAGGGGCGTCCCCTGTGGGAAAACAAACTACTTAAACCCTAGCAACATTCCCGGGGGTGGGCTCACCCAAAGGGTAGTCAGAGCGCCCTTTTGGACATTTGGGGAACTGGGACACTACCCTTGCAAGCCCGGGGGGGGTTGCGGGAACAAAACGGGAGTGACGGGAAATAAACCATCCCCGACCGTTTGGGTACGCTACGGGAAAAAGCACGGGCCCTGTAAGGTCTTAATTTTCGAATGTCGTACTTTGGGGCGTAGGGCAATTTTGGGGATCCAAGCTGGTAACCCCAAAAGGGGGTTACGTCAAGTCATAAATTTGGGGGCATGCCCTCGATAAAGGGTCGGGGCACAATGCGTAAAGTCCCCGCAAAGGAAGCAAATCCCAGTAGAAAAGGGCACCAGGGAAAGTAAACTGGGGCACAACAAAGGGAAAGGGAAACATGAAAATCTCAAACCGGATAAAAAATTTAGGGAATCCGACCTGGACACACAGGGAAAAAACCAGGGGTACTCCCTAAGGGAGGGCACATGAGTCGGTTACGAGGAGGACATGTCCCAAAATGATTACCCTAAACAAACTAGACCTGAAAAATATTGCTTGCGCACCCAAGTCCATGGGAAAAAAATGAACGGGGGCATTAAAGAACTGATTCTTGCACTAAAAAGGGGCCCATGGTTTCATTGGAAGTTATGTGCAAACAAAAAGGTGGATTTTTCAACAGAAAAAAATTTGTTCCACTTCATCCCCAAAAAACAACTACGTCAGAGACATGTGAAGCAACATCATCACAGGGTTGTCATTTTCGAGACTGCTTTTAAAGGGTTTAAAGGAATTGGGGAACGGGATGGTGTACCATTATCACCTACTGTCACCAGGGGCGGTTTGAAAATGGGGGAAATCAATTCCCCCGAATTGGAAGAAAGACCTGGTTTTTGGTTATTTTTTAGAACCACGAGTCGTTTCCTCTAAGGGTTCGAGGTTGGGAAAGGCCACGGGAAAAACCTAAGTACTGAAAGGGTTTTAGAGAGCATTGCACTCAAAAGTTTCATGTCCAAAATTCTTTGATAAGTACAGTAGGGAAGATCTGACTGGTACTCATCATCAGTACACACCTCTTAGGGTAAACTATCAGGAACAATTAAATTTCAATAGGCCCCGGAAACCACAGGGTTGTAACAAGTTCCCCCTGACTATGGTTTCTGAAGTACTTTGAATAAATACGAGGTTTATAATGACTCTTACACTGGGCCTTGGTGATCGGGGAATTTTTTTGACGACCACGATTTGTCGCTGTGGCACAAACAAGAGGGGGGGCCGACTGAGGCATAAAGGGGGAAATTTTCTTTTGATAAAATGGGAAAAATACCCTGGGGGGATAAGGGAAAGTACATATTTTTGGGGGAAATGGTTCCTTTGTCACAGTTGGAAAAGGGTTAAACCTCAAACACACACGGGAAACAGGGGGCATTAGTTTCCTTTTATTGCTCCAAAAGTGCTATTTTAGCAAACGACCTGGGATGGTTTTTCCTTTGTCAGGGGCCAAAAAAAACTGAGGGCTGGAAAAACATTGATAAAATTAAAGATTTAAAGTTTGTCTAATCGAACGCAAAGCACCAAAAATTCATTTTTCCCCCTGGGGGTAGCCCTTCACTAGTTTCCCAAACCCACATAAGGATCAGCGGGTTTTTCTGGAAAAAAAAGAACGAAACATTTTCCCCATATTGTACCACTTAGTAAGATTTCCCGAAATCTCGCAAATCAAGGGGACAACCCAAAGGAACACAGCAGGGGACCAATGAAGAGCTTTTTTCAAAAGTCCCCGATAAGACTTTCCCCTGAAGGAGGCTGTCCCCCCCAAGTTAAAACGAGAACAAATGGCATAAACCATGCTTCAAGACTATGTACATAGCCATTGAAAAAAAGGTAAACCCTCAAGGGGAAACCCGAGTAAAACCCATAGTGTCTAAATGTCCCGGGGTTTGGGCTGTCAGTTGAAAGGGAAAGTGAAGACCCGAAACAGGAGCAGCAGTAAACCTGAGAGGTCTGAGTGTTGCCTTCATAAAGTATCACTTGGGGGTATGTGAGACAAATGGCAAAGAAGTTGCACAAGAACAAATAAGGCAAAAATAATGAACAATAAAAAGGGAAACAAAATGCAAAAAATTTAAAAAAAAAGGAATTCAACTAATTCCCGCAGAATAATAAAAAAAAATGTCTAAGATACACTGCAAAAGGGGGGACCCAAACCCAAAGTAAAAAGGGCTGCGGACAAGAAAAAAAAATACATTGAAATTTACAAGTAAAAAAAATTTCTGGAGACTGGGAATTTAAAAGCAAAATGAGCTGTCTGTACTCTTTCTAATAAAGAAAATTAAATAATAAAACTGTAAATCAATGTAAAAAGATAAAATAAAAACATAAATTGTATCAATGAGGGGTAACGGGGAAATTTTAAATATATTCTAAGAATGCATAAACCCAAAAATTTAAAAAAAATACAAAGACAAAAAAGAGGGAAAAATAAAAAAATGAAAAACAAAAATTCAAACAATTTAAAGAAAAATGAGAATAATAAAAGCATAAAAATATCAAAAGAAAAAAATTCACTGCAAAAATTTCAACAAAAAAATTCACTGCAAAAAAAATGCAACAAAAAAATTCACTGCCCGAACAAGTGCCCAAAAAAATTAAATTTACTGCAGAACAAGTGCAACCCAAAAAAATTCACTTCAGAACAAGTGCAACAAAATAATTTTACTGCAAAAACAAGTGCAACCAAAAAAATTTACTGGGAGAACAAGGCAAAAAAAAAAGGGGCAGAAAAAAAATCAAAGCAGTAATAAAAGTTACACTGGGGAAAAAAGTAGATTAAAAAATAAAAAAAAAAAAAATAAGAAAAGCTGATTGAACACTTTTTCTCTTAATTTTTTAAATTTGACAAAAAAATTTAAATCAGAAAGGGAAAAAAAACACTTTAAAGTTAAAAAAAAAAAATTTAAATTAAAATAAAGATGAATTTTTTTTCAAAGAAAAATAAAAAATAAAAATAAAAAATAAAAAAGGGAAAAAAAACTGGAAGGGGTAACACTTAAAAATGGCGGGGCACACAACACTTTAAATGGCGGGGCACACCAAAACTTACAAGGCGGGGGGGACACAACACTTTACAAGTGGGGGGGCACACAACACTTCAAAATGGCGGGGCACAAACAAAATTCACTTATTCTTTTTTTTTGTATATTCTTACAAAAAAAAATCTTGCTGTGACTGATATGACAAAAATTTCTGGCAAAAAATAATGGTACACAAGTCGCGAAAAGATCCCGGGGAAAGAACACTGCTGGTGTAAAAAAAAAAGGACAAAAACCCCGAAATTAAAAAGGAAAATTTTTTGGGATACGACAAATACTGGAGAATTCCAAAGGGGAAAAAAATAAAAAAGATAAAAATGAAAAATTACTTTTACACGGGAAAGACGCTGTTTCACTACAGAAAATACAAAAAACTTTGAGTAGCATAAAAAAAACACCCGATAAAAAAAAAATGAAAGGCGATAACACTGAAAAATATGCAAAAAAAATGAGGGCAAGAAACACGAGTCAAAACTTAAAAAAAAGCTTTAAATACACAAAATTCACTTTAAATTTTTCTCACACACCAAATGTCTTTTAAAACAAAAAAATGTCCCTAAAAAAAAAATTAAACACTGAAAACTGGAGTAGTGGGAAAGGGGAAAGATGATGAGGGGGAAAGGGTTTCCCCGCGGGGGATGACGCCTACCTCACACTGCGGGCCGGAAAAAAAAACGCTTTCTAAGGGGGAACTCACATAACTGGGTTTAAACGGGGGGGGGTCAGCTACGTAAACATTACACCCCCGCTGTGTGTGTGGTTTTGTGGTGTGTGTTGTGTGTTTTGTGGTGTGTGGCGTGGCCCCGTGCGTGCCCGGGCCCCCCCCAGTGTGTCCGAGTGGGTTTTTTCCAAATTTTTCCTTGGGACATGTCGATTAACACTAGGGGCCTGTGGGGTGTTTTGTGTGTGTGTGTGTGTGGGGGGTGTGGGGTGTGTGTGCGTGTGGGGTGTGTGTGGGGTGTGTGTTTGTGTGTGTGTGGGGTTTTGGGTTCCGAAAGTGTGTTTGGTTTAACCCCTCTATATTTTTTTACGTTAGTTTATACTCAGCTCTTTGACCCGCCCCCCAGATTTTCTTTGATAGGGAAATTCTGACTTCTTGGGTTTTTCGTGCCTTATCATATCTTAAATCTTAAACGGTGTATTGAGTTTCCTCCCCCCGACTTATCCAAGGGCAATTTTACTTTTCATCCCTCCTGAGACTAAAAAACTTTCACATCCCCCGTCCGGGTTTGTGGGGTCTTCGGGTGTCCACTTGTGTCCCCTTCATTCCCCGGGGCCGCCTTATTGGTTTCCAAACATTCCCCCTTATCATTTTGAAGGACGGGTTACATCGACTTTTTGGCTAAGGGGTTGATTTTCCCAATCTTCTGATCTTCCCAAATTACGGTTTTTAATTATAACCATAAGTTTTAAAAAAGGGGGGGAAAAGGGGTTTTTTTTTAAACCAGTTTGGGAAAGGCCTCGTCAGATGAAAAAAAGGGTCCCCTGTGGGTCATCAAATGACTAAGACCTGCCAGGAAAAATTGTCCTGTTTCCTAAAAAACCTACCTAACCAAAACCCTTTGGGAAATTTGGGCTGATAAGACAAACCCGGTTTTTTCGAAACGTTTTTCCCCCAATAAAGATACCGGAAATGTTGCATAAGGTTTTAATTTTTTCAAATTAAATTCCCGAACCCCTTTATCTACTGTCAAATCATGTCTTTTTTTGTTCTGCTCACCGCTAAGGTGCCCGGGCCCCTCCTTTAAAAGTCTCCCCCATAATTTATTTCTCTCAAATTTTCCTACTATTTTTGGTTGCAAAAACCTTTGAATTTTTTGATTTTTTTTACTTGCTTTTTCCCGGTGTTTTTCTCTTTGCTGGGTCCACGAACTGATTTTAAATTTACCTAACTGTCAAACATAAATTTTGAAGAGTTCTTTAAATTTAAGTTCCTGTAAGATATTTTTTAAACTTACTAATTTTTGGATATTTTCCCCAACGTTATTCCCCGGTTTTTAAGTAAACCCGACAATATGATTTGGGTTTTTATTTTTAAACCAAACCCGTTTTTTTTCACTATGATATTTGCAGCTTTTCTCCGGGCCCTTTTAAATTTTGTTTCTGGTCTGTCCTCCTTCCCCCTCTAAAACACATGAACATGTTTTTTGGATTGAACCAAAAACACTTTTTTTTTTTCAACTTTCGGGCTGTTGAGGTCTCTCTCTCCCCTCTCCCCTCTCTCTCTCTCTCTCATCTTTTCCTTTTCTCCTTTTCCCCTCTCCCCTCTCTCTTCACTCTTCTCTCTCTCCTCCTTTATTGCGTTTTTCATCATCTGCCCAAAAAATGCACAAAAGGGTCATGCCCTCTTTTAAGTTCATGTATTTTATAAACAGTAACAATCCTAATACTGATCCTTGCAGAACCCCACTCGTTAGTCTCTCCCATTCTGTTGTGTCATCCTTTACCCTTACCCTCAGCTTTGTCACTCAGGTACTCCTTGTACCACTGCAGCAGTCTACCTTTAACCCTGATCGTTCCTCTAATTTTTGGGCTAATTTTTTTCTTTTACTCAACAAAATTGGATATGTAAGTAGTGTGCTGCTACGCTATTCTATATGATAATTACACAGTGAGAACAAAAGGTGGGCTAATGTATCAAATGGTTTCTTGCAGCCCGAGAAAGTGCAGTCCACAACCCGGTCTAGTTTTATCTTTGTGACTTCGTCATTAAACTCCAACAGATTTGTAAGACAGGATTTTCCGTCCCTGAATCTATATTGGTTTTCAGACAAGAATCTTCTCTCCCAGTGCTTCAGTATGCTTTTCCTCATAATCTTCTCCAGAACTTTGACAGTATGCATGCTAGACATTCAGGCCTATAATTCACTATCTTGTCTGTCCCTTTTTGTATATATGGAGACCATATTTGTCTTTCTTTTAAATTTTTCTGGCGCTCGTCTTGATTTGAGAGATTGTATAACTTTGTTGTAACTACATTGCCTTCCGGTAATTTGCCACTTTCTTCTGTGATGATCTATTTGACTATTATGCTGAGGTCTTCACATACTTCCCTGTCATTGTCTTTGTTCTTACGTGGCTGTGGAATAACTTTAGTTTGATTTTGGTCTTCAACGCTATATCCTTTTCGTACTGTCTTTCTGCTTACCTTGTTATTCTTGAATATTTCTCTCTTGTTTATTACTCTATTTCCTGCAGTTTGATTTGACCTGTACTCAAGCCTTCTTACTCTTTTCTTTTAATCTCTGCATTTCTGATTGAGCTATTGGCTCTCTCTTTTTCTTGTTTCTTTTCATCGTGGTTTGGGATGAGTCTTTCCTTCGTTTCTTTGCACTTTGTATTATTTCCACCCTTTCTTGTACTGTTTTGCCATACAATTCTCTTTCCCTTTACACTTCTCTCAGGAAACTTCCAATGCTATCATAGTTGCCCATTCTACAGTGGTATTTTATGTTAAATATCCTCTCTGTTTCCACTATGTACCCAAAACTTAGTTTAGTACCAGGGGTTCAGCTTTGCATTTTTTTCTCTCTGCCATTGTTTCCACTATGTAAACTGTAAACCTGTTATTCTGATAATACTCCTTCCTTGGCCTCCTGTTGTTGAGTGGTAGATCATATATCACTGCCAGTATTATTTTCGTCTCTCAAGACGGTGTCCACGTTGCCTAGTTCCCCAAAATTTCCAGTGGCATCTGACCATCAGTGCTACTACTCCTCCTCCTCCTCCTCCTCTATTTTCCTTTTTTCTTATTATGTAGTATCCCTTTGGAAATATGGCATTTGTTATTTCTGAGAGTGTTGTTTCCTGCTCTTCTTTCATTGCTTCATATTAGTTTATTTAATCTACACTTGAGTACCACACACTATATGGCATGCAGCTGACGGTAGAGCATATTTTACTTTTTTGACCAGGGCTTAAAGGTCTTTCATTATTTCATTATGGCAAGTTTAACATATTTATTATGCACCTCATACCCATCATGTGGTTGGAAGTTAAAAAGTTACAGAAGCACATGATGGGTTCAGGGACTGGACCACAAAGTTTTGATAGCTGGACAAGTTAGTGGCAATGAACTATTTACATGTTTATATCTGGTTACTCTCGTAATGAGTTATATATGCAGACATGTATTAACTCAAAAATATTATGGTATAGTTTATACGTGGTTATGAATTATATTTTAGCAAGGTATGGCCGAGTTTAGGAGTGGTTAGGAGTTATGTACAATAAACAAAGTCAGGGTATTGTTCCAGAATGGCAGGTAATAAACCACTGTGGGTACAATACTTGTTTACTTTGCATTACCAAGATCAAAATGTTTACTGGTGTTCTTACACTTGTGTTGGAGTGTGTGTACACATTATGACACATACTCACCTAATTATGATTGCAGAGGTCGAGTCATGACTCCTAGCCCCGCCTCTTCATTGGTCGCCACTAGGTCCTCTCTCTCTCTGCTCTATGAGTTTTATCATACCTCACCTTAAAACTGTGTATGGATCCTGCCTCCACTACATCACTTTCCAGACTATTTCACTTCCTGACAACTCTTTTGCTGAAGAAATACTTCCTAACATCCCTCTGACTCATCTGAGTCTTCACCTTCCAATTGTGACCCATTGTTTCTGTGTCCCATCTCTGGAACATCCTGTCTTTGTCCACCTTGTCAATTCCTCGCAGTATTTTATACATCGTTATCATGTCATCCCTCTCCCTCCTGTCCTACAGTGTCGTCAGATCGATTTCCCTTAACCTCTCCTCGTAGGACATGCCCCTTAGCTCTGGGACCAGTCTTGTTGCAAACCTTTGCACTTTCTCTAATTTGTTGACGTGCACGATGTACAGAGTCCTGAACGATTCCTTATTGAGGCGTCGGAACGCTATTCTTAGGTTTACCAGGCGCCCATATGCTGCAGTAGTTACCTGGTTGATGTGCCCCTCAGGAGATGTTCTCGGTGTTATACTCACCTCAAGATACTTTTCCTTGAGTGAGGTTTACAGTCTTTGGCCCCCTAGCCTGTACTCTGTCTGCGGTCTTCTTTGTCCTTCAACGATCTGCATGACTTTGCATTTGGTGGGGTTAAATTCCAGGAGCCAGTTGCTGGACCAGGCTTGCAACTTGTCCAGGTCCCTTTGTAGTCCTGTCTGATCCTCATCCGATTTAATTTTCCTCATTAACTTCACATCATCTGCAAACAGGGACACTTCTGAGTCTATCCCTTCCGGCATGTCATTCACATACACCAGAAACAGCACCGGTCCTAGGACTGACCCCTATGGTACCCCGCTCTTCACAGACACCCACACTGACGCCTCATCACGTACCATGATTCGTTGTTGCCTCCCTGTTAGGTATTCTCTGATCCATTGCAGTGCCTTTCCTGTTATGCATGCTTGATACTCTAGCTTTTGCACTAATCTCTTGTGTGGAACTGTGTGGAAAGCCTTCTTGCAGTCCAAGAAAATGCAATCTACCCAACCCTCACTCTCTTGTCTTGCCTCCGTTATCTTGCTATAAAACTCGAGTAGGTTTGTGACACAGGGTTTCCCTTCCCTGAACCCATGCTGGTTGTCGTGTATAAGCTTGTTCCTTTCTAGGTGCTCCACCACCCTCCTCGTGATAATCTTCTTCATGACTTTGCATACTATACACTTCAGTGACACAGGTCTGTAATTTAATGCCTCGTGTCTATCACCTTTCTTAAAAACTGGGAATACATTTGCCGTCTTCCACACCTTAGGTAGTTCCCCAATTTCAGTGGATGTCTTGAAAATTGTTGTTAGTGGCACACACAGCGTCTCTGCTCCCTCTCTAGGGACCCACGGAGAGATGTCCGGTCCCACCGCCTTTGAGGTATCTAGTTCACTTAGCAGTGTCTTCACCACCTCCTCGATTGTATGTATTTCGTCCAGCACTTGTTGGTGTACCCCACTATTCCAGCGTTCCGGAGTCCTTCCTGTCTCCATTGTAAATATTTCTTTAAATCTCGTGTTGAACTCCTCACATACTTCTCGGTCGTTTCTTGTGAACTCCCCTTCCTCAGCCTGATTACCTGGTCCTTGACTGTTGTTTTCCTCCTGATGTGGCTATAAAACAGCTTCGGGTCAGACCTGTCTTTCAGTGCTATGTCGTTTTTGTATTGCCGTTGGGCCTCCATCCTTATCTTGCATATTTATTTCCTGGGTCCTTTGTCTTCTATGCTTTTTCCATTCTTAAGCACACTTAGTTTTTGCCTCTCTACATCTTTGGGTGAACCAAGGGCTCGTTCTGGTCTTCCCATTATTTCTGTTGCCCTTGGGAATGAACATCTCTGCCTCCTCGCATTGTCACGTAGTCCATCATTTCGTTTACTGATTTCCCTGCGAGTACTCTTTCCCACTGAACCTCTTGCAGGAAGTTCCTCATGCCTGTGTAGTCCCCTCTTTTGTAGTTTGGCTTCTCCCATCCTACTTCTCTTACCCTCTCCACTTTTAACTCTACTATGTAATCAAAGCTGAGAACCACGTGATCACTATCCCCGAGGGGCCTTTCGTATGAGATGTCCTCGATGTCTGAACTACTTAAGATGAATACAAGGTCCAGTCTTGCTGTTGCATTGTGTACACACATCATGACGTGTAAAAGTGTGTGTGGGGACACGTCTTAAGAAACTTAGGCAGCTTATTCTGTAAATAAAAATCATCACAAAATTTATTCCCTCGAACTTATTCCCTACGAATTTATTCCCTACGAATTTATTCCCATTCAGTTTATTCTCGTTGTTGATTATACTATCGTTGTTGTTTTTTGAGTAATAAAAGATGAATACTGCAGATCTCTGGTAGACTGTTGTAAGTGTTGGCATACTGCAGATCCCTGGTAAACTATTGTAAATGCTAGAATACTGCAGATCCCTGGTAAACTATTGTAAATGCTAGAATACTGCAGATCCCTGGTAAACTATTGTAAATGCTAGAATACTGCAGATCCCTGGTAAACTATTGTAAATGCTAGAATACTGCAGATCCCTGATAAACTATTGTAAATGCTAGAATACTGCAGATTCCTGGTAAACTATTGTAAATGCTAGAATACTGCAGATCCCTGATAAACTATTGTAAATGCTAGAATACTGCAGATTCCTGGTAAACTTTTGTAAATGCTAGAATACTGCAGATCCCTGGTAAACTATTGTAAATGCTAGAATACTGCAGATCCCTGATAAACTATTGTAAATGCGTAGAATACTGCAGATCCCTGGTAAACTATTGTAAAGGCTAGAATACTGCAGATCCCTGGTAAACTATTGTAAATGCTAAAATACTACAGATCCCTGGTTAACTATTGTAATTACTAGAATACTGCAGATCCCTGGTAAACTGCTGTAAATGCTAAAATACTGCAGATCCCGGGTAAACTATTGTAAATGCTAAAATACTGCAGATCCCTGGTAAACTATTGTAAATGCTAAAATACTGCAGATCCCTGGTAAACTATTGTAATGACTAGAATACTGCAGATCCCTGGTAAACTACTGTAGATGCTAAAATACTGCAGCTCCCTGGTAAACTACTGTAAATGCTAAAATACTGCAGATCCCTGGTAAACTATTGTAATGACTAGAATACTGCAGATCCCTGGTAAACTACTGTAAATGCTAGAATACTGCAGATCCCTGGTAAACTACTGTAAATGTTAAAATACTGCAGATCCCTGTAAAATTCTTTTAAAAATCTTGCCTTTAAATTTGCTTGAGATACCGAGCTGTAGTTTGGTAAGAGGTGAACACGCAGACATCTTTAAGTTGGGCGTGCAGCAAGATAACCAGGGTGTAGGAAGATAGCCAGGGTGTAGCAAGATAGCCAGGATGTAGCAGGATCGCCAGGATGCAGGAAGATAGCCAGGTTGTAGCAAGATAGCCAGGTTGTAGCAAGATAGCCAGGTTGTATCAAGATAGCCAGGATGTAGCAGGATAACCAGGGTGTAGCAAGATAGCCAGGATACAGGAAGATAGCCATGGTGTAGCAAGATAGCCATTATGTAGAAAGATAACCACTGTCTAGCAAGATAGCCAGGGTGTAGGAAGATAACTAGGATGTAGCAAGATAATCAAAGTATAGCAAGATAACCAGGGTATAGGATGATAGCCAGGGTGTAGGAAGATAACTAGGATGTAGCAAGATAATCAAAGTATAGCAAGATAACCAGGGTATAGGATGATAGCCAGGATGTAGGAATGTAGGCAGGGTATAGGAAAATAGTCAGGATATAGGAAGTTAGCCAGAGTGTAGGAACATAGCCAGGTTATAGCAAGATGGCCAGGGTGTTGGAGGATAACCAGGGTGTAGGAAGATATTCAGGGTGTAGTAAGATAGCCAGGGTGTAGCAGGATGGCCAGGATGCAGGAAGATAGCCAGGTTGTAGCAAGATGGCCAGGGTGTTGGAGGATAACCAGGGTGGAGCAAGATAGCCAGGGTGTTGGAGGATAACCAGGGTGGAGCAATATAACGAGGGTGCTGGGCTCCCAGTAGTCAACAAGATGGGCCAGGATGTTTACAAATAACCAGGGTGTATCAAAATATCCAGGGGACAGGATAGCCAGGTGACAGAATAGCCAGGGGGCAGGATAGCCAGGGGGCAGGATAGCCAGGGGGCAGGATAGCCAGGGGGCAGGATAGCCAGGGGGCAGGACAGCCATGGGGCAGGGTAGCCATGGGGCAAGATAGCCAAGGGGCATGTTAGCCAGGGGGCAGGGTAGCCAGGGGCAGGATAACTAGGGGCAAGGTAGCAAGTTTGACTTTATCTCCACAGCGACCAACATCACGGAAACTGCCTCGACTTTACGGAAATTAGCGTTGGCTGCGTCGATTGTGGTGGTGGTGGTTGTAGTAGTAGTAGTAGTGATGGTTGTGGCAGTGATGGTGGTGGTGGTGGTTCTGGCATTAGTAATAGTGGTGGTTGTGGTAGTGATGGTGATTGTAGCGGTGGTGACTGACAGTGTTGGTGGTGATTGTAATAAAGGTAATTGTTGTGGTGTTTTCGGTGGTTGTGGTTTTGATGGTAGTGATGATATTTGTGGGTGAGGTCGACAGTCTGTGGTTCCTCCCTCAAGAAACAATGTCTGTAGTTCTTGCAAACATCCACGTTAGAGAATTATAATTTGTATAGAGGTGATATAGTAAGTTACAGTTATTTTATGTGATGAAGGTACAGGGAGTAAGATAAGAGAAATAAGATTTTGTTCCGATTTTTAACTCCGGAGGGTTAGCCACCCAGGATAACTCAAGAAAGCCAGTGCGTCTGTCTGTCTGTCTTATTTCTGCTGGGATCCTCAGTCTTGTCGCCCAGGATGCGACCCACAGTAGTCGACTAACACCCAGGTACTTGCTTGCTAGGTGAACGGGACAACAGGTGTAAGGAAACACGCCTATTGTTTTCACCCTTGCCCGGGATCGAACCACGGATAATGTGTGCGTGAAGCGAGATCGTTGCGATAAAGTTACAGGGAGGAGCAGGAGTGTGTACTCACCTAGTTGAGGTTGCGGGGGTCGAGTCCGAGCTCCTGGCCCCGTGTGTGTGTGTGTGTGTGTGTGTGTGTGTGTGTGTGTGTGTGTGTGTGTGTGTGTGTGTGTGCGTGTGCGCGCGCGCGCGTGTGTGTGTGTGTACTCACCTAGTTGAGGTTGCAGGGGTCGAGTCCTAGCTCCTGGCCCCGCCTCTTCACTGGTCGCTACTAGGTCACTCTCCCTGAACCGTGAGCTTTATCATACCTCTGTGTGTGTGTGTGTGTGTGTGTGTGTGTGTGTGTGTGTACTCACCTAGTTGTACTCACCTAGTTGAGGTTGCAGGGGTCGAGTCCAAGCTCCTGGCCCCGCCTCTTCACTGGTCGCTACTAGGTCACTCTCCCTGAACCATGAGTTTTATCGTACCTCTGCTTAAAGCTATGTATGGATCCTGCCTCCACTTCATCGCTTCCCAAACTATTCCACTTCCTGACTACTCTGTGGCTGAAGAAATACTTCCTAACATCCCTTTGATTCATCTGTGTCTTCAGCTTCCAACTGTGTCCCCGTGTTGCTGTGTCCAGTCTCTGGAACATCCTATCTTTGTCCACCTTGTCAATTCCTCTCAGTATTTTGTAAGTCGTTATCATGTCCCCCCTATCTCTCCTGTCCTCCAGTGTCGTCAGGTTGATTTCCCTTAACCTCTCCTCATAGGACATACCTCTTAACTCTGGGACCAGTCTTGTTGCAAACCTTTGCACTTTCTCTAGTTTCTTTACATGCTTGGCTAGGTGTGGGTTCCAAACTGGTGCCGCATACTCCAATATGGGCCTAACGTACACGGTGTACAGGGTCCTGAACGATTCCTTATTAAGATGTCGGAATGCTGTTCTGAGGTTTGCCAGGTGCCCATATGCTGCAGCAGTTATTTGGTTGATGTGCGCTTCAGGAGATGTGCTTGGTGTTATACTCACCCCAAGATCTTTTTCCTTGAGTGATGTTTGTAGTCTCTGGCCCCCTAGACTGTACTCCGTCTCCGGTCTTCTTTGCCCTTCCCCAATCCTCATGACTTTGCACTTGGTGGGATTGAACTCCAGGAGCCAGTTGCTGGACCAGGTCTGCAGCCTATCCAGATCCCTTGTGTGTGTATGTGTGTGTGTGTGTGTGTGTGTGTGTGTGTGTGTGTGTGTGTGTGTGTGTGTGTGTGTGTGTGTGTGTGTGTGTGTGTGCGCGCGCGCAAGTCACAGTTGTTAAAATCATCAAGGGGGGAAATATACACAAATAACCCGCACGTAGATCTTACGACGACGTTTCGGTCCGAATTGGACCAATTCGGACCGAAACGTGGTCGTAATGGTTATTTGTGCATAATTTCAACAACTCAAGAATTGACTGGATGCAATAAACAATGAAGAAAGAAAGAATCCCTAGACTACCATCGTCACTACTCTTAACTCCAGAACAATGTATGGTAAACATGTTCAGTGTTGAGGAGTACGAACTGACTCTACAATATATCCCACTGTAAAACACTTAAAGAAAATCAAACATGGAAATAGAACGTAGAAGTTATAGAGAAGAAAACGAAAACATGTTGGTAAACTATTAAGACACGGAAATATTACAAGAAACCAAATTAGTATATCCTAGACTGAGAAATTGCGTATGTAGAGGATAAACTAAAGTATTCATATTAGACTGAAGAGACGTAAAAGGAAGAATAGGCTGTTTAAGGGGGGAAAATCCTAGATTAATTTTCGCAAATACGCGAGGCCTAGTATACTCCAGGTATATTCCAGGTATACAGTATTGCAGTATTAATCCTCAGTTTAAACAAGATTCATATCAGATAATAACAAATAAATGAGCGAAATCCTGAAAGAACAGTATGAATCACTGTCCAGCAGTTGAATCGACACCATGGGAATTGAATACCAAGATCATTTCTTTACTAATTTTGACCATCCTACAAATTATATATCTGACATAAGCAGAAATTCATCAGATTTCAAACAAAAAATAGACAAGACGGTCATGCACCCAGCACCCGGGACTGATTCCTGGAATTTCGTCTTATAAAAAAATACAGTGTTATTAGCACGAGCATTCAAGTGTTCCTTGGAGGAGGACCGTAGATTCAGGTGAAACTGCAGAGACCTTCAAGAACTGTAGCCGTAGCCTATTTTTACAAAGGCAGCACAACCATAGCAAAAAAAAAAAAATCAGAGACTAGTAGCAATAACATAACACAAAATATTACAAACCAGCAACACTAACATAACACAAAAAAAATTAAAAGATGCTGAGATTGTAACTTTGATTTTATTGAAAAGCATAACTTAAGAAACCAAGTTAACTTAAGTTTAAATAGGAAGATATTGTCATAACTGTTACATTATTATGACAAAATTACAAAGACTTCGGAAGAAAATTAAAAAGCAGATGTGGTTTACGTGAATTTTTCAAAGGCATTTGATGAGTGTGACCATGAAATGAGGCGAGTACATATAGCAGGAATAATAGTGAAGTGAGTATTAAAATTTCGAACACACAACACAAACAGTGGTGGTAAATAAAAGATAATCGTGTCTGAGTAAAGTAAAAAGGTGCAGTACCCCAAGGTACACTCCAGGCACCTTTACTGTTTCTCACCCTCATAGCAGACATAGGTAAACATACTAACTAAATATTGAAAATGGTATAAAATACCGACAGGTTGAAGATTAACACACACATGTGCAACAGTTGGGTATCTTTATTGATGTAACGTTTCGTTACTGTCGAAACGTTTCATCAGTTATACGTGCTTCAAAATAGTGATAATTATGATAACACTAAAAATAATGAGAAGACCACCATCACTGACAACAATAAAGTAAATGCTTGAGTTTTTACATAATTTTGCAATTGGCTTCACTTGACCATAGTTGAGTTTGGTCAGTGTTACGATGTGACCAATGTGGGGGTGGGGGGAGGGGGTTAGGGGAGCAGTATTATATGAGCAGTGTGGGGGTGAGGGAAGGGGGTTTATTGAGCAGTATAATATGAAGTGTGGGGAGGGGAGGAGGATCCTAATGTGGGCAGTGTGCAGGATTGATAGCAACATTTGCGGCTGGAGTGTGCAAAATAAATGTGTGTAAATCATTGTTGTGGCCGCCGCTACAGTACATCATTATGGAGACAATACTGGTAATCACCAGCCGTAATTAAATTCCCTGTGAGGGATTTTATCAGCGGTGGCGGCCGCATTAGTCCGCTTCTAACTGCAAGTATACGAGCTTCATCCTAACCCTCTGAAATAACCCACACTTAAACCTTGGTAGCGTTCTACATCGTTCAGAAATAGACGCTTTTAAGTGCATCAGGAACAATGACTTATTTCGATGAATAAGACATCCAACACTTGGGTGTCTTTAATAGGAAGAAGTTTCGCTAACCGGTAGCTTTTTCAATTCAGTACAAAGATATTGTATACTTGAGACAGTGAAAGATGAGGTAATCAGTCCGATAGCTTTGATAGTTTGGTCAGTCTCTTAGTCTTGATTAATGTGAACCAGAGGCAGGAAGATAAACACTCGTATACTGGAACCACAAGAAGACAACACTTGAACACAGTGTCAACTTCTCCGTACTGTATACCATTAATGTGATGTGTTTTAAGGAAGAGTTTTCTGGGGAACCGAGGTTGTATAGTAGTAGTAGTACTAGTGTGTGTAGTAGTATTAGTGTATGTGTAGTAGTAATAGTTACTGGCTGTCAAAGGCACTTGTCGATGGACACTTGGCCTGGTGGGTGTTTTGACGTGTGTGATAACTCTTATTATTCTGTACCGTCTTTATAATTTTTTCATCATATATTTTTTTTATAAATTTCCAATTCTTTTAACACTTCTGTTAATTTATTCTACTGTTACAGGACTAGTTGAACTAGTGTTGTGCTCCAGGTGTTGGGCCCGTCTCTCACTCCTGTGTTAGTTGCTGTGTTGTGTCTGTCTTATTTACTTGCAAAGATGTGATTGGTTCTTCTGTCTGCTGTATGCAGTACTCTGCTCCCCTAACACTGAGTAGTAACAGCTGACTCACCTGCGTGTTACTGGTCTGTGACTCCCCTGGTTCTTCCCTGGTCAGTGACCTCACTGGTCTGTGACTCACTGTGGTCTGTGACTTCCCTGATTCTTCTCTGGTCAGTGACCTCACTGGTCTGTGACTCACTGTGGTCTGTGACTTCCCTGGTTCTTCCCTGGTCAGTGACCTCACTGGTCTGTGACTCACTGTGGTCTGTGACTTCCCTGGTTCTTCTCTGGTCAGTGACCTCACTGGTCTGTGACTCACTGTGGTCTGTGACTTCCCTGGTTCTTCCCTGGCCAGTGACCTCACTGGTCTGTGCCTGCTCATCCCGGTGCCACTCAGTCTGGAAGCTTTGTCTCAGCACCTAGCCCCAGCATCCCTCCTCTCCTCTCCTCTCCCTCAGTTGGTACAGATGATACCTCTCTCTCAGCTGGTACAGATCATACAACCTTTCTCTCAGCTGGTACAGATCATACCTCTCCCTCAGTTGGTACAGATCATACAACCTCTCTATCAGATGGTACAGATCATTCAACCTCTCCTTCAGATGGTACAGATCATCCAGCTTCTCCCTCACATAGTACAGATCATACAACCTCTCCACCAGATTGTATAGATCATACAACCTCTCCATCAGATTGTATAGATCATACAACCTCTCCCTCAGATGGTACAGATCATCCAGCTTCTCTCTCAGATGTTATAGATCATCCAGCTTCTCTCTCAGATGGTACAGATCACACAACCTCTCCCTCAGATGGTACAGATCATCCAGCTTCTCCCTCAGATGGTACAGATCACACAACCTCTCCCTCAGATGGTACAGATCATCCAGCTTCTCCCTTAGATGGTACAGATCACACAACCTCTCCCTCAGATGGTACAGATCATCCAGCTTCTCCCTTAGATGGTATAGATAATACAACCTCTCCCTCAGATGGTACAGATCATCCAGCTTCTCCCTTAGATGGTACAGATCACACAACCTCTCCCTCAGATGGTACAGATCATCCAGCTTCTCCCTTAGATGGTATAGATCATACAACCTCTCCCTCAGATGGTACAGATCATCCAGCTTCTCCCTTAGATGGTACAGATCACACAACCTCTCCCTCAGATGGTACAGATCATCCAGCTTCTCCCTTAGATGGTATAGATCATACAACCTCTCGAAGTCAGTGTACATTGATGGACTGAACACATCGACTCCAGGCTGAGGGACTGATTACCTCAAACTACTACTCATCTTCCACCGTTCTTCTCTATATTGGACTGAAGAAGTCACTGGCTGCAGAAACGTTTCCTCAGTAAAGATTTCAAAATGTTGCACAAGTGTCTCAGTCTTCAACTTGTCAGTTTACATCACGCTAATAATTTTCTACCAGTCTTTATGCTGTTGTAGTTTTACTCTTCCATTTGCATTTCTCTCATTATCATAGCGCCTGTAACGGTATTCCCTATAACTGATTACTGCTGCTTATTCGTGTCGTACCTACTCCTGAAACTGTGTATTGAATTTGTCTCCACTATTTCTTCGTCCTGCTCATTTCACTTCCCGACCATCCCAAGACTGATGAAGCATATCTTAATGTCCCCGTCATGCGGGTTTAGCATTTTCTTGCGAATATAATAACGTGACCAAGGCTAACCTGTGTTGCTATTCTGTGTCGTTTTCTTTCTGGTCTCCCAATGTTACTCTGTCCTAGCCTCCCTTAAAATTTACTTTAGTATCTTGTATATCGTAATTACGTCTCCCTGCTCCTTTCCTAACCAACAGTTTATATAGTCCCTCCTCATCCCAGCAGCTCTGCTGGTAATCTAGTTACATACCTTTAACTTTTTTGAAGTTGCTGAACGTGTTAGACGAAGTGGTGGCTGCCCACTGGTGCTGTGTACTCTGTGTCATATCTTAAGCCTTCCCCGCTGCTAGCGGACGAAGGATCGAGTCTACACCATTCCATGCACTATATCACACACAGGTTCATTGCTTCACATTGATATGCTACTATTAATAATAATAATAATAATATTAATAATTATAGTCGAGTCTCCCCGCTTAATATATTGTAGTACTGTAATACATATTAATGAAGCCTCCCAGACCACTAGTGTTGTGTTTGGTCCCAGGTCGAGTGTGTTGTGTTTGGTCCCAGGTCGAGTGTGTTGTGTTTGGTCCCAGGTCGAGGGGTGTTGTGTTTGGTCCCCGGTTTGAGTGTTTGTTTGGTGGTCCCAGGTCGAGTGTGTTTGTGTTTGGTGGTCCCAGGTCGAGTGTGTGTTGTGTTTGGTGTTCCCAGGTTCGAGTGTGTTGTGTTTGGTGGTCCCAGGTCGAGTGTGTTGTGTTTGGTGGTCCCAGGTCGAGTGTGTTGTGTTTGGTGGTCCCAGGTCGAGTGTGTTGTGTTTGGTGGTCCCAGGTCGAGTGTGTTGTGTTTGGTGGTCCCAGGTCGAGTGTGTTGTGTTTGGTGGTCCCAGGTCGAGTGTGTTGTGTTTTGGGGGTCCCAGGTCCCGTGTGTTTGTGTTTGGTGGTCCAGGGGCGAGTGTGTTGTGTTTGGTGGTCCAGGTCGAGTGTGTTGTGTTTGGTGGTCCCAGGTCGAGTGTGTTGTGTTTTGTGGTCCCAGGTTTGAGTGTGTTGTGTTTGGTGGTCCCAGGTCGAGTGTGTTGTGTTTGGTGGTCCCAGGTCGAGTGTGTTGTGTTTGGTGGTCCCAGGTCGAGTGTGTTGGTTTGGTGGTCCCAGGTCGGTGTGTTGTGTTTGGTGGTCCAGGTCGAGTGTGTTGTGTTTGGTGGTCCCAGGTCGAGTGTGTTGTGTTTGGTGGTCCCAGGTCGAGTGTGTTGTGTTTGGCGGTCCCAGGTCGAGTGTGTTGTGTTTGGTGGTCCCAGGTCGAGTGTGTTGTGTTTGGTGGTCCCAGGTCGAGTGTGTTGTGTTTGGTGGTCCCAGGTCCAGTGTGTTTTGTTTGGTGGTCCCAGGTCCAGTGTGTTGTGTTTGGTGGTCCAGGTCGAGTGTGTTGTGTTTGGTGGTCCCCGGTCAGTGTGTTGTGTTTGGTGGTCCCAGGTCGAGTGTGTTGTGTTTGGTGGTCCAGGTCGAGTGTGTTGTGTTTGGTGGTCCCCGGTCGAGTGTGTTGTGTTTTGGGGGTCCCAGG
The DNA here is from genome assembly GCF_026875155.1 of Cherax quadricarinatus. Classification (NCBI taxonomy): domain Eukaryota; kingdom Metazoa; phylum Arthropoda; class Malacostraca; order Decapoda; family Parastacidae; genus Cherax; species Cherax quadricarinatus. The sequence continues at coordinate 3,814,270 of NC_069456.1, forward strand.
TCCCAGTGTGTTGTGTTTGGTGGTCCCCGGTCGAGTGTGGGTTTTGTTTTTGGTGGGCCCAGGTCGAGTGTGTTTGTTTGGTGGTCCCAGGTCGAGTGTGTTGTGTTTGGTGGTCCAGGTCGAGTGTGTTGTGTTTGGTTTGGGCCCCGGTTTGAGTGTGTTGTGTTTGGTGGTCCCAGTCGAGTGTGTTGTGTTTGGTGGTCCCAGGTTTGAGTGTGTTGTGTTTGGTGGTCCCAGGTCGAGTGTGTTTGTGTTTGGTGGTCCCCGGTCGAGTGTGTTGTGTTTGGTGGTCCCAGGTCGAGTGTGTTGTGTTTGGGTGGTCCAGGTCGAGTGTGTTGTGTTTGGTGGTCCCCGGTCGAGTGTGTTGTGTTTGGTGGTCCCAGGTCGAGTGTTTGTGTTTGGTGGTCCCAGGTCGAGTGTGTTGTGTTTGGTGGTCCCAGGTCGGGGTGTGTTGTGTTTTTGGGGGTCCCAGGTCGAGTTTGTTGTGTTTGGTGGTCCCAGGTCGAGTGTGTTGTGTTTGGTGGTCCCAGGTCGAGTGTGTTGTGTTTTGGTGGTCCCAGGTCGAGTGTGTTGTGTTTGGTGGTCCAGGTCGAGTGTGTTGTGTTTGGTGGTCCCAGGTTTGGGTGTTGTGTTTGGTGGTTTCCCCGGTCGAGTGTGTTGTGTTTTGGTGGTTCCAGGTACGAGTGTGTTGTGTTTGGTGGTCCCAGGTCGAGTGTGTTGTGTTTGGTGGTCCCCGGTCGAGTGTGTGTGTTTGGTGGTCCCAGGTCGAGTGTGTTGTGTTTGGTGGTCCCGGTCGAGTGTGTTGTGTTTGGTGGTCCCCGGTCGAGTGTGTTGTGTTTGGTGGTCCCGGTCGAGTGTGTTGTGTTTGGTGGTCCCCGGTCGAGTGTGTTGTGTTTGGTGGTCCAGGTCGAGTGTGTTGTGTTTTGGGGGTCCCAGGTCGAGTGTGTGTGTTTGGTGGTCCCAGGTCGAGTGTGTTGTGTTTTGGGGTTCCCAGGTCGAGTGTGTTGTGTTTGGTGGTCCCAGGGTTGAGTGTCTTGTGTTTGGTGGTCCCAGGTCGAGTGTGTTGTGTTTGGTGGTCCCAGGTCGAGTGTGTTTTTGTTTGGTGGTCCCAGGTCGAGTGTGTTGTGTTTGGCGTTCCCAGGTCGAGGTGTGTTGTGTTTGGTGGTCCCAGGTCGAGTTTTGTTGTGTTTGGGGTCCCGGTCGAGTGTGTTGTGTTTGGCGTTCCCCGGTCGAGTGTGTTGTGTTTGGTGGTCCCGGTCGAGTGTGTTGTTTTTTGGCGTTCCCAGGTCGAGTGTGTTGTGTTTGGTGGTCCAGGTCGAGTGTGTTGTGTTTGGCGGTCCCAGGTCGAGTGTGTTGTGTTTGGTGGTCCCAGGTCGAGTGTGTTGTGTTTGGTGGTCCCAGGTCGAGTGTGTTGTGTTTGGTGGTCCCAGGTCGAGTGTGTTGTGTTTAGCGTTCCCAGGTCGAGTGTGTTGTGTTTGGTGGTCCAGGTCGAGTGTGTTGTGTTTGGCGGGTCCCAGGTCGAGTGTTTTTGTTTGGTGGTCCCCGGTCGAGTGTGTTGTGTTTGGTGGTCCCAGGTCGAGTGTGTTGTGTTTGGTGGGGCCCAGGTCGAGTGTGTTGTGTTTGGTGGTCCCAGGTCGAGGGGTGTTGTGTTTGGGGGTCCCAGGTCGAGTGTGTTGTGTTTGGTGGTCCCAGGTCGAGTGTGTTGTGTTTGGTGGTCCCAGGTCGAGTGTGTTGTGTTTGGTGTTCCCAGGTCGAGTGTGTTGTGTTTGGTGGTCCCAGGTCGAGTGTGTTGTGTTTTGGGGTTCCCAGGTCGAGTGTGTTGTGTTTGGTGGTCCAGGTCGAGTGTGTTGTGTTTGGTGGTCCCAGGTCGAGTGTGTTGTGTTTGGTGGTCCCAGGGTCGAGTGTGTTGTGTTTGTGGGCCCCGGTCGAGTGTGTTGTGTTTGGTGGTCCCAGGTCGAGTGTGGGTTTTGTTTGGTGGTCCCAGGTCGAGTGTGTTGTGTTTGGTGTTCCCAGGTCGAGTGTGTTGTGTTTGGTGGTCCCAGGTCGAGTGTGTTGTGTTTGGTGGTCCCAGGTCGAGTGTGTTGTGTTTGGTGGTCCCAGGTCGAGTGTGTTTGTGTTTGGTGGTCCCAGGTCGAGTGTGTTGTGTTTGGTGGTCCCAGGTCGAGTGTGTTGTGTTTGGTGGTCCCAGGTCGAGTGTGTTGTGTTTGGTGGTCCCAGGTCGAGTGTGTTGTGTTTGGTGGTCCCAGGTCGAGTGTGTTGTGTTTTGGGGGTCCCCGGTCGAGTGTGTTGTGTTTGGTGGTCCCCGGTCGAGTGTGTTGTGTTTGGTGGTCCCAGGTCGAGTGTGTTGTGTTTGGTGGTCCCAGGTCGAGTGTGTTGTGTTTGGTGGTCCCAGGTCGAGTGTGTTGTGTTTGGTGGTCCCCGGTCGAGTGTTTGTGTTTGGTGGTCCAGGTCGGTGTGTTGTGTTTGGTGGTCCCAGGGCGAGTGTGTTGTGTTTGGTGGTCCCAGGTCGAGTGTGTTGTGTTTGGTGGTCCCAGGTCGAGTGTGTTGTGTTTTGGGGGTCCCAGGTCGAGTGTGGCTGTGTTTTTGGGGGTCCCAAGGTCGAGTGTGTTGTGGTTTTGGGGGTCCAGGGGTAGGTGGTGTGGTGGTGGGGTCGGTGTGTGTGTTTGGTGGTCCAGGTCGAGTGTGTTGTGTTTGGGGCCCGGGCGAGTGTGTTGGTTGGTGGTCCCAGGTCGAGTGTGTTGTGTTGGTGGTCCCAGGTGAGTGTGTTGGTTGTTTGGTTGGGGGCCCGGTCGAGTGTGCTGTGTTGGTGGTCCAGGTCGGTGTGTTGTGTTTGGTGGTCCCAGGTCGAGTGTGCTGTGTTGGTGTCCAGGTCGGTGTGTTGTGTTTGGTGGTCCCAGGTCGAGTGTGTTGTGTTGGTGGTCCCAGGTCGAGTGTGTTGTGTTTGGGGTCCAGTCGGTGTGTTGTGTTTGGTGGTCCCAGGTCGATGTGTTGTGTTTGGTGGTCCAGGTCGAGTGTGTTGTGTTTGGTGGTTCCAGGTCGAGTGTGTTGTGTTTGGTGGTCCCAGGTCGAGTGTTGTTGTGTTTGGTGGTCCCAGGTCGAGTGTGTTGTGTTTGGTGGTCCAGGTCGAGTGTGTTGTGTTTGGTGGTCCCCGGTCGAGTGTGTTTTTTGTTTGGTGGTCCAGGTCGAGTGTGTTGTGTTTTTGGGGGTCCAGGGCGAGTGTGTTGTGTTTGGTGGTCCCAGGTTAGTGTGCTGTGTTTGGTGGTCCCAGGTCGAGTTTTGTTGTGTTTGGTGGTCCCAGGTCGAGTGTGCTGTGTTTGGTGGTCCCAGGGCGAGTGTGTTGTGTTTGTGTGGTCCCAGGTCGAGTGTGTTGTGTTTGGTGGTCCCAGGTTTGAGTGTGTTTTGTTTGGTGGGCCGAGGTCGAGTGTGCTGTGTTTGGTTTGGGCCCAGGTCGAGTGTGTTGTGTTTGGTGTCCCAGGTCGAGTGTGTTGGTGTTTGGTGGTCCCAGGTCGGTGTGTTGTGTTTGGTGGTCCCAGGTCGAGTGTGTTGTGTTTGGTGGTCCCCGGTCGAGTGTGTTGTGTTTGGTGGTCCCAGGTCGAGTGTGTTTGTGTTTGGTGGTCCCAGGTAGTTGTGTTGTGTTTGGTGGTCCCAGGTCGAGTGTGTTGTGTTTGGTGGTCCCAGGTGAGTGTGTTGTGTTTGGTGGTCCCAGGTCGAGTGTGTTGTGTTTGGGGTTCCCAGGTCGAGTGTGTTGTGTTTTTGGGGGTCCAGGTCGATGTGTTGTGTTTGGGTTCCCCGGTCGAGTGTGTTGTGTTTTGGTGGTCCCAGGTCGAGTATGTTGTGTTTGGTGGTCCAGGAGTGGTGTTGTGTTTGGTGGTCCCAGGTCGAGTGTGTTGTGTTTGGTGGTCCCAGGTCGAGTGTGTTGTGTTTGGTGGTCCCAGGTCGAGTGTGTTGTGTTTGGTGGTCCCGGTCGAGTGTGTTGTGTTTTGGGGGTCCCCGGTCGAGTGTTTTTGTGTTTGGGGGTCCCAGGTCGGAGTGTGCTGTGTTTGGTGGTCCAGGTCGGTGTGTTGTGTTTGGTGGTCCCAGTCGAGTGTGCGTGTTTGGGGTTCCCAGGTCGAGTGTGTTGTGTTTAGTGGTCCAGGTCGAGTGTGTTGTGTTTGGTGGTTCCAGGGCGAGTGTGTTGTGTTTGGTTTCCAGGTCGAGTGTGTTGTGTTTGGTGGTCCAGGTCGAGTGTGCTGTGTTTGGGGGTCCAGGTCGAGTGTGTTTTGTTTTGGTGGTCCCAGGTCGAGTGTGTTGTGTTTGGTGGTCCCAGGTCGAGTGTGCTGTGTTTGGTGGTTCCCAGGGCGAGTGTGTTGTGTTTGGTGGTCCCAGGTCGAGTGTGTTGTGTTTGGTGTTCCCCGGTCGAGTGTGTTTTTGTTTGGTGGTCCCCGGTCGAGTGTGTTGTGTTTTGGTGGTCCCCGGTCGAGTGTGTTGTGTTTGGTGGTCCCGGGCGAGTGTGTTGTTTTTTGGTGGTCCAGGTCGAGTGTGTTGTGTTTTGGGGTTCCCCGGTCGAGTGTGTTTTGTTTGGTGGTCCCAAAGGGCGAGTGTTTGTGTTTTGGGGGTCCCAGGTCGAGTGTGTTGTGTTTGGTGTCCCAGGTCGAGTGTGTTGTGTTTGGTGGTCCCCGGTCGAGTGTGTTGTGTTGGCGTTCCCAGGTCGAGTGTGTTGTGTTTGGTGGTTTCCCAGGTCGAGTGTGTTGTGTTTGGTGGTCCCAGGTCGAGTGTGTTGTGTTTGGCGTTCCCAGGTCGAGTGTGTTGTGTTTGGTGGTCCCAGGTCGAGTGTGTTGTGTTTGGCGTTCCCAGGTCGAGTGTGTTGTGTTTGGTGGTCCCAGGTCGAGTGGGGTTGTGTTTTGGGGTCCCAGGTCGAGTGTGTTGTGTTTGGTGGTCCCAGGTCGAGTGTGTTGTGTTTGGTGGTCCCCGGTCGAGTGTGTTGTGTTTGGTGGTCCAGGTCGAGTGTGTTTTTGTTTAGCGTTCCAGGTCGAGTGTGTTGTGTTTGGTGGTCCCAGGTCGAGTGTGTTGTGTTGGCGGTCCCAGGTCGAGTGTGTTGTGTTTGGTGTCCAGGTTCGTGTGTTGTGTTTGGTGTTCCCAGGTCGAGTGTGTTGTGTTTGGTGGTCCCAGGTCGAGTGTGTTGTGTTTGGTGGTCCCAGGTCGAGTGTGTTGTGTTTGGTGGTCCCAGGTCGAGTGTGTTGTGTTTTGGGGTTCCCAGGTCGAGTGTGTTGTGTTTGGTGGTCCCAGGTCGAGTGTGTTGTGTTTGGTGTTCCCAGGTCGAGTGGTTGTGTTTTGGTGGTCCCCGGTCGAGTGTGTTGTGTTTGGTGGTCCCAGGTCGAGTGTGTTGTGTTTGGGGGGTCCCAGGTCGAGTTTTGTTGTGTTTTGGTGGTCCCAGGTCGAGTGTGTGTGTTTGGTTGGTCCCAGGTCGAGTGTGTTGTGTTTGGTGGTCCAGGTCGAGTGTGTTGTGTTTGGTGGTCCCAGGTCGAGTGTGTTGTGTTTGGTGTCCCAGGTCGAGTGTGTTGTGTTTGGTTTGGGCCCAGGTCGAGTGTGTTGTGTTTGGTGGTCCAGGTCGAAGTGTGTTTTGTTTGATGGTGGTCCCAGGTCGAGTGTGTTGTGTTTGGTGGTCCCAGGTCGAGTGTGTTGTGTTTGGTGGTCCCCGGTCGAGTGTGTTGTGTTTGGTGGTCCAGGTCGAGTGTGTTGTGTTTGGTGGTCCAGTCGAGTGTGTTGTGTTTGGTGGTCCCCGGTCTGTGTGCTGTTTGGTGGGCCCAGGTCGAGTGTGTTGTGTTTGGTGGTCCCAGGTCGAGTGTGCTGTGTTTGGTGGTCCCAGGTCGAGTGTGTTGTGTTTGGTGGTCCCAGGTCGAGTGTGTTGTGTTTGGTGGTCCCAGGTCGAGTGTGTTGTGTTTGGTGGTCCCAGGTCGAGTGTGCTGTGTTTGGGGGGTCCCAGGTCGAGTGGTGTTGTGTTTGGTGGTCCCAGGTCGAGTGTGTTGTGTTTGGTGGTCCCCGGTCGAGTGGGGTTGTGTTTGGTGGTCCCAGGTCGAGTGTGTTTGTTTGGTGGTCCCAGGTAGTGTGTGTTTGTTTGGTGGTCCCCGGGGTTTAGTGTGTTGTGTTTGGTGGTCCCAGGTAGTGTGTGTTGTGTTTGGTGGTCCCAGGTTGAGTGTGTTGTGTTTGGTGGTCCCAGGTAGAGTGTGTTGTGTTTGGTGGTCCCAGGTCGAGTGTGTTGTGTTTGGTGGTCCCAGGTCGAGTGTGTTGTGTTTGGTGGTCCCAGGTCGAGTGTGTTGTGTTTGGTGGTCCCAGGTCGAGTGTGCTGGGTTTGGTGGTCCCAGGTCGAGTGTGTTGTGTTTGGTGGTCCCAGGTCGAGTGTTGTGTTTGGTGGTCCCCGGTTTGAGTGGTGTTGTGTTTGGTGGTCCCCGGTCTAGGTGTGTTGTGTTTGGTGGTCCCCAGGTCGAGTGTGTTGTGTTTGGTGGCCAAAGGGCGAGTGTGTTGTGTTTGGTGGTCCCAGGTCGAGTGTGTTTTTGTTTTTGGGGGTCCCAGGTCGAGTGTGTGTGTTTGGTGGTCCCAGGTCGAGTGTGTTGTGTTTGGTGGTCCAGGTCGAGTGTGTTGTGTTTGGTGGTCCCAGGTCGAGTGTGTTGTGTTTGGTGGTCCCGGTCCCAGTGTGTTGTGTTTGGTGGTCCAGGTCGAGTGTGTTGTTTTGGTGGTCCCAGGTCGAATGTGTTGTTTTGGTGGTCCCAGGTCGGTGTGTTTGTTTGGTGGTCCCAGGTCGAGTGTGGGTTTTGTTTGGTGGTCCCAGGTCGAGTGTGTTGTGTTTGGTGGTCCCAGGTCGAGTGTGTTGTGTTTGGTGGTCCCAGGTCGGTGTGTTGTGTTTGGTGGGTCCCAGGTCGATGTGTTGTTGTTTGGTGGTCCCAGGTCGGGGTGTGTGGGGTTTGGTGGTCCCAGGTCGAGTGTGTTGTGTTTGGTGGTCCCCGGTCGAGTGTGTTGTGTTTGGTGGTCCCAGGTCGAGTGTGTTGGGGTTTGGTGGTCCCAGGTCGAGTGTGTTGTGTTTGGTGGTTCCCAGGTCGAGTGGTGTTGTGTTTGGTGGTCCCCGGTCGAGTGTGTTGTGTTTGGTGGTCCCAGGTTTGAGTGTGTTGTGTTTGGTGGTCCCAGGTTCGAGTGTGTTGTGTTTGGTGGTCCCAGGTCGAGTGTGTTGTGTTTGGGTTCCCAGGTCGAGTGTGTTGTGTTTGGTGTTCCCAGGTCGAGTGTGTTGTGTTTGGGTCCCCGGTCGAGTGTGTTGTGTTTGGTGGTCCCAGGTCATGTGTTGTGTTTGGCGTTCCCAGGTCGAGTGTTTTTGTGTTTGGTGGTCCCAGGTCGAGTATGTTGTGTTTGGTGGTCCCAGGTCGAGTGTGTTGTGTTTGGTGGTCCCAGGTCGAGTGTGTTGTGTTTGGTGGGCCCCGGTCGAGTGTGTTGTGTTTGGTGTTCCAGGTCGAGTGTGTTGTGTTTGGTGGTCCCAGGTCGAGTGTGTTGTGTTTTGGGGGTCCCAGGTCGAGTGTGTTGTGTTTGGTGGTCCCCGGTCGAGTGTGCTGTTTTGGTGGTCCCAGGTCGAGTGTGTTGTGTTTGGTGGTCCCAGGTCGAGTGTCTGGTTTGGTGTTCCCAGGTCGAGTGTGTTGTGTTTAGTGGTCCCAGGGCGAGTGTGTTGTGTTGGTGGTCCCAGGTCGAGTGTGTTTTTTGTTTGGTGTTCCAGGTCGAGTGTTTGTGTTTGGTGGTCCCAGGTCGAGTGTGTGTGTTTGGTGGTCCCAGGTCGAGTGTGTTGTGTTTGGTTGGTCCAGGTTTGGTGTGTTGTGTTTGGTGGTCCCAGGTCGAGTTGTGCTGTGTTTGGTGGTCCCAGGTCGAGTGTGTTGTGTTTGGTGGTCCCCGGTCGATGTGTTTGTGTTTTGTGGGTTTCCCCGGTCGAGTGTGTTGTGTTTGGTGGTCCCAGGTCGAGTGTGGTTGTGTTTTGGTGGTCCCCGGTCGAGTGTGTTGTTTTTGGATGGTCCCAGGTCCGTGTTGTTGTGTTTGGTGGTCCCAGGTCGAGTTGTGTTGTGTTTGGTGGTCCCAGGTCGAGTGTGTTGTGTTTGGTGGTCCCGGTCGAGTGTGTTTGTGTTTGGTGGTCCCCGGTCGAGTGTGTTGTGTTTGGTGTTCCCAGGTCGAGTTTTTGTGTGTTTGGTGGTCCCAGGTCGGTGTGTTGTGTTGGTGGGTTTCCCCGGTCGAGTGTGTTGTGTTTGGTGGTCCCAGGTTTGAGTGTGTTGTGTTTGGTGGTCCCAGGTCGAGTGTGTTGTGTTTTGGTGGGGCCCAGGTCGAGTGTGTGTGTTTGGTGGTCCCCGGTCGAGTGTGTTGTGTTTGGTGGTCCCAGGTCGAGTGTGTTGTGTTTGGTGTTCCAGGTCGAGTGTGCTGTGTTTGGTGGTCCCAGGTCGAGTGTGCTGTGTTTGGTGGTCCCAGGTCGAGGGGTGTTGTGTTTGGTGTTCCCAGGTCGAGTGTGCTGTGTTTGGTGGTCCCAGGTCGAGTTGTGTTGTGTTTTTGGGGTTCCAGGTCGAGTGTATTGTGTTTGGGGTTTCCCAGGTCGAGTGTGTTGTGTTTTGGTGTTCCAGGTCGAGTGTGTTGTGTTTGGTGTTCCCAGGTCGAGTGTGTTGTGTTTGGTGTTCCCAGGTCGGTGTGTTGTGTTTGGTGTTCCCAGGTTTGAGTGTGTTGTGTTTGGTGTTCCAGGTCGAGTGTGCTGTGTTTGGTGGGCCCGTCGAGGTGTTTGTGTTGGTGGTCCCAGGTCGAGTGTGTTGTGTTTTGGTGTTCCAGGTCGAGTGTGTTGTGTTTGGTGTTCCCAGGTCGAGTGTGTTGTGTTTGGTGTTCCCAGGTCGGTGTGTTGTGTTTTTGGGGTTTTCCCAGGTCGAGTGTGCTGTGTTTGGTGGTTTCCCGGTCGGTGTGTTGTGTTTGGTGGTCCCAGGTCGAGTGTGCTGTGTTTGGTGGTCCCAGGTCGAGTGTGTTGTGTTTGGTGTTCCCAGGTCGAGTGTGCTGTGTTTGGTGGTCCCAGGTCGAGTGTGTTGTGTTTAGTCACAGGTCGAAAGTGTTGTGTTTGGTCCCAGGTCGAGTGTGTTGGTGATGCCAGGTCGAGTGTTGGTGGTGCCAGGTCGAGTGTGTTGGCGGTGCCAGGTCGAGTGTGTTGCTGGTGCCGGGGTGAGGCAAGTGTCGTTTGGGTGGTTGTTGAGGTCCTTCACTGGTTTTTTATTGATTAAGATAGTGTGGCACTCTCCACGCCTGCACTGCCACCTCACATTTAGCACTGCCTGCCTCGCTTGAGTGCCTACCTTTCCTAGCATGCCTATCTCATTGGTTTTTGTGGCTCAGTCCCGACACTTCTTACTCACTGGCACTGCTGCTTACATCAGGCAGCCTACCTTACTGTCAAACTACTCACCTGTGACTGCTGCTCACCATCAGGCATTGTACCTTACACTGGCACTGCCTGCCTCAATTTTTGAGCTTAGGCATACTGTATCACCTAGTTGTACTCACTAGTTGTGGTTGCAGGGGTGATCAAGCTTCTGGCCCCGCCCTTCACTGGTCGCTCTAAGGTCCCCTCTCCTGCTCCACGAGCTTTATCATACCTCTTCTTAAAGCTATGTATGGATCCTGCCTCCACTACATCACTTCCCAGACTATTCCACTTCCTGACAACTCTCTGACTGAGAAATACTTCCTAACATCCCTGTGATTCATCTGAATCTTCAACTTCCAATTGTGACCCCTTGTTGCTGTGTCCCATCTCTGGAACATCCTGTCTCTGTCCACCATGTCAATTCTCAGTATTTTTTATATGTCGTTATCATATCCCCCCTATCTTTCCTGTCCTCCAGTATCAAGTCGATTTCCCTTAACCTCTCCTCGTAGGGCATGCCCCTTAGCTCCGGGACTAGTCTTGTTGCAAGCCTTTGCACTTTCTCTAATTTCCTTACATGCTTGGCTAGGTGTGGGTTCCAAACTGGTGCTGCATACTCTAATATAGGCCTGACATACACGGTGCACAGGGTCCTGAACAATTCCTTATTGAGATGTCGGTATGCTGTTCTGAGGTTTGCTAGGCGCCCATATGCTGCAGCAGTTATTTGGTTGATGTGTGCCCAGATGTACTCGGTGTTATACTCACCCCAAGATCCTTTTCTTGAGTGAGGTTTGTAGTTTGTGGCCCCCTAGACTGTACTCCATCTGCAGTCTTCTTTGCCCTTCCCTAATCTTCATGACGTTGCACTTAGTGGGGTTGAACTCCAGGAGCCAGTTTCTGGACCAGGCCTGCAGCCTGAGTCTATTCCTTCTATCACTTCGTTCACATATACCAGAAACAGCACCGGTCCTAAGGACTGAACCACTGTGGAACCCTGCTCGTCACGGGTGCCCACTCTGATACCTCATCACGTACCATGACTCGCTGTTGTCTTCCCAACAGGTATTCCCTGATCCACTGCAGTGCCTTCCCTGTTATACCTGCCTGGTCCTCCAGCTTATGCACTAATCTCTTGTGTGGAACTGTCAAAAGCCTTCTTACAGTCCAAGAAAACGCAATCTATGCACCCCTCTCTCTTGTCTTACTGTCACCCTGTCATGGAACTCCAGTAGGTTTGTGACACAGGATATCCCGTCCCTGAAACCGTGCTGGTTGTCGTTGATAAGCTCATTCCTTTCTAGGTGCTCCACCACTCTTCTCCTGATAATCTTCTCCATGACTTTGCATGATATGCACGTCGGTGACACTGATCTGTAGTTTAGTTCTTCGTGTCTGTCTCCTTTTGTAAAAATTGGGACTACATATGCTGTCTTCCATACCTCAGGTAGTCACCCTGTTTTGATAGATGTGTTGAAGATTGTTGTTAGTGACACACATACCACCTCTGCTCCCTCTGTCAGGACCCATGGAGAGATGTTATCTGGCCCCATCACCTTGAAGGCATCTAGCTCGCTTAGCAGCCTCTTCACTTCCTCCTCGGTTGTATGTATTGTGTCCAACACTTGATGGTGTACCCCCACATCTCTGTCTTTCCAGAGTCCCTTCTGTCTCCTCTGTGAACACTTTGAATCTCATGTTGAGCTCCTTACATACCTCTCGGTCATATCTTGTGATCTCCCCTCCTTCCTTCCTTCCTCAGCCTGATTACGTGGTCCTTGACTGTTGTTTTCCTCCTGATGTGACTGTACAACAACTTCGGGTCAGATTTGGCTTTCGCTGCTATGTCATTTTCGTATTGTTGGGCCTCCTTTCTTACCTCTGCATATTCATTTCTGGCTCTATGACTGCACTCCTTAATCTCCTGGGTCCTTTGCCTTCTATACTTCTTCCATTCTCTAGCACACTTGGTTTTGACCTCTCTACACCTTTGAGTGAACCAAGGATTCATCCTGGCCATCTCATTATTTCCGTTACCCTTGGGTACAAACCTCTCCTCAGCTTCCTTGCATATTGTCACATATTCCATCAACTCATTTACTGACTTCCCTGCCAGTGCTCTGTCCCACTGAACCTCATGCAGGAAATTCTTCATCTGAACCTCGTGCAGGAAATTCTTCATGCCTTTGTAGTCACCTCTCTTGTCGTTTGGCTTTGACCTGCCCTTCCTGCTTCCCTCTCCACTTGTAACTCTACTATGTATTTGAAGCTCAGAACCACGTGGTCACTGACCCCAAGGGGTGTTTCATATGTGATGCCCTCAATATGTGCACTATTCAAGGTGAATATTAGGTCCAGTCTTGCTGGTTCTCCCTCTCCTCTCTCTCTGGTAGTGTCCTTTACGTGTTGATACGTGAGGTTTTCCAGTACCACCTCTATCATCTTACCCTTCCACGTTTCTGGGTCCCCATGTGGCTCCAAGTTCTCCCAGTCAATTTCTTTGTGATTGAAGTCACCCACAATCAGTAGCTTTGCCCTGCTTGCATGAGCCCTTCTGGGCACTTCAGCCAGTGTGTCAACCATCGCTCTGTTACTCTCATCATACTCTTGCCTTGGCCTCCTGCTGTTCTGTGGTGGGTTATACATCACTGCAATTACCACCTTGAGATCTCCAGACTGAAGTGTTCCTATTATTTAGTCTCTTGCTTCTCCTCTACCTCTTCTCTCCAGCTCATCAAAATCCCATTGATTTTTGATGAGCAGTGCCACTCCTACACCCCCTCTGTCTTTCCTCAGGATCTAATATCCGATTGGAAAGATGGCATCTGTTATCATTCCCGTGAGCTTGGTTTCGGTGAGAGCTATGATATCTGGTGATGCTTCTTTGATTCTTTTGTGCCACTCCTCCCACTTGTTCATTATTCCATCGGCGTTGGTGTACCATACCTTCAGTTTCCTCTTCAACACTGTGTTCTGGGGGGTCTGTGGGGGTGGGCACCTGGTAGTGTGCTGTGGGATTCTACAGCCTATTGTGGGGTGGGGGTTGTAAGTGTGGATTGTGGTTTGTGTTGGGATAGTGTGTTTGGCTGTGGGGTTCTGATGGTGGTTGTGTGTGTGCTTGCACTTGTTGTTCTGCCTTGCTCTGGTTGTTCTCTGCTGACTCTGTCCTTGTCTCTCTTCCTAGCCCCTTTCATTTCTGTGTCTTTTCCCTCAGCTGCTGTCATTCTGTTCTTGTTCTGTCACAGACTAGGAACACCCTTTTGTATGTTGATTCCTTCCATCATGGTTTTTCTTGCAGGATCTTGTTCTGCACCATTTCTGTCTTGAAAATCGGTTTGATTGGCTGATTTCTTCCCTTCAAGTTCCCTCCTATTCTCTAAAAATTTACTATCTCAGTCACATCCTCCTTGCCTGTTTCTCTTGACATTTTCAGTCTCCTGTTTTTCTTTCTTCCGTCTTTCATTATGTGTGCTCCCTTCACTCTCCTGAAGCCCATGAATAAGCACTGACTTCTCCCTCTCCTCTTCCCATTGCCTTTCCCTCTGTGTCTCTCGGTCCCATTTGTACATAGCCATTGTCTCCCTTATTGTTTCCTGTAACTCTTGGTGGCATGGTCATGCCTCTGCATGGGACCTGTCACCTTCTCTACGTTCTCCCCCCCCCCTCACTGCTATCCCTGCTCCTAACAGCTCTCCCTCTACATTCCTCGGCCTACTTTTGTGGACTGATAGGGCCTTAGCATTAGTCTTGTCTCCTTCCTTTCCATTGGGATCCTTGTTAAATAGGGGTGTACTTGCTTCAGATGCCATGTCTCCTCCGGCCGGGCAATAGGCTTTCAATTCCCTTCATCATATTTACCTCATATTCTAGGGCCTGTATCCTGGCTTCTGCGACCTCAGCTTGTGCCTCCCATTTCTTTTTCTCTGCCTCCACCCTTTTCTCTATTTTTGCAGAAAGCTCACCTAGTATGCTCTTTCACTCTTGTTTCATCCTTTCATCCTTTTACTGTGTTTGTGTGTATTCTGTTATGTCACTTGTTTTCCCCTCGCTCTCAGCTACTCTTCTCATTTTCTTTACTTTCCAGTTGTCGACACTTAATTCAGCAGTCACCCTTCCAGTATCATTATATTCCAGATTATTCAGTGTAAACAGTGTATTATTATTATTATTATTATAATCAAGGGGGAAGCACTAAACCCGTAGGATTATACAGCGCCTATGGGGGGATGGAAGGCATTCAGGCTTAATTCAGGGAACCGGAGCACAGATCCAATTCCCTAGATCAAGGGCCCCTCACCAGCGTCAAGGAGCCTTCCTTGAGGGGTGTAAACAGTGTAGGCTTGATCCTGTCCACTAAACCAACCATTTATCAACCTTTCTTGCAGTGTCGTTGCTCATTTTGTAATTTTCGGTAGTTATCATTTTTTTTATGTATCCAAGGACGACCTTTAAGCGGTTGCCTGAATTTTTATTTTATTCCATAAACTTTTCGTTATTTCGCTGATAACACGAGACCTCATTTAATTGCATCCAACTTTTCAACGCTCGTTTATGGTAACTAAGCTAAGATTCTTTGAGAAATTGGCATGTGCAGGTTCACTATGCAGAGCTATTGAACCCATTCCCAGCAGTTTGGAATGTCTCCAGTAATTTCCAAAACCCTTTGCTGCTTGGCTTCAAACGTTCAAAAAAGATGCTTTGCATTCCGACGACAGAGGAAGGCGAAATTCAGGTTTGTAGGAGCCACATCTGCCAATTTTCTGTGTAGTGTGCAATATTTGTTTCCGTTTTGTTATTGGTACACGTAAGTCATAATTTTACATTTTTATTGAATAGTGATATTAATTTTCCCCTTAGAAATGAAACAGTTACATGTGGGTGAGACCAAATGTGAGAGTAGATTAGGCATGTCATCTTCCATTAGTTGGTTCTGCCCACATGTGACCACATCTTCAGTTGCTTCATCTCTTAATAGTTAGGGCAGGCTGGTATGGTGCAAGGCGGATAGCGACCTGCATTAAAACAAACTATTTAGGAACCAATATTATTACTTCTTTCACTGGCACCAGTGTAGAAGACTCCGCCCTCCTGCCATTAATAAAATGATATAGGCTGTTGCAGAGGCGAAACGTTTCTCAGTAAAGATACCCTGGTGTTGTACATGTCATGTTCATAAGTTAGATACTATTCTTGGTATTTGACTCTGTTCTCTTTATTATGTCGCAAGACAGTAAAGAGGACCTCAAATACAGGACTCTCTGGGCACCTTGTATAGTTTTTATCAGACATGGTCGTTATATTACTGTTCTGTATAAGTTATTGCTGTGAAGCGGGCAACTATTAAAAAATTTTAATACTTTTTTCGTTTACCACAGCCATCCCACCAGTTTTGAGTGAGCCAAGAAATAAAACATTCACTATCATTCATTCATTCACTCAAAGTTCCATTCTTCTTTATGTTCGTCTCGTGTGGGATTTCCTTTCTGATATTCTTGGTAAGTGAGTACTCAGGTTGTGAGGTGGTTAAGACTGTCAGTACTGATTTTGTTGATGTTGCAGGTTGACTGACTCAGGGGAACGTCGGCGGACCTTAGAGGACCGTCGAGCCCTTCAACCCCTCCACCTCAACCCCACACACGTGAGTATCCCCTCATTCCATCACCTTCCCTCCAGACTCCATCCCTCCTTCACCTTCCCTTCTTCCTCTATGTTTCCCACCATTTTCCCACTTTCCCCTTCGTTCCATCGTGTCTCTAATACCTCCTTCCCTTCTCCCATTCCACTTCCTTTCTCTGCTTGACCTTACAAAACAACTCCCCGACCTACATCACCCCCTCCCACTGTCTCTCTCTCTCTCTCTCTAAGCTTAAGCCAGTTTTAATTTATTTCTACGAGAGTGCCACACCTAGCATTGACATACTGCCACACCTAGCATTGACATACTGCCACACCTAGCATGGATCTAGAGTGCCACACCTAGCATGGATCTAGAGTGCCACACCTAGCATGGACCTCGAGTGCTACACCTAGCATGGACCTAGAGTGCCATACCTAGCATGGACCTTCTAGAGTGCTACACCTAGCATGGACCTAGAGTGCTACACCTAGCATGGACCATCTAGAGTGCCACACCTAGCATGGACCTTCTAGAGTGCTACACCTAGCATGGACCTTCTAGAGTGCTGCACCTAGCAAAGACCTAGAGTGCTACACCTGGCATGGACCTTCTAGAGTGCTACTCCTAACAAGGACCTAGAGTCTACACCTAGCATGGACCTAGAGTGCCACTCCTAGCACGGATCTTCTAGAGTGCTACACTTAGCATGGACCTTCTAGAGTGCCACACCTAGCATGGACCTTCTAGAGTGCTACACCTGGCATGGACCTTCTAGAGTGCTACACCTGGCATGGACCTTCTAGAGTGCTACACCTAGCATGGACCTTCTAGAGTGTCACACCTAGTATGGACCTTCTAGAGTGCTACACCTAGCATGTACCTTCTAGACTGCCACACCTAGCATGGACCTAGAGTGCCACATCTAGCATGGACCTTCTAGAGTGCTAAACCTAGTATGCCCCTAGAATGCCACACCTAGCATGCACCTATAGGGCCACACCTAGAGTACCACACCTAGAGTGCCACACCTAGCATGCCACACCTAGCATGCCACACCTAGAACTCCACACCTAGAACTCCACACCTAGAGTACCACACCTAGAATGCCACACCTAGAGTACCACAACTAGAGTACCACACCTAGAATGCCACACCTAGAGTACCACATGTAGAGTGCCACACAGAGTACAACACCTAGAGTGCAACACCTAGCATGCACCTAGAGTGCAACACCTAGCATGCACCTAGAGTGCTACACCTAGAATGCCACACCTAGCATGGAAATTACACCAGTTAACTATTTTTAAAAGCCCTTTCTTTACAGTATTTAATTCTAATATTTTAAAAATTTGTAACTAAGTTTTTTTTGCATTATTTAACGTTTTAATATTACGTTGTTTGATTACATTGTTTTTTATCTTTTATAACATTTCAACACATGTTATGGGTAAAACTGGTCAATTAGCAAGAACTCATTTAAAATTAAGTCCTTTCTAAAATTTTATATTATACATTTAAAGATCTATATATATTTTTTTCATTTAATATAAAAAATAATAATTTATCAAAAGAACCTTAGAAAACTTTCCTAACCTTATTATAACAAGCGCAATTTAATTTAGCGTAACCCAACTAAATATATTTTAGATATGTTTGCATTAATTTAATAATAAACAAACACAATGAAATATGTTTTTTGATTAGGTTCAGAATGATTTTTGCGACTGTTGCGTATACAAATTTTCACTTGCCTTATTCAGCAAGAAGAGCGTTGTTATTGAAGCCAGAATAGCAAGTTTTACCTATTCGACACGACATATATAAATCCTTAGCTCTGCCAATTGCAACACTCACCCTACCTGTTGCTACACTCACCCTACCTGTTGTTACACTCTACCTTTTGTTACATTCTGTCTCTTGTTACACTCACTCTACCTGTTGTTATACTCTTCCCATTGCTACACCACCTGTGGCTACATCTCCTTGTTTCTATACTCACTCTACCTCTTGCTATGCTCACTTTACCTGTTGCTACACTCATTTCTATGCTCCACTTGTTGCTGCATTCACTCTACCTGTTGCTACACTCTTACTGTTGTTGCACTCATTCTACCTGTTGTTGCACTCATTTTACCTGTTGCTATACTCTTCCTGTTGTTACACTCTACCTGCTGCTGCACTCATTCTACCTGTTGCTGCACTCCTCCTGTTGCTACACTCTTCATGTTGTTACACTCACTCTTCCTGTTTCTGCACTCACTCTTCCTTTTACTACATTCTACTTGTTTTACACTACCTTTTGTTACACTCACTATTCCTGTAGTTACACTACCTGTTGCTACACTCTACCTGTTGCTGCATTCACTGTACCTGTTGCTGTGCTCACTGTACCTGTTACTATGCTCACTGTACCTGTTGCTATGCTCACTGTACCTGTTGCTACACTCACTCTGCCTGTTGTTACACTCACTCTACTTCTTGTTATACTCACTTTGCCTGTTGCTACACCCATTCTACCTGTTTTTACACTCTACCTGTTGCTACACTCACTTATCCTGTTGTTACACTTACAATGTTGTTACACTCGCTTTTCCTGTTACTACATTCTCTCTTCTCGTTATTTGTTATTACACTCACTGCCTATTGCAGTACATCCTGTTTCTAACTTGATATATATATATATATATATATATATATATATATATATATATATATATATATTATATATATACAGTGGACCCCCGCATAGCGACCTTAATCCGTGCAAGAGGGCTGGCTGTTATGCGAAATGTTCGCTATGTGAATGAATTTTCCCCATAAGAAATAATGGAAATCAAATTAATCCGTGCAAGACACCCAAAAGTTTGAAAAAAAAATTTTACCACATGAAATATACATTTTCCTACACACAAAGAGAAGGATACATGCACAATAGTAGAGTAGTACATGCACAATATATATTGTGCATGTACTACTCTACTAAATGAAGAATAAATGACACTTACCTTTATTGAAGATGCAGCAATGACTGATGAGACACTGTGTCCTGGGAGTGCCTTTTCCTCCTGAGTACTGTAGGTCCTGTTTGGCATTTTCTTCCAGAACAGGCCTTATCACACTGTGTATGTCACTACGATTCTTAAATCTCTCAAACCAACCTTTGCTGGCTCTAAATTCACCAATATGAGCACTAGTTCCAGGCATTTTCCCTGTTCACCTGGGTGTTAGTCGACTGGTGTGGGTTGCATCCTGGAGACAAGATTAAGGACCCCAATGGAAATAAGTTAGACAGTCTTCGATGACACTGACTTTTTTGGGCTATCCTGGGTGGCAAATCCTCTGGGGTTAATTGTTTCTTGGTATTCTCAATAAGCCACACCAACAACGGTGCTACAGCAGCAGCAGCAGCAACAGACGATGCTACAGCAGCAACAGACGATGCTACAGCAGCAGCAGACGATGCTACAGCAGCAACTGACGATGTTACAGCAGCAGCAGACGATGCTACAGCAGCAGCAGCAGCAGACGATGCTACAGCAGCAGCAGCAGCTGACGGTGGTACAGCAGCAACAGACGATGCTACAGCAGCAACAGACGATGCTACAGCAGCAGCAGACGATGCTACAGCAGCAGCAGCAGCAGACGATGCTACAGCAGCAGCAGCAGCTGACGGTGGTACAGCAGCAACAGACGATGCTACAGCAGCAGCAGACGGTACTACAGCAGCAGGAGCAGCTGACGGTGGTACAGCAGCAGCAGCTGACAGTGCAGCAGCAGCTGACGGTGATACAGCAGCAGCAGCAGCTGTACCACCAATAGTAGCGATGGTTGATTGGGGTTTATTATACAACCTGGCCAGCTCGGAGACACGCACTCCACTTTCATACTTATCAATGATCTTTTTCTTCATCTCCATAGTAATTCTCACCCTTATTGCTGTAGGGTTGGCACTAGAAGCTTTCTTGGGGCCCATGGTCACTTATTTTCCAGAAAAAAATCACCAAAAACACTGTAATAATACAAAATGTTCCGATTGTATGCTTGGATGTTACCGCGGAGGCTGGCTGGTAAACAATGCCACCCGCGGAACGTGAGCGTGGCTCAGGCCGCACATTGGACGCGTCTCGGACGAAGGCCGCTGAGCGGGTTTTTGGGCGCTATGCGGGGCAAAATTTTAGCGATAAAAGCGTCCGCTATGCGGATTGTCCGCTATGCAAGGCGTCCGTTATGCGGGGGTCCACTGTATATATATATATATATATAATATAATATATATATTATATATATATATATATATAATATATATATATATATATATATATATATATATAATATTTTTTTTTTTTTTTTTTTTTTTTTTCAACAAGTCGGCCGTCTCCCACAGAGGCAGGGTGACCCAAAAAAGAAAGAAAATCCCCAAAAAGAAAATACATTCCTCATCATTCAACACTTTCACCACACACATTATCACCGCTTTTGCAGAGGTGCTCAGAATACAACAGTTTAGAAGCATATACGTATAAAGATACACAACATATCCCTCCAAACTGCCAATATATATATATATATATATATACAGTGGTCCCTCGTTTTTCGTAATTAATCCGTTCCTGGAGGAGCTACTATAAACGAAATTTAAGATTTGCGAATCAATTTTCCCCATATGAAATAATGTAAATACAATTAATCCGTTCCTGACACCCAGAAGTATTAAAACAAAAAATTTTTTTACATGAAATATACATGTAGTACATAAACAATACAATGGGAAATGATGAATGAAACATTAACAGCGTAACACTTACCTTTATTGGAGATTCTTCTTAGTGTATGGGAGACTGGAGGAGGAGAGAGATTGGATTTTTTACAGTTTGGAAGGGGAATTCCCTTCCAGCAACACCTCAGGTATAAATTGCTTCTCTGGGGTTGCTTCTCTTCTCTGTTTCTTAATGCCACTAGGACCACCTTTAGAGTCACTCTAGTCCTGTCTCACAAAGTAACTGTGGAGAGAGCTCTGTTTCTGGCATCTCTTTAACACTTCCCTAAAATGGCCCAAGACTTTGTCACTGTACATATTTCTCACCTTCTTTACCACAGGCTTGGCACTAGGAGCTTTCTTTGGAGCCATGGTAGCTTAATTAGTACTTGCAAGCACTAAAATGTGTGGAATATTATGAAATATTTCGTAGGAGCACTTGAGGGGACCTTCACTCACTGGTAAACAATGCCAGACTGGCTGGGTAGGGAGGCCTCCCCGGCTCACACCGTGCGTACGCGTCCCGGACGAACTACTATTTGCGAGTCAACCTATGAAAAGCGGCCTGGTCATGGACCGGGCCGCGGGGGCGTTGATCCCCGGAATAACCTCCAGGTAACCATGTTTATACGAAAATACCCCTATGATTGGCGAAATTTACGATTGCCGAGAACTACGAAAAGCAAGGGACCACTGTGTATGTAAATATATATATATATATATATATATATATATATAATATATATATATATATAATAGGTAGTAGGTTGGTAGACAGCAACCACCCAGGGAGGTACTACCGTTCTGCCAAGTGAGTGTAAAACGGAAACCTGTAATTGTTTTACATGATGGTAGGATTGCAGGTGTCTTTTTTCTGTCTCATAGACTTGCAAGATTTCAGGTATGTCTTGCTACTTCTACTTACACTTAGGTCACACTACACATACATGTACAAGCATATATATACACACCTCTCTGGGTTTTCTTCTATTTTCTTTCTAGTTCTTGTTCTTGTTTATTTCCTCTTATCTCCATGGGGAAGTGGAACAAAATTCTTCCTCTGTAAGCCATGCGTGTTGTAAGAGGCAACTAAAATGCTGGGAGCAAGGGGCTAGTAACCCCTTCTCCTGTATATATTACTAAATGTAAAAGGAGAAACTTTCGTTTTTCTTTTTGGGCCACCCCGCCTCGGTGGGATACTGCCGTGTGTTGAAGAAATATATATTATATTAAAATATAAAATATATATATATATATATATATATATATATATATATATATATATATATTATATATATATATAATATATATATATATATATATATATATATATATATATATAATGTTATGAATTGAAAAGTAAGTTGGATGTCCTGGCCCTAAGCTAAACAAAGCTGAGGGGTAAGGGAGTTTCGGTATGGGGGAATAAATGGGAATTAAATCTGGAGTATCTGAGAGAGTTAGAGCAAAGGAAGGGGTAGCAGTAATGTTGAAGGATCAGTTATGGAAGGAGAAAAGAGAATATGAATGTGTAAATTCAAGAATTATGTGGATTAAAGTAAAGGTTGGATGCGAAAAGTGGGTCATAGTAAGTGTGTATGCACCTGGAGAAGAGAGGAATGTAGAGGAGAGAGAGAGATTTTGGGAGATGTTAAGTGAATGTATAGGAGCCTTTGAACCAAGTGAGAGAGTAATTGTGGTAGGGGATCTGAATGCTAAAGTAGGAGAAACTTTTAGAGAGGGTGTGGTAGGTAAGTTTGGGGTGATAGGTGTAAATGATAATGGGAGCCCTTTGATTGAACTTTGTATAGAAAGGGGTTTAGTTATAAGTAATACATATTTTAAGAAAAAGAGGATAAATAAGTATACAATATATGATGTAGGGCGAAATGACAGTAGTTTGTTGGATTATGTATTGGTAGATAAAAGACTGTTGAGTAGACTTTAGGATGTACATGTTTATAGAGGGGCCACAGATATATCAGATCACTTTCTAGTTGTAGCTACACTGAGAGTAAAAGGTAGATGGGATACAAGGAGAATAGAAGCATCAGGGAAGAGAGAGGTGAAGGTTTATAAACTAAAAGAGGAGGCAGTTAGGGTAAGATATAAACAGCTATTGGAGGATAGATGGGCTAATGAGAGCATAGGCAATGGGGTCGAAGAGGTATGGGGTAGTTTGAAAATGTAGTGTTAGAGTGTTCAGCAGAAGTTTGTGGTTACAGGAAAGTGGGTGCGGGAGGGAAGAGGAGTGATTGGTGGAATGATGATGTAAAGAGAGTAGTAAGGGAGAAAAACTTAGCATATGAGAAGTTTTTACAAAGTAGAAGTGATGCAAGGAGGGAAGAGTATATGGAGAAAAAAAGAGAGGTAAGAGAGTGGTGAAGCAATGTAAAAAGAGAGCAATTGAGAGTGGGGTGAGATGTTATCAGCAAATTTTGTTGAAAATAAGAAAAAGTTTTGGAGTGAGATTAACAAGTTAAGGAAGCCTAGAGAACAAATGGATTTGTCAGTTAAAAATAGGAGAGGAGAGTTATTAAATGGAGAGTTAGAGGTATTGGGAAGATGGAGGGAATATTTTGAGGAATTGTTAAATGTTGATGAAGATAGGGAAGCTGTGATTTCGTGTATAGGGCAAGGAGGAATAACATCTTGTAGGAGTGAGGAAGAGCCAGTTGTGAGTGTGGGGGAAGTTTGTGAGGCAGTAGGTAAAATGAAAGGGGGTAAGGCAGCCGGGATTGATGGGATAAAGATAGAAATGTTAAAAGCAGGTGGGGATATAGTTTTGGAGTGGTTGGTGCAATTATTTAATAAATGTATGGAAGAGGGTAAGGTACCTAGGGATTGACAGAGAGCATGCATAGTTCCTTTGTATAAAGGCAAAGGGGACAAAAGAGAGTGCAAAAATTATAGGGGGATAAGTCTGTTGAGCATACCTGGTAAAGTGTATGGTAGAGTTATTATTGAAAGAATTAAGAGTAAGATGGAGAATAGGATAGCAGATGAACAAGGAGGCTTTAGGAAAGGTAGGGGTGTGTGGACCAGGTGTTTACAGTGAAACATATAAGTGAACAGTATTTAGATAAGGTTAAAGAGGTCTTTGTGGCATTTATGGATTTGGAAAAGGCATATGACAGGGTGGATAGGGGGGCAATGTGGCAGATGTTGCAGGTGTATGGTGTAGGAGGTAGGTTACTGAAAGCAGTGAAGAGTTTTTATGAGGATAGTGAGGCTCAAATTAGAGTATGTAGGAAAGAGGGAAATTATTTCCCAGTAAAAGTAGGCCTTAGACAAGGATGTGTGATGTCACCGTAGTTGTTTAATATATTTATAGATGGGGTTGTAAGAGAAGTAAATGCGAGGGTCTTGGCAAGAGGCGTGGAGTTAAAAGATAAAGAATCACACATAAAGTGGGAGTTGTCACAGTTGCTCTTTGCTGATGACACTGTGCTCTTGGGAGATTCTGAAGAGAAGTTGCAGAGATTGGTGGATGAATTTGGTAGGGTGTGCAAAAGAAGAAAAAATTAAAAGTGAATACAGGAAAGAGTAAGGTTATGAGGATAAAAAGATTAGGTGATGAAAGATTGGATATCAGTTTGGGAGGGAGAGAGTATGGAGGAGGTGAATGTATTCAGATATTTGGGAGTGGACGTGTCAGCAGATGGGTCTATGAAAGATGAGGTGAATCATAGAATTGATGAGGGGAAAAGGGTGAGTGGTGCACTTAGGAGTCTGTGGAGACAAAGAACTTTGTCCTTGGAGGCAAAGAGGGGAATGTATGAAAGTATAGTTTTACCAACGCTCTTATATGGGTGTGAAGCATGGATGATGAATGTTGCAGCGAGGAGAAGGCTGGAGGCAGTGGAGATGTCATGTCTGAGAGCAATGTGTGGTGTGAATATAATGCAGAGAATTTGGAGTTTGGAAGTTAGGAGGAGGTGCAAGATTACCAAAACTGTTGTCCAGAGGGCTGAGGAAGGGTTGTTGAGGTGGTTCGGACATGTAGAAAAGAATGGAGCGAAACAGAATGACTTCAAGAGTGTATCTGTCTGTAGTGGAAGGAAGGCGGGGTAGGGGTCGGCCTAGGAAAGGTTGGAGGGAGGGGGTAAAGGAGGTTTTGTGTGCGAGGGGCTTGGACTTCCAGCAGGCATGCGTGAGCGTGTTTGATAGGAGTGAATGGAGACAAATGGTTTTTAATATTTGACTTGCTGTTGGAGTGTGAGCAAAGTAACATTTATGAAGGGGTTCAGGGAAACCGGCAGGCCGGACTTGAGTCCTGGAGATGGGAAGTACAGTGCCTGCACTCTGAAGGAGGGGTGTTAATGTTGCAGTTTAAAAACTGTAGTGTAAAGCACCCTTCTGGCAAGACAGTGATGGAGTGAATGATGGTGAAAGTTTTTCTTTTTCGGGCCACTCTGCCTTGGTGGGAATCGACCAGTGTGATAATAATAATAAAAAAATATATATACAGTGGAACCCTGATTTTTGAACTTAATCCGTTCCAGAAGGTGGTTCTAAAACCGAAACATCCAATAACTGAATCAATTTTTCTCATAATAAATAATGTAAATACAATTAATGCATTCCAGACACCCAATAATATTCACCAAAAATTCATTTTTTTTTAAAGAATAAATATAGTTTTACATACACAAACCACTGATCAATAAATATAAATAAATATAAACATTACATAAATTTATTGAAGACTCTTGTTGGCATATGGAAGAAGGCAAGGAAGGGAGAGGGAGTTGGGGTTATTATTTAGAAGGGGAATCCCCCTCCATAATAACTTTAGGTAACAAGTCTCTCTCTGGGGTTACTTCCCTTCTTTGTTGTTTAATGGCACTAGGACCAGCTTGAGAGTCACTGGACCCCTGTTGCACAAAATATCTGTCCAGAGAGGTCTGTTTCTGGTGTCTCTAAGATTTGTCTGAAGTGGGACAAGGTTCTGTCACTGAACATGTCACATATATGGCTTGTTTCGGCTTGGTCAGGGTGGTATTTTTGCACAAAACTTTTGCATTTCCCTCCACTTCGCACAAATGCCCTTAATCACTGAAGAAGGCACCTTCTTCCCTCTCTCTACCTCCTCCCCTTAAGCAATTTCCTCAACTGCAGTCTGTTGCTGTTTGAGTTGAAGGTCTTGCAGCTCTTCAGTGGTTAGCTCTTCCCTGTGGTCCCCACCAACTCTTCCACATCCTCGTCACTCACATCCAACCCCATGGACTTCCCCAATAACATTATTGATTCCACAACAGGCAGAGGGTCAACAGAGTCAGCCTCAAACCCTTCAAAATCCTTCTCTTGGACACTGTCTGGCCACAAATTTCTCCAAGCAGAGTTCAAAGTCCTGGAAGTCACTTCCTGCCAAGCCTTACCTATAAGGTTTATGCAATGGAGGATATTGAAGTGATCTCTCCAGAACTCTCTTAGGGTCAGTTCAGTGTCCGAGGTCACTTCAAAGCACCTTTGAAACATTGCTTTGGTGTAGAGTTTTCTGAAGTTAGAAATGACCTGCTGGTCCATGGGCTGGATGAGAGGAGTGGTGTTAGGGGGTAAGAACTTCAGTGTTATAAAACTGAAGTCCCTAGACAATTGGTCTTCCAAGTCTGGAGGATGAGCAGGAGCATTGTCCATTACCAGGAGGCACTTGAGTGCAACTTCTTTTCCAGGAGTTATTTTTTTCACACTCAGGCCAAACACATCATGGACCCACTCTTTGAAAATTTGCCTTGTGACCGCATGTGTTATTAGCTTTCCACATCACACAAACCATACCACGGGTGGGGTTTGAACCCATGGTCAGAGAGTCTCAAAACTCCAGACCGTCACGTTTGCCACTGGGCCAGCTAGCTCCAGTAAGATTCATCCAACTAGGTTCAAACCCCACCCATGGTATGGTTTGTTTTCAATCGCGTCATTACAATTTCGTGAGTCACATCACACAGTTTACTCTTGAAAACATTGTTTTTCTTGAACACTCTGGGATTTTCAGAGTGATACACCAGTAAAGGCTTCACTTTGAAGTCCCCACTAGCGTTGGCACAGAACAAGAGAGTTAGCCTGTCTTTTATAGGCTTGTGTCCTGGCAATGCCTTTTCCTCCTTTGTGGTCCTCTTTGGCATTTTCTTCCAAAAGAGGCCTGTTTCGTCACAATTAAACACTTGTTGGGGAGGAATTCTTCAGCCTCTATGTACCCCTTGAATTCATGCATGAATTTTTTAGCCGTACGTTTGTCTGAACTTGCAGCCTCACCATGCCTTACAACACTGTGTATGCCACTACGCTTCTTGAATCTGTTGAACCAGCCTCTGCTGGCCTGAAAATCACTAACAACAGCACTCGTTCCAGGTATTTTCTTTACGAGATCTGCATGTAAGTGCCTTGCCTTTTCACAAATGATCGACTCCACAACACTATCTCTCGCTATTCCAGGAGCAGCTTGAGAAAATTGACTGCTGTTTGGAAAATCTCCCAACTCGTGCCCCAAACATCTTACTACTAGGAGATTTCAACCTTGGACACCTAAAATGGAGGAGTATAGCAAACAATGTTTTAGCAGAGATCACCCCGGGAGGCAGCTCAGATGAAAATTCACACACACACACACACACACACACACACACACACACACACACACACACACACACACACACACACACACACACACACACACACACACACACACACACACGAACTATTAAATCTCTGCAACAAGTTTGCCTTAAACCAGCAAATAGTAGAGCCTACAAGACTAGAAAATACACTGGACCTCATCTTCACTAACAATGATGATCTGATACATAATATAGCTGTATCAAAAACAATTCACTCAGATCACAACATAATAGAGGTACAGACATGTATGCACAGGGCTCTGAACCAGCAAAATGTGAGCAGTCATGAAGGTCTCTTCACGAAATTCAATTTCAATAAAAAAAAACCATACAGTGGGAACAAGTAAACCATGTCCTAAATGAAGCAGGCTGGGAAGATATCCTAAACAACACGGACCCGAACATCTGCCTTGAAAAAATGAATTCTGTGGTTCTTGAGATCTGCTCAAGACACATTCCATAAGAAAAAAAAAGCGAAGATGTAAACTAGAAAGAGAGAGACGTTCCCTATACAGACGAAGGTGAAGAATCACAGAGCTGCTGAGTGGGCACAATATATCTGAAGTACGAAGGGAAGCACTAGTCAATGAAATTGCAAATATCGAACTTAAGCTGAAGGAATCTTATAGGAGACAAGAATCACAGGAAGAACTAAAATCCATAAAGGAAATTGAAAACAATATACTTCTTCTCTTATGCCAAATCTAAGGGAAAAACAACATCCAGTATTGGGCCCCTTCTTAGGGGGGAGGGGACATAGATGATAGCCAAGAAATGAGTGAGATACTAAAGTACCAATATGAGAAGGTCCTTGATCTGTATTTCCTCGAACGCAAGCGAGGTGGCTGAGGTGGATGGTTGTGGATCATTGGCTGAGGTGGAAGGTTGTGGATCATTGGCTGGGATAGATGGTTGTGGATCATTGGTTGAGGTGGAAGGTTATGGATTGTTGGCCGAGGTGGATGGTTGTGGATTGTTGGCTAAGGTGGATGGCTGAGGCTCTCACACTAATTCCGATGGTTGTACTAGAGTACTGAATAATTATGTAATCTGTGTGTTGTACCTGGCATTACAGCTAATAGTAAAGCATCATCAGCTGCACTAGATTGTGTTTCAGATCAGTGCTTCTGGATTACTCAGGGTCTTCTTCACCGACCAAATTTACAGCTTTGCCAATAATATGGAATGGTTCATGTAAATGCTGCAATGTTAACTGTTTTTCTGCAGGTTCTTCCTCATCTTTGTCTGTTATCTGCCTCCCTTGTATCTGGGCATTGAGCTCTGCCATCATTTCCTTTGGACTTTTTTTTTTCCTGATTATCTTCTGAGAGCTCATTCACATCTTTCTGCATATCTTTGAATCTCTCACCTGTGTAATCTCCTTGTTACTTGAACAGTTTCCTGGACTTGGTTCTCAACTGAAGGAATGCCTGTGAAAGTATTTACCCCAGCCTCCATTTAATATTGATTCCATGCACTTTTGACATAAATGATAACATCTGTGATGTTAAATTTACACCAGAAGTCTAGCACTCCCAGACCTGAGTCATCATCTGTTGCTCTGATAAGTTTTTGCATCATATTTTTTGAGTGACTGCATTTAACCCTTTCAGGGTCCCCAGGCCCTCTCCGAGACTTGTTCTCAGGGTCGCCAAATTAAAAAAAAAAATTTTCTTATGAAAAGATAGAGAATCTTTTTCCGATCATATGACACCAAAAGTATGAAATTTGATGGAAAACTTACGGAATTATGCTCTTGCGAAGTTAGCGGTCTCGACGATGTTTATGCATCGGCAATTTTGCCCACTTTGAGCCCTATTTTCGGCCAATTCCAGTGTACTAGTCGACAGAAATCATAACGATTTCGCTAGAACTCCATTTTTTGTATCGAGTGAGTACAAGAAACCACCCATTTACCGATTTCAACTATCCAATAGAGTGGTCAGAATTTAGCAATTTTGCCAGTTTCACACAAATTTCAAAAGATGCCAATTTCCAAATAGGGTTCAAAATAAGCAAGAAAGACATTCCTGGCACTATAATAACAAGTTCTCCGTTCGTTAGTCACATCCCCAGGCCCCTCTTATATTTCTTTGGCTTTCCACTTTGAATTTTTATTCTTACAAAAAATAGAAGATTTACTGTTATGCAGACTACTGCGTTAGTGTAGAAATGGTATAAATAATATCAGCGCACTTGTGGAAGAATATTAGACTGACCAGTTGACGTGTATTGGATGCTTGGCATGATTTGTTTACTTTTGAACTTTGGTAAAAATCGAACATTTCTGCTACTTAGAGCTCAATTTCAAGGTACTTTTCATTGTAAAACCAGTCAAAATCATCTCAATTTCTGTAATATGTCTTCCATTCTATAAAATGAGACCAGGAAAATTAGAATACAACAATAAATACCATACAAAAATACAGTGGACCCGCAGCATACGATGGCATCGGCATACGATACATTTTAACGCAAAAATTTTGCCTCGCCACACGTTTAAAAACCTGCCACACGTGAATCGTCTGGAACACGTCCCACGTGTGTCCTCAGCTGCCCCGTGCATGCCAGTGTTTACAAGCCAGCCAGTGCGGTCGCATCCATGCATACAATTAGTACATTTCATATTATCACAGCGTTTTTAGTGATTGTACCTGCAAAATAAGTCACCATGGGCCCCAAGAAAGCTTCTAGTGCCAGCCATGCAGTAAAAAAGGTGAAAATTACTATGGAAACGAAGAAAGAGATACATGTAATTGCTAAGTACGAAAGTGGAGTGCGTGTCTTGGAGCTGGCCAGGTTGTATACCAAACGCCAATCAACCATCGCTACTATTGTGGCCAACAAAATGGCAATCAAGGAAGCTGTTCTTGCAAAAGGTGCAAGTTTGTTTTTGAAACAGAGATCGCAAGTACTCGAAGATGTTGAGAGACTGTTATTGGTGTGGATAAACGAAAAACAGATAGCAGGAGATACCATCTCTTAAGCGATCATATGTAAAAAGGGCGGGAAATACGTACTATCGTACCACGGTCAGCTGTTGCTGCACCACCGTCAGCTGTTGCTGCACCACAGTCAGCTGCTACTGCACCACCATCAGCTGTTGCTGCACCACAGTCAGCTGTTGCTGAACCACGGTGAGCTGCTGTTGCACCACGGTGAGCTGCTGCTGCACCACAGTCAGCTGTTGCTGAACCACGGTCAGCTGCTGCTGCACCAAAGTCAACTGTTGCTGCATCATGGTCAGCTGTTGCTGCACCATGGTGAGCTGCTGTTGCACCACAGTCAGCTGCTGCTACACCACTGTCATCTGTTGCTGCACCATGGTCAACTGTTGCTGCACCAGTCAGCTGTTGCTGAACCATGGTGAGCTGCTGTTGCACCACAGTCAGCTGCTGCTGCACTACAGTCAGCTGCTGCTACACCACCATCATCTGTTGCTGCACCACGGTCAGCTGCTGCTGCACCAAAGTCAGCTGTTGCTGCACCACGGTCAGCTGGTCCTAGTGGCATTAAAAGAAGAAGGGAAGTAACCCCGGAAAAGGACGTGCTACCTAAAGTCCTAATGGAACTGGAGCCCCCTTCTAAACATTAACAACTTCCACACTCTCCCCTCCTCCCATCCCATCAGTCATCACCAGATCTTCAATGAAAGTAAGTGTCAGTGTGTGTGTATTAAAATTAATATTTCATGTGGTAAAAAATAAAAAAATTTCATACTTTGTGGTGTCTTACACGGATTAATTTGATTTCCATTATTTCTTATGGAGAAAATTAATTCGCCTTACGATAATTTTGGCATACGATGAGCTCTCAGAAACGGATTAATATCGTATGCCAAGGGTCCACTGTACAATGCAAAGTCGCTGTTTTAATCCAAAAACACGGTCAAAGGTTTTTTTCTCATTACGCACTGTGTGTTGCAGGATTTTTTTTTATACTGCACACACTGACCACATAGACCCATTCTTTCATATGTAGGCCTACCAGCTTTCACTAGATTTGAGGGTGCTAGAATTTAGGCGTACTAGTATGTCAAAAACCCTGGGGCGTAAGCTGTACTAGTACGGCCGAAACCCTGAAAGGGTTAAATATATTAATAACTCTTCCATCCAGGGTCATGTCAGAGATGTTAAGTTTGGTTGTAAAAATATGTTTGCATGTTGGTGCATATCTTCCAAGAATTTTGGGTGAGTATGGGAATTATCAAGAATAGAGGAAACTTTGAATGCAAGATTCTTGCTGAATAGGTAAACTGGAATTTCTAGAATGAAATGATGCTTGAACCAGTTAATAAATATAAGTACTGTGTCATCCATGCTGACTGGTTTGATCTCCAAATAACTTGTAATGTGGTTTTATCTGTACCTTTCAAAGCATGGGGAGTCATGGAGTGGTAAATAAGTGTGGGTTTACACTTAAAACTACCTAACATATTGCTGCAAAGTAGCAAGCTGAAGTGATCCTTTGCTGCCTTGAATCCCTGTTCAATTTTCTCTTGCTTGCTGATGTAAGTTCTCATTAGCATCTACTTCCAGTAAAACTTCATCAGCTTAAACACTTGCTGTGAGTCATAACCACCCTCAAATAATTTCCTCTAATTCAGCATGGAAATTCTCTGCAGCCATGTGGTCAGAACCACCACCTTCACCAGAAAATTTAATATGCATCTAGTCACACATTTTGAACTTATGGAACCAGGCAGTACTCAAGAAGCACTCTTGTTCAGGCCTTCCTTCCTCATTGCACACTGCTTTATAGTATTTTATTGCTTTTTCTTTTAAGATGATGAGAGAAAATTATTCATCCTTTCTGGTTTACTGCTCAAGCCACTGAGTAACTTTTCTGTCTTATTTAGCTGTTGTGACCTATGTGTCATTCTTTTCAGGCAATCGCAACCTGGGTTACTCGGTGCACAATCTCATATCTTTGCCTTCTTCCTAATTATATGAATTGATGCCTCATTCAGTCCATAGGCTCATGGCATCTCTATCACATGTGCACCACCCTTAAGCTTTTGTAATGTCTGGTTTTTTTCAAAACACCAAAACTTTCATGCATATGCTTCTTTTTTGTACTTCCAGTCTGTCCCATTCCTTTTGAGTGCTATGGTTAGTCTCCTGAGATGAGATGGGATGATGATAAAATTGAAAATTGACTCACTAACATAGGATAAGTATGATATTGGACATGTATGCACAGAGAAGTGAGTACAGTGGAACCTCGGTTTTCGTATGCCCTAGTATGTATGTAAAACTATAGTTATTCTCTTTGAAATGTATTTTTTGTTAATATTTTTGGGTGTCTGGAATGGATTAACAAAAAATACATTTTATACAAAACTATAGTTTTACATATAGACTAGGGCATATGAAAACCGAGGTTCCACTGTACATTAAGCAGGCTTAATGTTAGATAGAAGGGAATAAATCTGCAGCATTGCATATTTCCCCCAACCTACATTTACTCTGTGGTAGATGATAAATATGGCATTTTCAAAGAAAATATGCTGGAATTTTTCAGCAGCGTTAAAAAAACTGATAATTGATCACATATTAATCAATGATCTACTGTATATATGTATGTACAGTAGATCATCGATATGATCTTCTGTACATATGTACAGCCTCTCCTCACTTAGCAACGTACTCAATTACCGACACCTCAGACTTATGACGGGCTCTCTCACCAGTATGCATGCTTAAATAATGTATAATATAGCTGATTTCTTCTAATCTGTTTATTACAATATACAGTACACTAGTGTATAAACATTTAAAAATATACCAGAAATGTTATAAATGATGCAAAGGTGACATTAAAACAATATCAAAGACAGTTGACACAAACCCACTTCCATTATAGTATGCTCTTCACTTAGCAGTGAATTCATTTACCGATGTGGTCTTAGGAACGGGACTTCATCGTTAACCCTCTAACTGTCCAAGCATGGATCCATGTTTGCGTGTGTAGCGCTCCGCCCTTGATTTTCTCCATAAGAAAGAATGTAAAAAATGTAGATCTATGTTCAGAGCGCTACGCGAGCAAACGTAGATCTACATTTGGACAGTTAAAGGGCTAAGTGAGGAGAGGCTGTATATGTATTCCAGTATACAGGAGGGCTTTGCACATACAACACCTGTTTTGGGTGTTCAATGTTTTCGTTGGCTTTCAATTGAGCCATTGTTCCACCCACCAGTGATTATCACCAGCGGATGGAACACAATGAATAATGGCTCAGTTTGAAGCCAGCGAAAATGTGAACACCAAAAAGAAGGTGCTATATAAATTTCTTCTAAAAATGGTGTTACATCGAAATAGATGATTTTCGAATCAATTTTCCCCATAAGAAATAATGTAAATTCAATTAATCCGTTCCTGACACCCAGAAGTATTAAAACAAAAATTTTTTTAAATGAAATATAGATGTAGTACATAAACAATACAATGGGACATGATGAATGAAACATTAACAGCATAACACTTACCTTTATTGGCGATTCTTCTTAGTGTATGGAAGACTGGAGGAGGAGAGAGATTGAATTACTGTTTGGAAGGGGAATCCCCTTCCATCAACACCTCAGGTACCAAGTGCTTTTCTGGAGTTACTTTTCTTCTCTGTTTCTTAATGCCACTAGGACCAGCTTGAGAGTCGCTGGAGTCCAGTCTCGCAAAAAAACTGTCCAGAGAGCTCTGTTTCTGGCATCTCTTTAAAACTTCCAAAAAAAATTGGGCCAAGACTCTGTCACTGTACAAGTTGCCGATATGGCTTGCAACATCCTTCTCAGGGTGATGTTTCTCCATAAATCTTTCCATCCTACCCAACATTTCAAAAATCTCCTTAATTTCTGAAGAAGGCACCTTCTTCCATCTCTCTTCCTCCTCCTCTGCAGCAAGATTCTGAGCTGCAATCTGTTGCTCCTCCTGCTGAAGCTCTTGCAGCTCCTCAGTGGTTAGCTCTTCGCAGTTTACTCTTCATAACATTGTTTTTCTTGAACACTCTGGGATTTTCAGAATGGTACACTAGTAACGGCTTCACTTTGAAATCCCCACTAGCATTAGCACAGAATATGAGCATCAGCCTGTCTTTCATAGGCTTGTGTCCTGGCAGTGCCTTTTCTTCCTGAGTAATGTAGGTCCTCTTTGGCATTTTCTTCCAAAAGAGGCCTGTTTTGTCACAATTGAACACTTGTTCAGGTTTCAGTCCTTCAGCCTCTATGTACTCCTTAAATTCCTGCACATATTTTTCAGCCGCTTTTTGGTCCGAACTGGCAGCCTCACCATGCCTTATCACACTGTGTATGCCAGTACGCTTCTTAAATCTCTCAAACCAGCCTTTGCTGGCCTTAAATTCACTCGCATCACCACTAGTTGCAGGCAATTTCTTTACCAAATTGTTAGGCAACTGCTTAGCCTTTTCACAAATAAGCGACGTCATAGGACTATCTCCTGCTAATTGTTTCTCGTTTATCCACACCAATAATAACTTCTCAACATCTTTGAGTACTGGTGATCTCATTTTTGTCAGCATATTTACCCCCTTTGCAACAACAGCTTCCTTGATTTCCTTTTTCTTGGCTATGATGGAAGATATGATTGTACGGGATTTGTTATTCATGTACATCCTGGCCAGTTCGCCCACACGTACGCCACTTTGATATTGTTCAATGATGTTTTTTCTTAAATTCAATCGTATTTCTCACCTTCTTTACCAAAGGCTTGGCACTAGGAGCTTTCTTTGGAGCCATGGTAGCTTATTTAGCACTTGCAAGCACTAAAATGAATGGAATATTATGAAATATTTCGTATGAACACGTGAGGGGACTGTCGCTCACTGGTATACAATGGCACACTGGCTGGGAAGGGAGGACGATGCGGCTCAGAGCCGTGAGTACGCGTCCAGGATGAAAGACGATTAGCGAGTTAACGGACCATTTGCGAGCCAATGTTTAGACGAAATAACGGGACTATTTTCGAAATGGACGACTTTCAGGCTGGAAGATTATTGAGGGACCACTGTATATGTTAGTGTAAACTTGTTATCTAGTATTTATATACATTTAGAAGTGGAAAAAAAGGGTGTTCCACTTTACGGCGATTTCAGTTTTACGGCGGTAGCCTGGAACCTAACCTGCCATATAAGTGGGGCCCTTCTGTATGCAGGGCCCTCCTTTATAGCATTTGATTTTCTCTACCTCTGTTGTTGATCATTGACCATTTACAGTTTATATTCTCCTTTATTATTGTTTAGTCTTGCAGGGTATCAGTTAAATACAATAACAAAAAGTTTATCATATTTAAACATTGTTATTGAAATGAAAAATTGTGTTTTGCTGTCTGATTTTCATGAAACTTATTTTTTAACAAATAATCTATTATAATAATTTATTAATGCAGTTAAACTTGCCTAAAACTTACATTTAACTTTTTTCTTTGTAGATGGGGCCTTCTAAAGGAGGTGGTGATGCAGGAGGTGGAGAAGGAGGAGGTGGGAGAGAGACAGAAGGTCAAGATATAGGAGGAGGAGGGTGTACCCCAGGGCAGGATCTGCTGTCATGGTGCCAGACAGTAACACGCAGCTACAAGGGTGTCAAGATCACCAACATGACCACCTCATGGAGGAATGGCCTCGCCTTCTGTGCCGTTGTCCACCATTTTAGACCTGACCTCATGTGAGTACCTGAGATCTGACCTTATGTGAGTACCTGAGATCCGACCTTATATGAGTACCCAAGGTCTAACCTCATGCGAGTACCCAATGTCTGACCTCATGTGAGTACCTGAGGTCTGACCTCATGTGAATACCTGAGGTCTGACTTCATGTGAGTACCTGAGGTCTGATCTCATGTGAGTGCCTGAGGTCTGACCTCATGTGAGTGCCTGAGGTCTGACCTCATGTGAGTACCTGAGGTCTGACCTCATGTGAGTACCTGAGGTCCAACCTTATGTGAGTACCCAATGTCTGACCTTATTTGAGTACCCAAGGTCTGACCCTATTTGAGTACCCAAGGTCTGACCTTATTTGAGTATCCAAGGTCAGATCTTGGAGTACCCAAGGTCAGACCTTATGTGAGTACCCAAGGTTTGACCTCATGTTAGTACCTAAGGTCTGACCTTGTGTGAGTACCTGAGGTCTGACCTTGTATGAGTACCTGAGGTCTGACCTCGTGTGAGTGCCTAAGGCCTGACCTCAGTATTACCTTCATGAGGAAGTGTCTCCTGCAAGGAAGGCATTAGATGTCGGTTATGTAATCTTGATTAAAATAATTGGAACTGCTATCCCTTTCCTTGGATCAAATCTGATTGCTTTCCATTTTCCAGGTGCTGCATGACCTTCAGTACTCCCCCATTAATGCTTCAGTATCAGTGGGAAGCATATTTTTTGTGATATATGGAGTCATTCTACATTGTTATGTAGTTTTTAATACAAGTTTTAGAAACATCCCAAACAACAACACTGTAGCACAAACTTTTTAATTCTTATTTCCTATCAGTTTTCACACAGGAAGATACTAGCGAAATTCCAGAAATAAGAAATTATGTAGAACAGGATGATAATAAAATCAAAATTAGGGTAACTAGTGACATGGTCCTCAGACAAATAGAGAAATTAAAAATGAACAGGACGATAATAAACTATGCACAATTAGGGTAACTAGTGACATGGTCCTCAGACAAATGAGAAATTAAAAATGAACAAATCTCCAGGCCCTGATGAACTGTTTGCAAGGGTTTTAAAGGAATGTAAAGAGGAGTTTTGCAATCCTTTGGCTAGTCTTTTCAGCATATCACTACAAACTGGCATAGTGCCAGACAAGTGGAAAATGGCAAACGTAATACCTATTTACAAAGCAGGAGACAGGTCCTTAGCTTTGAACTATAGACTAGTAAGCCTTACCTCCATGGTAGAAAAATTTATGGAATCAATAATTGCCAAGGCAATTCGTGGCCATCTTGAAAGGCATAAATTGATTAATGAATCTCGGCACGGTTTTACTAAGGGGTGTTCCTGTCTTGTGAATTTACTGGCTTTTTCCACCAAGGTATTTGAGGAGGTTGATCATGGTAATGAATACAATATTGTGTATATGGACTTCAGTAAGGCTTTCGATAGAGTTCCACATCAGCGGCTATTGAGGAAAATTAAGGCACATGGAATAGGAGAAACTTTTTCCTGGGTAGAGGCATAGTTGACAGATAGTCAGCAGAGAGTTTGCATCAGTTGGGAGAAATCAGAGTGGGGGCATGTCACGAGTGGTGTTCCACAAGGGTTAGTGTTGGGCCCTTTGTTGTTCACAATTTACATAAACGACATTGATGAATGAATAAATAGCGGCATAAGCAAGTTTGCTGATGACACAAAAATAGGTCACCTAATTCAGTTTTAATGAGGACATTAGAGCACTCCAGGAAGATTTGAATAGACTGATGCAGTAGTCGGAGAAGTGGCAGATGCAGTTTAATATAGAAAAATGCAAGTTCTAAACATTGGACAAAAAAATAACCGTGCCACATATAAACTGAATAATGTAGATCTTGTATATATGTTGGTAGAATTACCGACAATATGTAAAATAAAAGGACACAAGTGCAACTAATGTGGCATTAATGTAGATCTTAATATTACTGATTGCAAAAAGGATTTGGGAGCTCTGGTTAGCAGTAATCTAAAACCAAGACAACAGTGCATAAGTTTTCGCAATAAAGCGAACAGAATCCTTGGCTTCATATCAAGGAGCATAAATACTAGGAGTCCTCAGGTTGTTCTTCAACTCTATATATCTTTGATTAGGCCTCATTTAGATTATGCTGCACAGTTCTGGTCACCATATTACAGAATGGATATAAATGCACTGGAAAACATACAAAGGAGGATGACAAAGTTGACCCCGTGTATCAGAAATCTTCCCTGTGAGGATAGACTGAGGGCCCTGAATCTACACTCTCTAGAAAAGCATAGAATTAGGAGGGATATGGTTGAGGTGTATAAATGGAAAACAGGAATAAATAAAAGGGATGTAAATAACACGCTAAAAATATCTAGCCAAGACAGGACTCGCAGCAATGGTTTTAAGTTGGAAAAAATTCAGATTCAGGAAGGATATAGGAAAGCACTGGTTTGGTAACAGAGTTGTGGATGAGTGGAACAAACTCCTGAGTACCATCATAGAATCTAAGACATTGTGTAGTTTTAAAAATAGGTTGCATAAATACATGAGTTGGTGTGGGTGAGTGAGAGTTGAACCTGACTAGCTTGTGCTAATAGGCCTGATGCCGTGCTCCTTCCTTAAGTGGATGTGACCAGACCTGACTAGGTTGGTTATTGGTTTAAGCCAGGAGATGACTTGGACCTGCCTCACATGAGGCCGTAGGCCGGCTGCTGTGTTCCTTCCTTCTTATGTTCTTATATATATGTATATATACTTTAAGTAACTATGTAGTATATCATATTAACACCAGTAAATGCAATGACAGTTTTAATACATAAACAGAGAGCAGGAGCCACCAAGAACATTGAAAAAGTATGATAGCAAACTCTCATTTTTTACATTACATTATCAGTCTTTTTACCAAGAGTCTTGAGTCACAGTTAAATATCAGTGTTTGTTGAGCAGGATGGCTTGCTGTAAAGATATACAGACTCAGTGAAGGTATTGTCACAGTTGTTGTCAATTTGGTCCAGTGTGTTTATGTTTTACAACACTGGATAAATATTGCATTATATTTTTCACTCTTTAATGTAGCAGACTGAGAAATATTATATAAGCTGAGATCCTAATAAACCTTCCATTAGTAATTTTACCCTACATTTTTACTGGATGCTAATATATGTATTATATAAACTGCATCTATGTCTGTAAAGGATGAATGATATATTTCTATCAGGTAATCTTATTCCTCTCAACACTAAGTTTAAAATGTGTATGTGTTGAATTAAGCACCAGCAAAAGTAACATTGTTTCCTCAGAGACTATGACAGCCTGTCTCCACAAGATGTGAAAGGGAACTGTAAAAAGGCATTTGAAGCTGGCGAGAGATTAGGAGTGACTCGCCTGATTGAGCCACAAGACATGGTCATACTCACAGTGCCTGATAAATTAGCTGTCATGACTTACCTGTATCAACTCAGGGCACATTTTACAGGTATACCTCTTGAGTACTTTATTCATATCTCTTCATATTATTGTAATAATTCATATATTTTTCATACTTTCGGTCATAGAATCTGGCTTTCAGTATTAAAATTTCAATCAGTTTATCAACACCAGGTTTCACAGAGCAGTAGAGCCCCAACCTATGACGTTAGTGCATCCCCCAAACTTCATTATAATTTGAATGTTTGGTACTTACCTGGAGGGTGTTCTGTGGATCAACACCCCTGAGTTGGAACCTGTTTTCCCATAAAAAAGTGTAAAATATATTAATACATGTATTCCAAAGTCCAAATTTTTCATATCTAATACAGTATCAGTTCATTTTCCTCCCCTCAAATTTTTTTTTTGCTTTTTCAGTTGTATATGCAACAAAATAATATTTCCACGGTGCATCCATATTAATTTTACAATTAAATATTATAAGCAAAATATTTACCAATACATACATACATTTCTTTACCTTGAATGTTGATCCTGTCTTTCTCATTGCACAGGATGTTTCTTGCTTGACTCACGAAATTGTAATGACACGATTGCAAACAAACCATACCACGGGTGGGGTTTGAACCCGCGGTCAGAGTCTCAAAACTCTAGACCCAGTGGCTAACACGACGGTCTAGAGTTTTGAGACTCTCTGACCGTGGGTTCAAACCCCACCCGTGGTATGGTTTCTTGCTTGCTTATTTTAAGCTTTGTAAGTAGTCCTTACTGTTGGAAGTGCAAACCACTTGTTTATAAGTAATTAAATGATTTTAAAACCCAGTGTTGCAAGTGTGAAACATCATAACTTTAAAGGTTGTAAATTGGAGCTCTACTGTACTATGATTTGTTGGCAATTAAAGTTATAATGGATAAGGATGAAAGTATGTTGTGCTATAGCCCCTCACATAGTCCATAATGTGGATTAAGAACTTGTTGCTATACCACTTGGTGTAGTCCATGATCTGGATTAAGAACTTGTTGCTATACCTCTTGGTATAGTCCATGATGTAGATGAACCTTGATTTCTTCCTTGTCACTCTTCCCAACCAGGTCATGAACTGGAAGTAGCACAAATAGGAGACACTGCTGCTGAGTCTTCATACACCATAGGAAGACTAGATACTAACTCTGGCGATGATGACATTCTCAACCTCCGGTCTCATGACGATAACTGTAATTTACAACGCCTCTCTTCCCACCTTAGTACACCAGGAGAAAATGAAAATGACAACAGAACAGTGGAAGCTAGAATACGACGGACCTCGGAATCAAGTCAAAGTTCTCAAAAGTAATTACTGGACAGTTTTTACATATATTAAATTTCTTAATTTTTTTGTGTTAAAGATCTAAGACTACGTCAGTTAAAGCATGATGTTTTTGTGTGTATGTATGAGAGTATATTGTGGCACCAACACTCATATATGGGTGTGAAGCATAGGTTGTAAATGCTGCAGTAAAGAGGAGGCTGGAGGCAGTAGAGATGTTGTGTCTAAGGGTAATGTGTGGTACAAATATTATGCAGAAAATTTGTAGTGTGGAAATTAGGAAGTGTGGAGTTATTAAAAGTATTATTCAGAGGGCTGAGGAGGGGTTATTGAGATGGTTTGGTCATTTAAAGAGGACAGAGCAAAATAGGATGACTTGGAGGGTGTATAAATCTGTAGAGGAGGGGTAGGTGTCATTTTAGGAAAGGATGGAGGGAGGGGTAAAAGAGGTTTTATGTGCAAGGGGGTTGGACATAACAACAGACATGTGTGAACATGTTAGATAGGAGTGAATAGAGATGAATGGTTTTTGGGACTTGACGAGCTGTTGGAGTGTGAGCAGGATAATATTTTGTGAAGGGATTCAGGAAAACCAGTTAGCCAGACTTGAGTCCTGGAGGTGGGAAGTACAATACCTGCACTTTAAAGGAGAGATTTGGGATATTTGCTGTTTGGAGTGACATCTAAACTGTCATACCTGAGTCCCTCTGCAAAAACAATGATTAAGTGTGAATGACGGTGAATGTGTTGAATGAGGGTGAAAGTGTTTCTTTTTTGGGTCACTCTGCCTCGGTGGGAGACAGTCAACATGTTAAAAAAAAATTGTGTGTACAAGTGAGAGAGCTTAATGTAGGAGACCTTGTTGAAGTGGGAGCAGGGAATAGATGCAGTCTTTAATAGGAAGGAGCAAATGATAGGTGCAGTCTTTAATAGGAAGGAGCAAGGGATAGGTGCAGTCTTTAATAAAAGGCAGCAAGGGATTGGTACAGTCTTTAATAAGAGGGAGCAAGGGATAGGTGCAGTCTTTAACCCTTTCACTGACTGTGCTGTAGTACTATGACTTTGAGGTCACTGTCAATGCCATAGTAATATGCCATGAGCTCAGCTCGCTCAGATATGCTGTGAGTGGTAAATTTGGGTATAGATATGAGAGAATGGGTCTGTGTAATAAATGTGCACCATATAAAAAAAAAAATCCTGTGCCACACAGTGCGTGAGGAAAAAAATGGCTTCAGTGTTTTTGGTTTAAAACAGCAAATTCGCTGTACATTTTTGTATAGTTTTTATGAATATATTCTCAGTTTCTTGGTCTCATTTGATAGAATGGAAGACATATTACAGACAGAGATGATTTTGATTACTTTCAGGATTGAAAATAGCTTGAAATTAAGCTCAAAATAGCAGAAATGTTTGATTTTTAATGATATTCAAGAGTAAACAAATCATGTCTCATCTAATACACATCCAACTGGTGGGTCTAATATGCATTCACAAAAGTGCTGATATTATTTATATTATTACTATTACATTATTGCATAACAGTAAATCTATTTTTTGTATGAATAAAAAATCAAAATGGAATTCATGTGTAAAGCCTGGGAATGTAACTACTGAATAGAGGAAATGTTATTTTAGTGCCAGGAATGCATGCATTGTTTATTCTGAACCCTTTTTTTGAAACTGACATATTTTGAAATATGTGTGAAATTGGCCAAGTTACCAGTTTCTCATCACTATTAGATAGTTGAAATAGTTGATTGGGCAATTTCTTGTGCTCAGTCGATAAAATGGAAGACATATTAGTGAAATAGCTAAGAATTTGGTCAACTGGAACAATGTAATTGGCCTAAAATATGACTCAAAGTGGCCAAAATCACCGATGTATAAACATCGCTGATGCAGCAGAATTCTCGAAAGCATAATTTTCAGTTTTCCATCAAATTTCATACTTTGTTATTTTTTATTTTTTTTTTAACAAGTCGGCCGTCTCCCACCGAGGCAGGGTGACCCAAAAAAGAAAGAAAATCCCCAAAAAGAAAATACTTTCATCATCATTCAACACTTTCACCACACTCACACATTGTCACTGTTTTTGCAGAGGTGCTCAGAATACAACAGTTTAGAAGCATATACGTATAAAGATACACAACATATCCCTCCAAACTGCCAATATCCCAAACCCCTCCTTTAAAGTGCAGGCATTGTACTTCCCATTTCCAGTACTCAAGTCCGACTATATGAAAATAACCGGTTTCCCTGAATCCCTTCACTAAATATTACCCTGCTCACACTCCAACAGATCGTCAGGTCCCAAGTATCATTCATCTCCATTCACTCCTATCTAACACGCTCATGCACGCTTGCTGGAAGTCCAAGCCCCTCGCCCACAAAACCTCCTTTACCCCCTCTTTCCAACCCTTTCGAGGACGACCCCTACCCCTCCTTCCTTCCCCTATAGATTTATATGCTTTCCATGTCATTCTACTTTGATCCATTCTCTCTAAATGACCAAACCACCTCAACAACCCCTCTTCTGCCCTCTGACTAATGCTTTTATTACTCCACACCTTCTAATTTTCACACTCCGAATTTTCTGCATAATATTTACACCACACACTGGCCTTAGACATGACATCTCCACTG
Source organism: Cherax quadricarinatus (assembly GCF_026875155.1). Classification (NCBI taxonomy): domain Eukaryota; kingdom Metazoa; phylum Arthropoda; class Malacostraca; order Decapoda; family Parastacidae; genus Cherax; species Cherax quadricarinatus. The sequence continues at coordinate 3,856,702 of NC_069456.1, forward strand.
CCTCCAACCGTCTCCTCGCTGCTGCATTTATTACCTTCAGAAAAAAAAAGATTCTCTACCATTTCATAAGAAAAAATAATTTTTTTTTTTAAATTCTTGGACATTGTGGACAGGTTCTTCTCTAACTAATTTATTCATTTTCTTCAGTGAAGCTTTTGATCACAATAAAGAATTTGATATTATTTACTTAGATTTTAGTTAGGCTTTTGATAGAGTTCTGCACCGAAGACTGTTAAAGAAAGTGGCAGCTCATGGCATTGGGGGAAAAGTGCTCTCATGGATCGAGTCATGGGTCACAGACAGGAAGCAGAGTGTGTCCATAAATGGGGTTAAATCTAAGTGGGGATCTGTAACAAGTGGCATTCCACAAGGATCAGTCTTGGGCCTGTTGTTATTTATAATATATATCAATGATCTTGATGAGGGAATTACTAGTGAAATGGGCAAATTCGCCGATGACACAAAGATAGGTAGGATAATTGATTCAAACATAGATATCAGGGAACTTCAGGAGGATTTAGACAAACTCTATTCTTGGTCAGAAAAGTGGCAGATGCAGTTTAATGTAGATAAATGCAAGGTTCTAAAGCTCGGGAGTGTCCATAACCCTAGCACTTATAAGTTAAATAATGTAGAACTTAGCCATAAAGATTGCAAAAAGGTCTTGGGGGTTATGATGAGCAGCAACCTTAAACCAAGACAGCAATGCCTAAGCGTACGTAATAAGGCAAATACAGTGGACCAGCCATAAAGATTGCAAAAAGGACTTGGGGGTTATGATGAGCAGCAACCTTAAACCAAGACAGCAATGCCTAAGTGTACGTAATAAGGCAAATACAGTGGACCCCCGCATAATGATTACTTCCGAATGCGACCAATTATGTAAGTGTATTTATGTAAGTGCGTTTGTACGTGTATGTTTGGGGGTCTGAAATGGACTAATCTACTTCACAATATTTCTTATGGGAGCAGATTCGGTCAGTACTGGCACCTGAACATACTTCTGGAGTGAAAAAATATCGTTAACCGGGGGTCCACTGTAGATTATTGGGATTTATATCAAGAAGTGTAAGCAACAGAAGTCCAGAGGTTATACTGCAGCTCTATACCTACAAAATTAGTAAGGCCTCACCTAGATTATGCAGCTCATTTCTGGTCTCTATATTACAGAATGGACATAAATTCGTTAGAAAACATTCAGCGTAGAATGACTAAATTAATACATAGCATTAGAAATCTTCCTTATGAAGAAAGATTGAAGACTCTTAAATTACATTCACTTGTTAGACGAAGAATGAGGGGAGACATGATCAAAGTGTATAAGTGGAAGGTGGGTATTAATAAAGGGAACATTAATAAGGTGTTGAGGATATCTCTCCAAGAGAGAACCCGGAGTAATGGATTTAAATTAGACAAGTTTAGATTTAGAAAGGACATAGGAAAGTATTGGTTTGGAAATAGGGTAGTTGACGAATGGAACAGTCTACCTAGTTGGGCTATTGAGGCTAGGACTTTGGGTAGTTTCAAATTTAGGTTGGATAAATATGAGTGAGAGGGGTTGGATTTGAGTGGGACTTACAAATGAGTGGATAGAGTTTTTTTTTTTTTTTTTTTTTTTCAACAAGTCGGTCGTCTCCCACCGAGGCAGGGTGACCCAAAAAAAGAAAGAAAATCCCCAAAAAGAAAATACTTTCATCATCATTCAACACTTTCACCACAATCACACATTATCACTGCTTTTGCAGAGGTGCTCAGAGCATAACAGTTTAGAAGCATATACGTATAGAGATACACAACATATCCCTCCAAACTGCCAATATCCCAAACCCCTCCTTTAAAGTGCAGGCATTGTACTTCCCATTTCCAGGACTCAAGAGTTATCAGAGCTTATTTCTTGGGTAGCATTAAAAATTGGGTTGGGCAAATGTTTTGTTAGTGGGATGGATTGTAAAGGACCTGCCTAGTATGGGCCAACAGGCCTGCTGCAGTGATCTTCCTTTCTTATGTTTTTAAGGACAGTGAAAGGGTTAATAAGAGGGAACAAGGGATAAGTGTATTTTTTAATAAAAGGAAGAAAGGGATACTCAGTTTGAATGGGGAGAATAAAGTAGGTTACTCCCCAGTGAAGACAGTCTTACATACTGTGTCAGGACATATGAACATATCTTCTTACACCTGCAGCCTCCATGCACCTAGAAGTAAATAGGTATCTATGAGTTACCTGACTGTTGTTGGTTGCATCCTAGGGAAGAAGACCTATATACCTCAAACAGAATAAGTCACACCACTTGGATTTTTGAGTTATCCTGTTAAATTAACCTTCAACAGTTAATAATGGGACAGCTGTCTTATTTTCCTCACGGAAAGAATAATTTGAGAGGGACTATGCCATCAAAGACATATAAAATAATAATCTTATAATCTTACCCCCAAATACAAATTGCCTTATGCTTTAAGTTAGAGAATACATATTAGTACAGAACTATGTATTCTATCTTAAATGCTAGAAATATTATGCACTTTTCAACTTAAAATGCAAGAAATTTTATTGTATTTGGAGGCAAATGGTTGTTATGACTTGATGTACTGTTGGTGTGTGAACAAGATAGCACTGATGAAATTTTTTTTTTTTTTTTCCAACAAGTCGGCCATCTCCCACCGAGTCAGGGTGACTCAAAGAGAAAGAAAATCCCCAAAAAGAAAATACTTTCATCATTCAACACTTTCACCTCACTCACACATAATCACTGTTTTTGCAGAGGTGCCCAGAATACAACAGCTTAGAAGTATATACGTATAAAAATACACAATATATCTCTCCAAACTGCCAATATCCCAAACCCCTCCTTTAGAGTGCAGGCATTGTACTTCCCATTTCCAGGACTCAAGTCTGGTTATATAAAATAACCGGTTTTCCTGAATCCCTTCACTAAATATTACCCTGCTCACACTCCAACAGATCGTCAGGTCCCAAATACCATTTGTCCCCATTTGCTCCTATCTAACACGCTCACGCACGCTTGCTGGAAGTCCAAACCCCTCGCCCACAACACCTCCTTTACCCCTTCCCTCCAACCTTTTCGATGACGACCCCTACCCCGCCTTCCTTCCCCTACTGATTTATACGCTCTCCATGTCATTCTACTTTGATCCATTCTCTCTAAATGACCAAACCACCTCAACAAACCTTCTTCAGCCCTCTTACTAATACTTTTATTAACTCCACACCTTCTCCTAATTTCCACACTTCGAATTTTCTGCATAATATTTACACCACACATTGCTCTTAGACAGGACATCTCCACTGCCTCCAACCACCTCCTTGCTGCAGCATTTACAACCCAAGCTTCACACCCATATAAGAGTGTTGGTACTACTATACTTTCATACATTCCCTTCTTTGCCTCCATAGATAATATTTTTTGCCTCCACATATACCTCAATGCACCACTCACCTTTTTTCCTTCATCAGTTCTATGATTAACCTCATCCTTCATAAATCCATCCGCTGATAAAAGAAGAACTGATGAAAATATTTGGGTAAATTTGATTAGCTGGCCTTGAGTCTTTGAGGTGAAAAATACAATGCCTTCACTTTGAAGGAGGGGTGAGGATGTTGCAGTTCTGGAGGTAAGAAATACTGTGCCTGCATTTTGACAGAGGATGTTGCAATTTGGAGGGCCATCTGTATTGTGATGTCAGCATGTTTCTGGCAGATCAATGATTGAATGAAAGATGGTCTAAGTATTTCCTCTTTAGCGGATCACCCTACCTCAGTGGGAGACAGCTGGTGTGTTAAAGAAAGTACTGTACATAATATTCTTTTATATTGCAGGTCCAATACTACTAGTTCAAGCAAAAGAAAAAGTGGAGACTATGGCCCAGAGAAAGATGGAAGCAATGTTTCCACTACACCATCAGCAAAAGAGCGGCTCTTAGCATCGTCAAAATCCATTACTTCGGAGATTTTCAAAATTGGTACTAAAGTTCTGTCGCCCACACGTGAAAAACTTGCTAGAACAGAAAACAGAAACTCTACTGTAAGTCCTTTCAATAAATTTGTTCTTATGAGATTATATTTTAAATATATTAGTGCTGTAAAATCTATTATGATTTAGTATTTTCTGGTGAACATAATATTAATAATAAAATACAGTAGTCCCCCATATCTGAGGGGGATACATTCTAAGAACTACCGTGGATAGTAGCAAACCTTATACTAGTGGAACCTCTGCTTACGAGTGCATCCACGTGTGAGTTTTTCCGGATATGAGGAGTCGCTTAGTCGATTTTTTGCTTCCAGACGCGAGCAAAATTTCCAGATACGAGCGGGCCTCAAGGGAGGTTCCTTGATACTTGTGAGGGGTTCTTGCTCTTGATCTAGGGAATTGGATCTCAGTTGTCTGTTGGACTATCTTATTCAAACTTTGACAATGTATGATGGAAAGATGCTTCTTTAGGTACACCAAAAATGAAAGAAATTGGACCATAAATAATGGAGCTCACTTCTCAGCAATTAGCCTCCCCTTAGTGGTATATTTTCGTATGGCTTTTATGGATGTATTCTCGTTTTTTTGGTCTCATTTGATAGAATGGAAGATATAATACAGAAATAGATATGGTTTTGATTGGTTTTACAACGAAAAGTACCTCGAAATTGAGCTCATAGTAGTAGAAATGTTCAATTCTTTGGCGATGTTCAAGAGTAAACAAATGACGTCACCATCCAATACCTGTCCAATTGTCACTGCCGCACAACCTTCATATATTGGAAAGCTCTTCATCATGCTAGGAAAATTGGGAGCAGACATCATGAGGTAGCAGTGGCAGACAACATGAAGCAGCAGTGACAGACATAGGTAGCAGTGGCAGACAACATGAAGCAGCAGTGGCAGACAACATGAAGCAGCAGTGGCAGACAACATGAAGCAACAGTGGCAGACAACATGAAGCAGCAGTGGCAGACAACATGAAGCAGCAGTGGCAGACAACATGAAGCAGCAGTGGCAGACAACATGAAGCAGCAGTGGCAGACAACATGAAGCAACAGTGGCAGACAACATGAAGCAGCAGTGGCAGACAACATGAAGCAGCAGTGGTAGACAACATGAAGCAACAGTGGCAGACAACATGAAGCAGCAGTGGCAGACAACATGAAGCAACAGTGGCAGACAACATGAAGCAGCAGTGGCAGACAACATGAAGCAACAGTGGCAGACAACATGAAGCAGCAGTGGCAGACAACATGAAGCAGCAGTGGCAGATAACATGAAGCAGCAGTGGTAGACAGCATGAAGCAGCAGTGGCAGACAACATAAAGCAGTAGTGGCAGACAACATAAAGCAGCAGTGGCAGACAACATAAAGCAGCAGTGGCAGACCTTGTTGTACCCTATACTATAAGTAAGTTTCTGAACACCACCATGAGATTGCATTATTATTATTATTATAATCAGAAAAGAAGCGCTAAGCCACAAGGACTATACAGCACATGAGATTGCAGTTTGTATCAAAACAGTGCTCAGTCCACTCCACTTGCGGTGGAGAGAATTCTCATGTTTTCCTTACATTTCATGAAGTTATTTCACAAAATTTCTTGTTTCTAACCATGGGTCCTAAGAAAGCAAGTGCAAAGGACAGTGCTGAGAAGAAAAAGAGGATGATTTCCATGGACTTAAAGCAGGAAATCATAGATAAACAAACTAGGTGGAGGGCTAATGACTTGGCCAGGTAGTACCATTGTACCACTTCTATGATATGTACAATACTAAAGCAGGCATCAGTGACAAAGTGTAGCAGTTAAGTGTAGCATTAAGCATGTAGCATTAAGCATGTAGCATTAAGTGTATAGCATTAAGCATGTAGCATTAAGCGTGTAGCATTAAGCGTGTAGCATTAAGCGTGTAGCATTAAGTGTGTAGCATTAAACATGTAGCATTAAGAGTGCAGCAGTTATAAGTCACTCTGACTTTTTTGGGTTATCCTACGTTCTTTACACATGTAGTCAGGAGCAGGAATGGCCACTGTGGTGGCCCTATAAACCCCAACAATGGCCGCTGTCATCACCACTAGCCAAATACATAATGACATGTATTTTATTCATTCTAGTGTTTCTATGTTAATAATATTGTTTATTATGTTTCTATGTTTATAATATTGTTTAATATGTCATATTAGATGAATTGTGGTAGATAAATAAGCCGTAGAGTTGATATTAGGGAAATTATTGACGTATTTTGTTGTGCCTGGAATTCCACTGGAACGAATTAATTCCATTTCATTTACTTTAAATGAGAAAAATTAACTCTGCAAACGAGCAAATCCAGGTGCGAGCAAGGTCACGGAATGGATTAAATTCGTAAGTAGAGGATCCACTGTATACGATTCAGTTTTCGCCTATATACATTCCTATGATAAAGTTTAATAGATAAATCATACAAAATAAGTCTAGAATTAGCACTTTTTTTTTTTACTGATGGGAAGCACTTCCAGCTTCTCTTGGGCTTTGAAGAACTGCCAGCATCACTACTTTTGCACTTTGTTATCATTTATTTAGCTAAAATAAGGTTATTTCTGGGTCATGGTAAACAGTGGACAACTGAAACTGTAAATACCAAATCCGTGGATACTGGGGTTCTACTGTAAATATTAGTAATCATAATCCAGTGGGCTGAGGAGGGGTTGTTGAGGTGGTTCGGACATGTAGAGGGGAGGGAACAAAATAGAATGACATTGAGAGTGTATAAATTGGAAGGAGGGGGTAAAAGTAGTTTTGCGTGCAAGGGCTTGGACTTCCAGCAAGCATGCATGAACGTGTTAGATAGGAGCGAATAGAGACAAATGGTTTTTAGGACTTGACATGCTGTTGGAGTGTGAGCAGGGTAATATTAATGAAGGGAATCAGGGAAACCAGCAGGCAGGACATGAGTCCTGGAGATGGATAGTACAGTGTCTGCACTCTGAAGGAGGGGTGTTAATGTTGCAGTTTTACAACTGTAGTGTAAGTGCACCTCTGGCAAGACAGTAATGAAATGAATGATGGTGAAAGTTTTCCTTTTTTCGGGCCACCCTACCTTTGTGGGAAACAGCTGATGTGTTAATATAATAATAAGGTATGATTATGATATTGACTGCAAATTTCATTTCCATTTTAGAAGTTGAAGGTTAAATCATTGGTTACAGAATATCAGTAGTAAGGAAGCTTGACTTTGTTATTCTTATCTAGTGATACTAAGACAGCTGGAATATTATCCATTTAAATTTCTTGAAGAAAATGAAGATATTTTTGTCAGCATATTAATAACGGTTTGAAAGGGTGTGTAAAAGGAGGAAGTTTTAAATCCAGAAAAGAGGAAAGTTATGAGAGTAGCAACATTTAGGTAATGAAAAAAATGGATATTAAATGAAGGAAGTGAAAGTATTTAAATATTTGGTAGGGAACTGAGGTGAACCATAGAATGAATGAAAGAAAAAAGGTAAGTGTAGTGTTGTGACATCTGTGGAGAGAAAAAAGTTTACCTATGGAGGCAGTAAGAAGAATGCACCAGAATATATGGGCACTAACTCTTTTATATGGTGTGAGGCATTTGCTTTAAAGATTGCAGTAAGGAAAAGGTTGGAGGCAGCAGAGATGTCATAGTTGAGAGCAGTGAATAGTGTGATTATTATGCAAAGAATTTGGAGTATTTAGAGCATAGAAATTAGGTGTGCATTTATGGAAGATACTATTCAAAGGGTATATGAAGGGCTGTTGCGGTGTCTTGGGCATTTAGAGATGATGGAGCAGAGTAGGATGACCAAGAGGGTGTACGAGTTTGGGATAGAATGAAGGAGGTCATCCCAGGAAGGGTTTGAAAAAGTTTCTGAAGGAGACTTCCCACAAGAGTCATACAGGGGTAGGACCATGAACAATCAACAGGTATGTGTGAGTGTGTTATATTGGGGTGATAAATGACCAACATTGTGCCAATATATAAAAAATATGATTAGTAAGACCCTTTAACCCTTTGACTGTTTCTGACGTACATGTACGTCTTACGAGCCAGTGTTTTTGACGTATTTATACTCCAAAATTCTAGCAGCTTCAAATCAAGTGGGAGAAAGCTGGTAGGCCCACATGTGAGAGAATGGGTCTGTGTGGTCAGTGTGTGCAGTATAAAAAATCCTGCAGCACGCAGTGCATAATGAGAAAAAAAATCCGACCTTGTTTTTGGATTAAAATGCCGAATTTTGGGTGCATTTTCATATAGTATTTATGATTGTATTCTCGTTTTCTTGGTCTCATTTGATAGAATGGAAGACATATTACAGAAATAGAGAAGATTTTGATTGGTTTCGCAATGAAAAGGACCTTGAAATTGAGCTCAAAGTAGTGGAAATGTTCGATTTTTGCAGATGTTCAAGAGTAAACAAATGATGTCTTTGTCCAGTAAGTGTCTAACTAGCCATTCTAATACGCAGTCATGAATGGATTGACATTATTTACACAATTATTACAATAATGAAGTAGTCTGCATAACAGTAAATCTTCTGTTTTTTGTGTGAATAAAAATTCAAAATAGAAAGCAAGAGTAATATAAGAGGGGCCTGGAGACATGACTGATGAACAGAGAAAATGTTATTTTAGTGCCAGGAATGTCTGCATTGCTTATTCTGGACCCTATTTTGAAATTGGCATCTTTTTTAATTTGCGTGAAATTGGCCAAATTGCCAATTTCTGACCACTTTATTGGGTAGTTGAAATCGGTAAATGGGCGGTTTCTTGTACTCAGTTGATAGAACAAATGGAATTCTAAAGAAATAGCTATGAGTTTGGTTGACTGGAGCAATGGAATTAGCCGAAAATAGGGCTCAAATTGGGCGAAATCGTCGATGCATAAATATCGCCGAGATCGCTAACTTTGCAAGAGTGTAATTCCCTAAGTTTTTGATCAAATTTCGTACTTTTGGTGTCATTACCATTGGGAAAGGATTCTCTGTCATTTCATAAGAATTTTTTTTTTTTTAAACTCTTCGACACTGAGAGCAAGTTTGCGAGCAGGGGTCTCGACTGTCTAAGGGTTAAATTACATATAAGTATACTATTTGTTGGAAAGCAAGTGGAAACAATATTCAACATTGTGCTGATATATTAAAAAGGGTGATAGGGATGATATTAAACTAATGTAACCATAAACAGATAATTATAGTAAACAAACAGATGCAAAGTTTTATATGTATGATATGCATATTAAATTAATATATTTACATGGGTTTATGAAGGACGAGGTTAACCATAGAAGTGATGGAGAAAAAAAGGTAATCGGTGCGTTGAGGTATCTGTGGAGACAAAACACATTATCCCTGTAGGCAAAGAAGGGAATGTACAAAAGTATAGTGGTACCAACACGCTTATATGAGTGTGAAGCTTGGGTTGCAAATGCTGCAGCGAGGAGGCGGCTGGAGGCAGTGGAGATGTCCTGTCTAAGGGCAATGTTTGGTGTAAATATTATACAGAGAATTCGGAGTGTGAAAATCAGGTTTGGAGTTACTAAAAGTATTAGTCACAGGGCTGAAGAGGGGTTGTTGAGGTGGTTTGGTCATTTAGAGAGAATGGAGAGCATATAAATCTGTAGGGAAAGAAAGGCAGGGTAGGGGTTGTCCAGGAAAAGGTTGGAGGGAGAGGGGTAAAGGTTTTGTGGGTGAGGGGCTTGGACTTCAAGCAAGCATGTGTGAGCGTGTTAGAGAAGAGTGAATGGAGATGAATGGTTTTTGGGACCTGACTAGCTGTTGGAGTGTGAGCAGGGTAATATTTAGTGAAGGGATTTAGGAAACTGGTTAGCCGGACTCAAGTCCTGGAAATGGGAAGTACAGTGCCTGCACTTTAAAGGAGGGGTTTGGGATATTGGCGATTTTGTAAGGACTTCTGAATTGTCGTATCTGAGCGCCTCTGCAGAGACAGTGATTATGTATGAGTGAGGTGAAAGTGGTGAATGATGATGAAAGTATTTTCTTTTTGGGTCACCCTGCCTCGGTGGGAGATGACCGATGTGATAAAAAAATAATAAATAATGTTGTTTATTTATAGTAAATCAAAGTTGACTGTGACAGGCATCATTGAGCAGCAACAGCAGCAGTGGTGAGCGTCCTGTACTGATGACTCATAAGCAGCTTGTAGATCCATTTGCCTCGGATGATGAGGAGGATGTCACTGCTCCAGCTGCAACTCAGGAACACCGACCAAACAGGTTAATAAAACCAACACAACCCCATATTTCTTTGTATGCTTTAGTACATTATAAAGAAGTGAACTCAATATGTTATTTACTTAGTAATCTTGGCGAGTGCTGCGAATATAGTATTGATAGTGAGCAGGATTGCAGATGAACAAGGAGGCTTTAGAATGGGTAAGGGATGTGTGGATCAAGTGTTAACATTGAAACATATAAAGGTAGGGATGTTTTCATTGCATTTATGGATTTAGAAAATTCATATGATAGGGTGGATAGGGGTGCAATGTGACAGATGTTACAAGTGAAAGGAATAGGTAGTAAGTTACTAAATGATTTAAAGAGTTTTTATGAGGATAGTGAGGCTCAGGTTAGGGTGCATAGGAGAGAGGGAGATTAATTCCCAGTAAAAGTAGGTCTTAGACAGGGATGTGTAATGTTACCATGATTGCTTAAGATATTTATAAATGGAGTAAATGCTAGGGTGTTGGGGAGAGGCGTGGGATTAAATTAAGGTGAATTAAATACAAAATGGGAGTTGACAATTAATTTTTGCTGATGATACTGTGCTTTTGGGAGGCTCTAAAGAGAAGCTGCAAAAGTTAGTGGTCGAGTTTGGGAGGGTGTGTAAAGATACAAAGTTGAAAGTGAACATAGATAAGAGTAAGGTGATGAGGGCCTCAAATGAGTTAGGTAAAGAAGAATTGGATATCACTTAGGAGGGAGGGAGTATGGAAGAAGTGAATGTATTCAGACATTTGGGAGTAGAATTTGTTAGCAGATGGGTTTATGAAGGACAAGATTAACCATAGAATTGATGAAGGAAAAAAGGTGAGTGGTGCATTGAGGTATCTGTGGAGACAAAATAACGTTATCCATGGAGGCAAAGAAAGGAATGTACCAGAGTATAGTGTTACCAACACTTATATGGGTGTGAAGCATGGGCTGTGAATGCTGTAGCAAGAAAGAGGCTGGAGGCACACTGCCATAACAGCATACTAGAATGAGAGATATGGGAGGAAGTGCAAAATAAACCCTGTGAGGAACAGGGGTACAGAGGGACAACAAGGGAACACTGTATCAACATTTGTGGCCCCAGACTTTTCAACCTCTTACCAGAAGATATCAGAAACACAGCTGGAACAAGTGTAGAAGCCTTCAACCTTCAAGAGGAAACTGGACAAGTATCTTCACCAGGTGCCAGGTCAGCCAGGCCATGATAGATATGTGGGGCAGCAGGCCTCCAGCAGCAGCAACCTGGTTGACCAGGCAAGCACCAGACAAGCCTGGTCCATGGCTGGGCTCCAAGAGTAGTGAGACTTGAATTTATCAATGGTAAAGTGGGGATGTAGTGTCTGAGGGCAGTGTGTAGTGTAAATACAGTCATACCCTGCCTTATGTCATTTTGACCTCCGTCAAATTCACCTTAATGCCACTTTTAAAGAGCAAATTTCAGTTCAGCGAATGTCATTTTGTCTGACTTTACATCACTCAGCAATGTCACCTACATCATAATATTTTTGTGTTCATTATTCTTCAAAAAATATGACTAAAATGTGTTCGTAGTGTTCTTTAACCCCTGAGAGTCCATGTTGTAGTTCTATGGCTTTGAAGCCAGTGTCAGTGTTGTAGTTCTACACCATAAGCTCAGCTCACTCAGATAAGCTGTGAGTGGTAAATTTGGGCCTAGATATGAGAGAATGGGTCTATGCAGTAAGTGTGCACAATATAAAAAAAAATCCTGCAGCACACAGTGCATACTGAGAAAAAACTGCAACTGTGTTTTTGGCTTAAAATAGTGACTTTGCGGGGTATTTTTGTACATTTTTTTATGGTTGTATTCACAGTTTCTTGGTCTCATTTGATAGAATGGGAGATATATTATAGAATTAGATATTTTTTTGATCAGTTTTAGGACTGAAGATAGCATGAAAGTGAGGTCAAATTAGTGGAAATGTGATTTTTGTTGATGTTCAAGAGTAAATGAATCACATCAGGCATCCAATACACATCAATTGGTGGGTCTAATATGTGTTCACAAATGCCTAATGTTATTTATACAATTATTAGAATATTTCATAACAGTAAATCTTCTGTTTTTTGGTGTGAATAAAAATTATTTGTGAATAAGAAATCAAAATGAAATTCATGTGTAAAGCCTGGGAACATAACTAATGAACAGAGAAAAATGTTATTTTAATGCCAGGAATGTCTGCATTGTTTATTCTGAACCCTATTTTGAAATTGAAATACGTACAGCCTCTCATCACTTAACGACGGGGTTCCGTTCCTAGTAGTAGGTTGGTAAGCAAATTGGTCATTAAGTGAGGAGCATACTGTACTGGTAGTGGGTTTGTATCAACCATCTTCAGATATTTTTTTAATGTTGCCTTTGTACTATTTATAACATTTCTGGTATATTTTTAAATGTTTTATACATTAGTGTACTGTATATTGTAATAAACAGAATAGAGGAAATCAGCTCTAATATACATTATTTAGGTTTGCATGCTGGTTGGAGAGCTGGTTGTAAGTCTGAGTGGTTGGTAAACAAGTACATCGCTAAGTGAGGAGAGGCTGTATTTTGAAATTTGTGTGAAATTGGCCAAATTACCAATTTCTGATCACTTTATTGGGTAGTTGAAATAGATGACTGGGTAGATTCTCATGCTCAGTCAGTAAAATGGAGGGCATTCTAGCGAAATAGCTAATAATTTGGTTAACTGGAACAATACAATTGTCCTAAAATAGGAGTCAAATTGGGCAAAATCGCTGATGCATAAATATCACTGACACAGCAAAATTCACAGTAGCAAACTTTCATCAGTTTTCCATCAAATTTTATACTTTTTGTTTATTACCCTTGGAGAAAGCTTCTCTACCATTTCATAAGAAAAAAGAGCAAAAAATTTTTTTGAAAATTCTTGGACCCTGTGGATAAGTTTCAGATTGGGGGTCTGGACCCTGAAGGGGTTAAGGTTTAGCAATAGTTATATTCTTTCACAACTTATTTACACTAGTTTTATGGTATTTGTCACCAGGCCATGGCTGTATTATGCAAAGAATTCGTAGTGTGGAAATTAGGAGGAGGTATGGAGTTACCGAAAGTATTATTCAGAGGGCTGAAGAAGGGTTATTGAGGTGGTTTTGTCATTTAGAGAGGATGGAGCAAAATAGGTTGACTTGGAAGGTGTATAAATCTATAGTGGAGGGGAGGAGGGGTAGGGGTCATCCTAGGAAAGGATGGAGGACAGGGTAAAAGATGATTTGTGTGCAAGGGGCCTGGACATGCAGCAGGCATGTGTGACCATGTTAGATGGACTGTTGTATGGACTGATGAAGCCACTGTGTGGCAAAACATTTCCTCATTAAAGATACCCAAGTGATGCACATGTGTCTAATTTATCAACTTGTCGGTTCTCTGAACCATTCATCTACAGATAGGAGTGTATAGAGATGAATGGTTTTTGGGACCTGATGAGCTGTTGGAGTGTGAGCACGGTAATATTTTGTGAAGGGATTCAGGAAAACCAGTTAGCTGGACTCGAGTCCTGGAGGTGGGAAGTACAATGCCTGCACTTTAAAGGAGGGGTTTTGGATAGTGGCTATTTGGAGTGCTATCTAAACTGTTATATTTGGGCACCTCTCTAAAGACAGTGATTATGTGTGAATGATGGTGAAAGTGTTTCTTTTTTGGGTCACCTTGCCTCAGTGGGAGACAGCCATCATGTTGAAAAAATACTCTAGCAGCATAATAGAGCTTCTTGCCTAGAAAACATGTATAGTTAAGATACTGGAGGATTAGATTTTGAAGTGTTGTAAATGATCCTTGTGTTTGTTTTAATATACAGTGTACTCTTTATGATTACTGTATCATGTAGGAAGGGAGAAGTGAAAGTTTAATGATTATAATAAACAAGCAAAAACATTCATTTTCCTCTGTGTGTTTGGTTATCAGTTACAGAATAAAGGGTAAGCATCCCTTTCCACGGGGTATTTTAGTCATTTTTATTTTAGTATGTATATATGCTTTAAGAGGGAAGGATCTTTACACATTCTCTCTGTAACTGAATTAACACATATTTTTCAGCCCTAATGGTAGTCATGAAAATGAAGATACTTGCAATAAGGAGAACAGAAAATCATTATCCCCTAGATCCTCAGTTATTTCTACAGGTGAAGAGGTGAGTTCTTGTTTGTTTTGCAACAATTTTGCTTGTACATTAATGGTGTTTTCTAATTTAGATGAGTTTTAATTGAAATATTGTAGAATTTTATTCAGAATATATAGATCACTTTTCCTGAAATAGTGCATCGACTCACCTGTGTCTTGACCTCCAATATATCAGCTATAATACTGTATATGCCAGTATAGCACTCAAAGTAGCCTTTGTGCCACTGTATATTCAATAGGTTTTTCCACTGGCTCTTATATCTCTTTAGCTCCAACTTATCAGTAAACTTCTCTCTTCAGTATCTCATTACTTCACACTATCATCTGTAGTTTACTATCAGATCTTATGTTCGTTCATATCTTCTAAGCATTTAGAATATTAAAATAGCTAAAAATGTTAAGAAACAACACAGTTTTTTTTTCTATGTTTGAGATGATCACCTGTTGCTAGTGTTAGTGAGCAGGAGCACTGTCTATTAACAACAACACCTGAACTTCACTAGCCCTCAGTTTTTATTTAGTTTATCTAATAATCTATAGCCTTTTAGCAAGTGTGATTACAAAATCATTCAAAATGCTTTGTGTGTTAACCAAGCATTCCCTGACTTAGAATGGAGGTGGTCTCTGTATACAGTTCTTTACTGGTCAAGGTTTTGCAACCTTTGGCATGACTACACTCATGGTTGTGCAAGTACAATCTACCTTGCCACAACAAGGTTGCTACTCTTTCCTTTCTCATTTTATGCCCTGAAACACACTTCTTCTTTCAACAAACCAGCTGTATCCCACCAAAGCAGGGTGGCCCAAAAAGAAAAACAAAAGGTTTTGTTTTTACATTAGTAATGTATACGGGAGAAGGGGTTACTAGCCCCATGCTCATGGCATGTTAGTTGCCTCTTATGACACACATGGCTTACGGAGGAAGAATTCTGTTCCACTTCCCCATGGAGATGAGAGGAAATAAACAGGAGCAAGAACTAGTAAGAAAATAGAAGAAAACCCAGAAAGGAGTGTATATATATATATAGGGTGTGTAGAAGAGAGGGAGAATACTTCCCGGTAAAAGTAGGTCTTAGACAGGGATGTGTAATGTCACCATGGTTGTTTAATATATTTATAGATGGGGTTGTAAAAGAAGTAAATGCTAGGGTGTTCGGGAGAGGGGTGGGATTAAATTATGGGGAATCAAATTCAAAATGGGAATTGACACAGTTACTTTTTGCTGATGATACTGTGCTTATGGGAGATTCTAAAGAAGAATTGCAAAGGTTAGTGGATGAGTTTGAGAATGTGTGTAAAGGTAGAAAGTTGAAAGTGAACATAGAAAAGAGTAAGGTGATGAAGGTATCAAATGATTTAGATAAAGAAAAATTGGATATCAAATTGGGGAGGAGGAGTATGGAAGAAGTGAATGTTTTCAGATACTTGGGAGTTGACGTGTCGGCGGATGGATTTATGAAGGATGAGGTTAATCATAGAATTGATGAGGGAAAAAAGGTGAGTGGTGCGTTGAGGTATATGTGGAGTCAAAAAACGTTATCTATGGAGGCAAAGAAGGGAATGTATGAAAGTATAGTAGTACCAACACTCTTATATGGATGTGAAGCTTGGGTGGTAAATGCAGCAGCAAGGAGACGGTTGGAGGCAGTGGAGATGTCCTGTCTAAGGGCAATGTGTGGTGTAAATATTATGCAGAAAATTCGGAGTGTGGAAATTAGGAGAAGGTGTGGAGTTAATAAAAGCATTAGTCAGAGGGCAGAAGAGGGGTTGTTGAGGTGGTTTGGTCATTTAGAGAGAATGGATCAAAGTAGAATGACATGGAAAGCATATAAATCTATAGGGGAAGGAAAGAGGGGTAGGGGTCGTCCTCGAAAGGGTTGGAAAGAGGGGGTAAAGGAGGTTTTGTGGGCGAGGGCTTGGACTTCCAGCAAGCGTGCATGAGCGTGTTAGATAGGAGTGAATGGAGACGAATGATACTTGGGACCTGACGATCTGTTGGAGTGTGAGCAGGGTAATATTTAGTGAAGGGATTCAGGGAAACCGGTTATTTTCATATAGTCAGACTTGAGTCCTGGAAATGGGAAGTACAATGCCTGCACTTTAAAGGAGTGGTTTGGGATATTGGCAGTTTGGAGGGATATGTTGTGTATCTTTATACATATATGCTTCTAAACTGTTGTATTCTGAGCACCTCTGCAAAAGCAGTGATGGTGTGTGAGTGTGGTGGAGGTGTTGAGTGATGATGAAAGTGTTTTCTTTTTGGGGATTTTCTTTCTTTTTTGGGTCACCCTGCCTCGGTGGGAGGCGACCGACTTGTTGAAAAAAAAAAAAAAAATATACAGTGGATCCCCGGTTAACGATATTTTTTCACTCCAGAAGTATGTTCAGGTGCCAGTACTGACCGAATTTGTTCCCATAAGAAATATTGTGAAGTAGATTAGTCCATTTCAGACCCCCAAACATACACGTACAAACACACTTACTTAAATACACTTACATAATTGGTCGCATTCGGAGGTAATCGTTATGCGGGGGTCCACTGTATATATATATGCTTGTACATGCATGTGTAGTGTGACTTAAGTGTAAGTAGAAGTAGCAAGACATACCTGAAATCTTGCATGATTATGAGACAGGAAAAAGACACCAGCAATCTTACCATCATATAAAACAATTATAGGCTTCCGTATTACACTCGCTTGGCAGAACTGTAGTACCTCCCTGGGTGGTTGCTGTCTACCAACCTACTACCTGCTCCTGACACATACACCTTTCTATAAAGTGAATTATTATTATACTCATGGGGAAGCACTAAACATGTAGGGATCATGCAACACTTAGGGAATGAGAGTTAATTAAGTGTGGTGCTAGAAAGGGGGAAAGTATTTCCAATTCCTTGAATCAAGAGCCCTTCATCAGTGTCAAGATTTCCTCCCTTTCATCCTACTGTCCCTTAAAGGGTTTTTAAAGTGAAGGGCTTGTAGTTCTTTCAGGTGAATACCATCTTTCATAGCACCATAATATATGTAATTTATAATACAAGGGGTCCCCAGCTTAAAAATAGCAGAACTACAAAGATCTGCACTTACAAATAGGATATTTTGGAACCAATTCAGTTTCTTAAAAATTTGTTTCTGCCTTTCCAAATGTGACTCATTACAATGGGAAGTGCAGGGTGGGAATTAATCATTTCACCACCATTTTATTTGCTTCCTTTCGTGCTCATAGTATTTTTATGACTTTTACTTTGGATAACAGTCATGCAACATGTTTGAAAGTGCATAAGTTGTGTTACTGATACATAAGTGCCATAGAAAAGGAACTATGACCTTTGAGAGGAAACTAGGCATACTAAAGTGAAAAGAGTGAAATACTGACTGACATTTCCCTTGTGTGTAGTGTAAATTGGTCTAATCCTACAACTTTTATCGAGGATGAAGACTGTGTCTTGGAGCACATTAAAACCCTCACACCCTTTCTTTTGAAAGTCACCTGGTTTGATTAGTGAAAATGAAAGAAGGAAAGAAGGCCTGTTACCTTTATGCTGATATAGGAAAAAGCCCTGAGCCTCTAAGATAACTTAAAGATGCGATTAGTAGATAGTGTTAATGATGAACCACAATTCATTGCAAGTGATGGCTGGTTCAATAGATTTAAGAGTAGAGTATTGCAGTCTAAAATGAGCAAGAAACATCCACTGGCAGTGAGCAAGAATGCATCAGCATTCAAGGTAAATACTGTAAAATCTTTTTTGATTGTTTAATTAATATATACACATATAAAATGGTTTTCTACTATTTTCAGTTAAAAAGGGTACAGAAGTAAAATATTGGCTAAATATTCCTCCCTGAAGTGAGGCACTTAACTGTTTCACAATACTTAGACTGGTATTGTCTTTCCCTTGTAATGACTAAACTTTATTTATCTGTAACTACACATCTAACACCTCCTTGGGTTCATATATCTTTCTATCTGTAGCAGGTAGTGTTCAAGGAAAGTGTCTTTCTCAGGCATAGATTCAGTTGTTACTGTTTGTGCCTTCCTACTGAGGAAATGGAAGAGAAATTTTCTTTCAATATGTGTCAAGGGCATCCCATCATTCTTGTGGAGTGAAGCAGCAATATCTTGATGCACCATTACTACTCTCCATGGCATCTTCTCTCATGCTGTACTCACAGTCCCTGGGGCATGGTGACTGACAGCATTATTTCCCATAAAGAATAAAAAGGCACAATACTGTGACTGGACCAATACATCAGTTATCAGGTGCTCTGAAACAGTTTGCAAGAATCTCTTGTTTGACTCTTGACATCTGTGTCTAGGAGCCCTCAAACATCATCTAAGGTGTGTTGCTGATTCTTACACACATCATGTAGGGTCTCCTGATTTACACAGACATTATCTAAGGGCCACTAATTCACTCAGTTGCTTGTTCATATATACAACATGGCTAGAATGTACTGGCTGCCTCACAGTCAACAACCTGAGAGCCTCTGCTTGCAACTCACTCCACTTTCTTACTCTGAATCCAATTATTGACATATGCTCTTCTTTGGATAGAAGCAACAACACCTGCACCCACTCACAGGTACATTCATCCAACTGGCTGGGGAGGATAAGTACAGGCAGGCTGCTCTAAGCTCTCTCCCTAAGTCCTTGCCTTAACCAGTTACTTCAAGTAGACTTTCTTAGCCATCCAGAGCACTGACTTTAAAAGAGGTATTGTCATTCACTCTCCACAAATTGATCTGATTGGCCTATCATATCTGAGGGCCTGAGCATGCTTGTAGTTAGCAAGGACAAACTAAGGCACCTCAGGCTTCCTTTCTTGCTGGTGACTAACCTGTGTCTGGTTAGTCACCAGCTAGCTGGGAATATTGCCCAGATTGTCTTTATATGTTCAATCTGTTCTATCACCTGTGACATTTTAAATATTTGAGCTCTCTTTTAAAACACAATGTCAATGCTATGACAGTAAAAAATTGAGCAGTCATAGTCATGAGTTTAGCCAGCTAAACTTTCTTCTGTTCAAAAATTTTTACGTAGAAATATCGTTGTTATATTACCTTCTTTTCCTGTATTTTCTTTTCCCTTATCCTATTTCTTCTGAAAACTCTTAAGAGCATCAAAGCTTTATTATTGAGAATTAAATGTATTTTTGTAAAGGTAAATGCTGGGGTTATATCATAAATGTTTTTCCAGTTGGCCACATCTGCTTTGCTACAACACTAAATGCTTCATTTTCTTTTTTGCATTCCATTCTGTTTTCTTTTGTCTTCTTTATGGGTATTTTTATCTTCCTTCCTTCCTTTACTTTTTTTGCTCGTACATGCTTATTTTATCAGTTCTCTCAGCCATTCTTGCTTCTCACTGCAGACATGTAAAATTCTTTAGTAAATGTTTCAGTTTGTGCTACAACAGTTGACAACAGCCAATGGAGGTGGGAAGTACAATACCTGCACTTTAAAGGAGGGGGTTTGGGATATTGGCTGTTTGGAGTGACATCTAAACTGTTGTATCTGGGCACCTCTACGAAGACAGTGATTATGTGTGAATATTGGTGAAAGTGTTGAATGATGATGAAAGTGTTTCTTTCTTTTTTGGGTCACCTTGCTTCTGTGGGAAACAACCAGCATGCTGTAAAAAAAAAAAATACTGTGGCTGGAACTATTCACAAATAACCGCACTTAAGACTTGACAGTGGTCCAGGACAGACTGCAATGTTGCCATAACATTCCTCTGCTAAGTGCAGGTTATCTGTGAACTGCTTATGACAGCAGCTCATGGCAGAAAAGGGGGCATCAGATGTTAACATAAGTGACTGAATAGGTGAACATTGCCTCAGCAAGAGTATAGAAGAAGAAATGTTATAAAAACTGAAGCAAAAGAGAGAGAATAAATAAAACTCAAAACTGGTCTGAAGTGTGAGAACACACATGTAAAAGACCATTAACCCTAGTTGATCTGGAAATATTGTTGTGGATCAAGTAAAGTAGTTGTCCTTGCTTACACGAATGTTCTCTTCCTTAGCTCCCTTCAATGGTGGTGCCTTGCGATTAGTGAAGGGCTCTCAATCTAAGGAATTGGAGCTACCTTTCCCTTCCTTGAATCAAACTGGATTACCTCTCATTCCCTAGGCATTGTTTAACCCTTACTGGTTTAGTTCTTCTGCATGAATGTAAATACAGTAGACCCCCGCTTAACGATCACCTCCCAATGCGACCAATTATGTAAGTGTATTTATATAAGTGCGTTTGTACGTGTATGTTTGGGGGGTCTGAAATGGACTAATCTACTTTACAATATTCCTTATAGGAACAAATTCGGTCAGTACTGCCACCTGAACATACTTCTGGAGTGAAAAAATATCGTTAATCGGGGGTCCACTGTACTAATTTTGTGGTCTGCAGTACTGCATTTTCTCTCCATTAATGATGCTCTTTTATTGAATACTGTGCTCCTGTGAATTCTCATTTTTTAATATGTTGGCCATTTCCCCACCAAGGCAGGATAACCCAAAAAGTAAAACAGAAAAACCTGAAAAGAAAGAAAAAACTTTCATTATCATTCAACACTTTCACCATCACTCATACATAATCACTGTCTTTGCAGAGGCGTTCAGATACGACAGTTTAGATGTCCCTCCAAACTGCCACTATCTCAAACCCCTCCTTTAAAGTGCAGCATTGTACTTACCATTTCCAGGACTCACGTCTGCCTAACCAGTTTTTCCTTAATCCCTTCACAAAATATTACCCTGCTTACACTCCAACAGCTCATCAGGTCCCAAATACTATTCGTCTCCATTCACTCTTCTCTAACACTCACACACGCTTGCTGGAAGTCCAAGCCCCTTGCTCACAAAGAACTTCCTTTACCCCATTCCTCCAACCTTTTCGAGGATGACCCCTACCTTGCCTTCCTTTCCCTACAGATTTTTATGCCTCCAAGTCATTCTACTTTGTCCCATTCTCTCTAAGTTACCAAGCCATTCAACCCCTCTTCAGCTCTCTGACTAATACTTTTAGTAACTCCACACCTAATTTCCACACTATGAATTCTCATTTTACCCTTTCTTATTCCATTCTGTCTTTTTCTTATTTTTCCTTGCTAAAAAATCCTTAATCTTTCCAAACTATTGTTTCTCATCATAAGGAAAATGATTATTACTTCATATGCATGATAGCCACATCAGTATGCTGAGTTATCCAGCAAAATTTTTCACATGCTTTTTGAAAACTTGTTCAAACACCTGTAGGCACGTGCAAATACAGTATTAAAAAACACCCTTCATAAAGTCAACCCTTCTCATTAAGTGGAGCTAGGTAAATAAAGGTAGCATCACAAATATAGAATATATAGAATAACTGAGAATAGATTAAATGCTTAGTTACTAAGGGATGCTTGAAATTGGACTGTGACACTATATATATATATGTATGTATGTTTGTACGTAAATGACAGCATGAGTGAAAGGAGGGGTGTAGGGGTCATCCTAGAAAAGAGAGTTTGCATACTAGGGACTTGAGCATCCAGCAGGCTTGTGTGAGCCTGTTAGTTGAGAGTGGAGACAAATGATATTTTAATAATTGTACTGTTGGAGTGTGAGCAAGGTATATTTATGAAAGGATGCAGGGAAAAGCATAGTTAGTTGGACATGAGTCCTAAAGGTGGAAAAGTCAGTGTCTGCACTCAGAAAAAGGGGTGGGAATTTAGTAGCTTTTCCCTTTTACTGATTTTTCACTTGTTTGAGTGCTCATACAAGATATGTACATGTATACATACATATGTATATACATGCATCCATACATATGTACATACATATGTACTGGTACATGCTCATACACCAAGGTGCAGTAACTATACATCCTGAGAATATTGTACTTGTGTCTTTAACAAGTTAGCAATTTTAGTTTTCTACATTGTTTTCAGCTGATAAGTTGGATAGAAGAGCTAGCATAATTTTGTACCATGTACTTTCTGACAGATATATTTCAGTTAATTTTGTCGAGTGCTGTATGTCTCCAGTCAGTACTTTGATATGTTTATAACTGCCTTGCCATAGAATTTAGATACTCTTAATTTTATTTTATCTCACTCTCAGTAATCTAATTATTTAACATTATTATAAGTGAGCTGCAAGTTTACCAGGAATGCCTTTGTGAAATACTTTTTTTATTATTTTATCACTTTTATACACCCCTTATCTCTTTATTAAAATTAATACTTACTAGATTTTTGGGTGCTTGGTGGTGGCCTGTTTTCATACTAAATTAATAAAGGCAAAAGTTACTTTGTTTGAGTGTTGGTGAACTTCGGGGCACACTCTTTACATGGCCCTCTTAACAAAAAGCATATGCTTAGCTTATCTAACTTTGGGAACTGTCTCTATGATGGTCAGACTGGGTCTAGGAATGGGACAACCACGGGGCCCCAGGAAGGGTCCCCAGTTGATTCTCGACTGGAATCCATTGTTCAGGAGGTTCCTGGACTCCTTGATCTCTCCCCTACTCGAAGGGATCAGGTCGTGATGAGAGAGAGACAAAGTCCTGTTAAAAAGGTGAGCTGGTACTTGTGGTGGCAGTGCATTTATACTACAACTGACAAAACTGATATTGCACAATAAAACTTATGCTTATATATGGCTGTACATGATGATGTAAATCTATACAGGGGGGTCTCTGACTTACACACTCAAGTTATGATGATCTGCACTTACAAACTAGGTCCATAAGAAAGAGTATGGAAAAAAAGATCATTTTATAAATGCTGATCTGCACTTACAAACATGTGTGTTACAAAGGATAATCTTTATACTTTCATTTTCTGTAGAATAATAGGTCCTTGGTTACCACTAACTTGTTTGCAAGTTGAAATACCAGGAGCATAATTTATAAGTTGAGAACCCCCTGTATGAGCTTCTAAGTGTTATCATTTTGTTTTGACATGTATTGTGTTTTATCACGTACAGCTCCTACAATGAGCATGATACATTCCACGTACTGTGGACACCTCACTTTTCATTCATTATGAAGACTTGGGCTATTCTTACATTATTAATGTCTGCATTATCAGTGTTTAACAAGCTTTACTTAGAGAATGGCTTTATTTCTACTTTATATATGGAATTCAGATACACAATTGTATATTATTTTTTTGATAGATTCTGTAACTTTTAAGGAATATTGAAAGATTTTTTGAAATAGTATATTTTGCGTTGTACATTAGAGTCTTCAAGGTGGTAAATCAAGTGTTCTTAGTCACTCATGGAAACATAACAGTGGGAAAAGCTATCTGCTAAACATTCTTAATCTGTATTATCCCTGCATTCAAATATATCTGTTTCACTTAGGTCATTATCCTTAATTTGAGATCTCTGTTAGTTCAATTTTCTTCTTCCTTTTTTTCCTGCATTCCTGCATCTTGCATTTTCTTCATGTATTGTTTCATTCAGACCTCCCACACTCGCATAATTTGTACCCAAGCCGTCTTTGTTCGTCCTTTATCAGCCGAAATGCTTTTAAGCATTCAGGTATGGCCTTATGCATTTCTCAGTGTTGCAGCAGTTAGAAACTACAATGTTTTTTTTTCAAATACCTGCATGTTTCATTATATATGTGTGGGAAAAGGCATATATGATATACTGTAGTTAGATAATATTTCATTTGTCGTTGCTGAACTATATAATGTGTTTGCAAAAATAAATTTGCAATTCATAAGCACTCATAGAGTATATGGTAATTATGTACAGTAGATTATTAATTTTTTGTCATAGTATTTTGTCTTCTAATGATTATTTCATCTCTGGATTCTTTTTTTCCTCTTATTTTCTTCCTTTGTAGCTTAAATCGTCGCCTTTGGAGGGTCAAACAAGATGTTGCCAAACATTACAAACTCAAGGAGGAATTTCAAAGGTTAAGGTGACCTCAGATGCTACTGTAAGATCTGTCAAAGATAATACAAAATTTCAAACTAAACAGAAGTACTCAAGTTCCAAGGGATTACATACTACTGGTAAAAGAGCTAAAATTGAAAGCTTTAGTACAGTTACTCCTATAAGGAGTGATAGCCCAGAAATTAGCAATATAACATATGAACGCTTTCAGAACAGAGAACATAGTGTCAATCCATCACGAAGAAAAATTAAATCCCTTTTGAAAGGGACATCTAAAAAACCTGTTTCCATTTTACCCAGCACCAGTGTCAAAAACCTCTCCCTTCCAAGTCAAGCCAGTATTCAGACTCCCACAACATCCACAAGCAAGACATTTTCCAGTATAAAAGAAAAGTTAAGGAAAAGTAATCCTCCTTCAACAAATGTAAGTAATAAATCTGCCCCAGTTTCCAAGAATTTGTATCATTCCAGTGTCAATGAGAAGAGGACAACAAAGACAAATACAAAAAATTACCTCTCACTGGCAACAGTTTCCAAAAGTGCCAAAGAAACAAACAAACAAGGCATTCAGGCCAAAGTTTTACCAAAGGAAAAATCTGCTAAAGTTGGTAACAGGAATAAAAGTATCTCTTTAACTCTGTCTAAAGATGAAAATTCAGCATCAAAAAGTGAAACAAAAAAACAATATTTATTACACAATCCACTTTTAATTAATATGCAGGAGGAGATAACACATGTTGATAATACACTAAATACAACACTGGAAAGTGAAAACCATCTTAAGGGAAATACATCACAACTTGCTGATTTTATCAATAGGGAGAGAGAGGCCAGAATTTTTTCATCATTTACAGCTGATCGAGATTCCATAGGAAGTAGGTCCTCCGAACCATCCCAAAAGGCCAGTAACGAACATTGTACTTGTGCTATCAGGGACGACCATGCACAAACACTTCCAAAAAGTTTCTTGGGCTCATCATGGGCAAAGTTTGAAGACTTTGACTGGAATGGATGCAGTTCAGTGCATAACAAACATATATTGAAGATTGATGTTTCAGAGAGAGAATTGGATTCAAGGGGAAATGAAGAGAGTACCAGTGTTAAATTTGAAGAGAAATACCCACAAGAAACCTATGAAGATAAAGCCATTAATGAGCCCCGAAGGATTGTTGACAGCTCAGATACAAGAACTTTTGAAAATATTTGCAAGAATGTACAAACTAACTTGCAACTGAAAATTGAGATGAAAAATAACTCGGTGACATGTGAAGAAAAAATTGATGCAGACGTGACCAAAACTGATGATGAGATTCATTGTGGAAGTAGTATAAAGGGAGACAATGGTAACAGCACATGTGATGAAGATGGATCAAGCAACACAGAAGACTCTTGTAGTAAGAATGCAGAAAGTTGGAGAGTGGCAAATGATAGCAAAGTAAAAAATGAAAGCCATGATAGGATAGAAGATATTCAGAATAACAACTTACCTTTACAAAGTGTTCTTGAAGAATCTGATAAGAATATCATTCCTCTTCCTCCAAGAAGATTAAAAAAGGCAATGGAAAATTGGGTCTCCTTTGAAGATTCATCCAGCAAAAACATGAAATCAAAATCCCAGACAGAAGTAATCCAAAATAGTAACAGAAGCACCAAAGAAATAAAACAACCTAATAATGACAAGGCCTATGAAAATGTCTGGTTTGGAGCATCAGCGTACATGGAAGATAATCAAAATCTATCTTTTGTTGATGACAGTAAAGAAGAATTTAAAGTTTATGCAAGCGTGAAACCATTTGGAGATGAAGAAGATTTGTCTTCATCTTTTGATGCAGATGATCCCTTTGCAAGAATTATTGAAGAACTTATGTGTAATGATCTTTCATTTGGTAACAAAACAGTTAATGAAGACTCAGACACACAAGACTTGAAAAGCAAAGATCTTGTTATTCTTGGTCCAGCCGAAGAAGTTATGCAAAAGCCAATGAGATTTGATAGAATTTTTAAATTAGATTTATTTCCACCATTTTATGAAAAAGTTAAATTTGTGTGGCATGATCCACAATCAAATTTTATAGCAAGTATTGCCAAAAATCTTCAGATGGAAAATTCTGAAATTATTCCAGCACTGAAACACAATTACGAATATGCTCTGTGCCGTTTTGAAATAGACTATAAGAGAGTTGCTCTTAACAGAAGCTGTAGGGTTTACACCTTTAGTTATCCTTTGCAAGAACATTTTGAAGAATTTCATCAGCAGTTTGTCACTGAAATGCCTTCCCTAGATTATTCTGTATTATATGTTCAGTGCTGCATGGAGCCTGCTTGTGATAATATGCTAGCAGAAAATACTTCACAGGCAGCACTACTGGCTCCTGAAGCTTTTATTGTGGTAAATAATGTACTAGAACAAGTTCAGGCAGAATCATGTGATAAATGTAAAGTTTTGGAAGCAGATGTCAGAAATTGTATACTAAATAATGAGGAAACTGATTGGCCCTCAAAAATAGCATTACAAAACATTTCCATTAGTACATTTGAGGATAATAGTTTAAGAAACTCTGAAAAGTTTAATAAGAGCAATGAGCAATCTTTGACAAGCATTACTTTGAATGCCACTAAAAGTTTATTCTTACCAAGTTCTGAAAAGTTTCAAGAGTCAGCAGTGGAAAATTCTAATACTCATGAAAATGGTCAGAAGGCTGAACAGTTAATTAATATGGATGTTAAGAATAGTACAGCTTATGATCATCTTAATTCCCAATACTTAGACGAATCGAATGTAAGCATGTTGAACATAACAGATGAACAACCTGAAAACTCTGAATGTTGTGGAAGGGATTATTCAGATTCATTCGTGCAACCAGAAAATGCAAATATCAAAGTGGAAAGAAAAGCAAACAATGAAGAAAGCAGTGACATTACCATCAGCAATTTATCCACTGAATGCTTGAATAAGTTTGAGGAATATGTAGATGCCTGTGTTGCAAGCACAAGTAGTGAAACTATGGTGAAAGGAAAGATCTTTCATATAATGCATGCTATGGAAAGCATGGAGCAAGTAGATTTAGAAAGTGTTTCTCAAGAGATAGCTACAGATCCCTACATCAGTTCAGGAGTAACTTTCATAGACTCTCAAAAAATTACTTCAAATGAGGATCCATTCTTAGTTATACAATGTGAAAGTGAAGAAATTTCTGGAAAAAGTTGCAGAACTCTTGATGATCAAATTTTAAAACTTAAATCCTCAAGGCTGAATATTCCACAAATACTTATTCATGCCCCAAGTGATGAAATGCTGGCTGTCACTGATGGCAGCTTTTTACAAGAAGAATGCATAAGTTTGCCTGATGATGAAGAATCAACTTTTAGGTGCAGCAAGATTGCTTAGAAGCATTTGAGAAAGATGAGAGTGAATTATATTGCACTAGTGATGTGGAAGATATTCCTGTGTGTTCTCTAGCTGAGGAAGAAATGCTTAGAGCACTAATGTATGCATCTGCAGAAGAGGGGACACAAGAATTTATTGATGTATTTGTTATCAGCAAAAGTCAGTGTCAGCTTCCAGAAAGGGTCCAAGCTAAACCAAAATATATTGAAAAAGATCCATTATTTGCTGCTGTTGTTGAGCAGGAAATGGTTTACTCTATGACTGATTTTAAATATGATTTGGTTAATTTGGATAAAACTGAAGGTAAAGATGAAAATGAGGATTTGGAGGAAAATGAAATTGCAGCTTTATTTTGTGAAGGTAAAGAAACATATGCTAAAGAAACAGAGGAGCAACAGCTGCCAGTTTTTACTGCATCTGTAGGAGAATTGTGTGTGAAAGACCCTGAAATACCTAATAATAAAAAAGACATGGATATTTCTAACAAAATATTTGCAGTGCCAAATGTTGAAACAGAAGATAAATCAATTGTTTTTTCTGCAGCTGTTAAAGAATTATTTAAGGATGTACCAAAATGCTCAGTAATATGAATGATGTAAATGTTCCTGACTTGATGGATGCAGTTCAAAACATTGAACTTAAGACACCTATGTCTGAAAAAGATGAGAGATGCAATATTGATGAAAACATGTCACTGAAACAGAACTGTTTTCAGCCAAAATTTCAACCTGAACAGGAAATCCAGTGTGATGTGCTGAAGTTCCTGGGAGATAAAACAGCAGAGCCTGTGGCAAATAAGATAAGGTCTGTAGAATATAATGAATTAAACAAGTACAACTCCAAAGAATCAGTTCCGGCAACTGTTATCGATGTAAATATGGAATGTGATGCCATGTCAGATTTTTGTTGGATTTCTAATACTAGCTCAGAGGCTGTCCAAGATTCATTTATGAATATTGATCAGATGAACATTCCGCTTATTGATGCAAGTAACTCGCAGGCAAATTCATTAGATTCAAGAATTTATAAAGACAGTGTATGTCCTTGCTATCCAGCACTAGAGAAAACTTCAAGTACCTTACTACTTTCTCGTGCAGAGTCTGTTGAGAGCCAGAGTAGTGGCTCAGTTGGTAGAGATGTTATATCTGTTAATAATGCTGCTGTACTTCAATATTGGGCTACAGTAATGAAAGAAAAGAGAAATATTGGAAACTTTGGAGCAATTGCAGATTTTTCTCTTCCTGAAGACAAGAATACAAAATATACAGGTTCAATACCAATTCCTAGAGGCAGTTGTCATTCTAAAGAAAGCAAAGAGATTGCAAATCTCTACAGACGAGATATTAGTCCTGAAGGAAGTATTGTTTACTTTTTGAGTTGTTCGCCAGATTCTGTATTTGATGGAAAAGATTTTCAGCTTCCTTTGGAAGAGGAAGAAGAAGATTGGCTTCAAGAACTGGAAAATATTAGAGAAGAGGATGGGGATTTTGACAGTGAGTTTGAATTTGGTGAAATGGAACTTGAATTAGATACTAAAAATTTTGTCTGGGAAAAGCTGTCTCCAGAATGTGTTGACAAAATAAGGGGTGACAGAAAAAATATGGAAAGTAATTTTAAAATTAAAACAGGAGCATCTTCAGTGATGCCAGAAAAGGAAGAAATACAAGTGGAAAATGAAGTGCCCAAGCAAAGGGGATGGTTCTTAGATGGAATTAGGCATACAACACAGGGGTTATATAATCTTCTCTTTTATGGACAGACTCCTGGAGTTAAGAAAGCTGAGAGAATTCCAGTGACAGAAGGTATTGTGGTAACGGAATGGACGAAAATGACTGGTGAGGGCATTCATCAGATTTGCCCTGTTGAAGTAGGTGATGATTGCAAAAATCTTGAGAAACACTCTGTGAAGGATTTTTTATCTGTAGCTTCTGATAACACACAAGAAGAAAACTTTATGCCTGCTGATGCAGTCAATGGTGGGGTTAGACCCAAAATTTCATCAGCCAATGATGAATCAGAAACACATCTACACACATCTCAAGGTACATCTGGAGTTCAGTGCCTACCTGATGGACCTGCACAAACTGCTCACGGCATTTCTCAGTCTGACTTAAAAACTGATCACAATGGACAAGATTCTGTAACTACTTTTGCTGAAGAAACATCACCTGAAGAGGAAGATGTCCTGCTCATGGCCCAGGTTGCTGGAATATCTCATCTGGAAACAAGTGATAGGGCAGCACTACACCTGCTTCTGACAAAGGTTCTACAGTTGGAGTTATTAGTGTGTGTTTACTGCAATGTGTGTAATGCTCAGTTTTTGCTGCCAATCCTGCTCAAGAGCTTTGGCATTATTTTTTTTTCTACTCAGGCAAAAAAAACAAATTCTGTTCCATATTTTTTTAATAGCATTACTAATTCTAAGATATGCATGATGACACTGATGTTATTTAACATACACTAACAATATGATGCTAATATTCTGCCGCTGGTTAATTAAAAATAATTCTTATGTGCTACTGTTTGCTCTTTTAGCATATCCTCCTCCAAAGTTTTAAAAGAATAAATGCCCATCTGCATGTACCATTATTTATATACTCTTTTTTCATTTGGAATTGTTGGGGTGATGCACCTGACATCAGTGGCATTAATAGCGATTTTAACTAAGACATATTCAAATACAGTTAGTACTCTTGCTAATGAGAAGAAGATAATTGATTTTTTTTATGGGTTTGATGAGGTATTATAAAGTGTACATTTGAACTGTTGTAGATTATATGAGAAAGGAAAGATAATAAATAGAAAGTTCCAGTACTGAAGTAAATGAAAAATATTTATAAGATTAGGATGCTCAAACATGTTTCATTTTAAAAGTATGGTGTTGGCAGGCAGTGGATACTGTGCAGCAGTGCAGAAATAACCCACTCATAGGAGACAAACTCATGATGATGTTTTGGTTAACTAGTCACACATTAACTAGTTAATGGTCCAAGTTGGACTGAAATCTTGTCATAAGTTTCAGTCTCATATGTTCAGGTTATTTGTGTATTGTTTCAGTCACAGTATTGTGCTTTTATATTTCTTTGTGCAGCAGTGTGTTTGGGGTGCATTAAAGGATGCTACTAGAAGACATGTGAAGACGTTTAAACAGTTCTTTTTAAATATTTTAACAGGGTTAATAAAACATTGATTTACAGAAAGATTATAAATTCCATTTAGCCCCGACAAAATTAATTTGATTGGAAAAATTAAAAAAGTTATTTATATAATTGAGTTGTGGTTTAAAATTGGCTTGCTGAAGAAAAAGATGGTTAATGCTCGAGTTTTAAAACCATGAAATATTGCAGGAATAGTGTTGACAAATTTTTGAGGATTGATTTCGAGACCCGTTAAATAGTGATAAATGAGATTGAGTGCAAAGGAGTGTCCTTTGTTTAAGAGTTCACAGTTTTGAATTGCTTAAAAGTTGCTGAAATGTGACTGAAGAGAGACAGGACAAAGACACTGCCTTGAGGCATGCCAGCATGAATACAGCAAAATAAAACATTTAATCCTGGCTTGTCGTGGTGCTTAACTCAGGTCTTGTATTTTCCCACAGATCTTCATCCATGGACAAACAAGGGCTTATTTGTCCACTAATTTGTGCACTATTAAAGCCTTATCATACCTACTGTTAATGAGTACTGTAGATAATCTTAGTTCTAGATACAGCACGTACTTATTTTAGGCAAAATATGTAAATTTTCCACTTTATTAATTTTTTAAATTCCATTACTCACATTAATTTATTGAATAGGTATGATAAAGTTTCATGTGGTCCCATTTAGCAATAACATGCTGTATATAAATCATGAAAAAGCTATTACAGTATTTCTTTATCTTACCTAATAGCTTTAATACATTGTTGTGTAAATATTTTTTGTAATACAGTATTATTTTTGTCATAATATTGATTGCAAATCTTGCATGACTTATAAATACTGTATTATGATTTGGATAAAAAAGGTTCACAGGTTTATATGCTGTATATTTTGACATTTTCTTCATATTTTAACTTGATTTAAGAACTGGATTTAGTAATTTAAAAATGTTTTCTGATTTTTTATTTACAAGTTGCAACTTGGATATTTAGACTCCTGTAGTTAATAATGTATCTATGAATACCAAAATTAAAGAACTTGGGTCAACAGAATTTTTTTTGATAAACTCTATCTTCTTTATTATGACTTTTTTATGGTGCAATAAAAATATTCAAAACTTTGGAAAATAAAATTTTAATGGCTTATAGTCTTTTTTTTTTAGATTTTGCCACTGATGTGGCTAGTTTATTGTGTACCCATATCCATCCCATGGACAGTAGTGCAGTAGCATATACATACATAAAAAAGACCTAGGCAGTAGGCCCCAGAAGGGCTAACAGGAGCTTATCTGGATATATGTTTTAAATTTATATTCCATATATTGCAATCAGATTTAGATATCTGCTTAAAAGTCTGGTGTATTGTTTTCATAAATAAGATTCACTGATAAGATATTTTGACATATCACATGAATTTTTATACTATCTCTATATTCAGTAAGTGCACAGTTAAGCACAGTGTTCAAGAGAGTGACCATAAGGTTGACAACATACTTTTGCATTTAGTTTGATCATCATTTGTCTGTGTCTACCAAACTGTCAGAAGTACTTTTAACCAAGTCTATGCCTGGCTACTATAACATCAGTCAGTCAGTTTACATTGCAAGTTGTTCCATAAATGTGCTGTTTTTTATGTTATGTTATCATACTTATATATCTACTCAGGCTTCTAACTGCATTCCAGTGACGTTCAGATTAATTATTCACTTCTCTTCTAATGTTGTTTCTAATACTTGACACAGTTATACAAAAGTTAAATTAAACTTTTTCTGTCAAGGTGATAAATTAGCCCAAAAAATTTACTCTAATTCAATGTGTGAGAGATGCCATGAGAACTGAACATTAATTCCTTTCTCCTTGATTTTTTAATATCTGTTGTCTCCAGTGTGCATGTTGTTTGAGTCATTATGGGAGTCAAGCACTTCTGGTGATGACATAGAATTGGTAATGATTAAGGAATCAAGCTCAGTGTTGTGTGTTAATTTCAGTGCCATCAGAATGACATATAATTCAGTTTGTAATGCAGAAGCTCACTTGTTAATTCTTATGCCTAAATCAACATATAAGGAGCTGTCAATAAGAGCAGATGCAGCTCTGCCAGTAGACTCCTGTTTAGAATGCTCTTTAATTTAGAAATTTCCAAATAAGAGGAAATGTTTTCTGAAATTCTGAGTTTGAAATGTTCTCCAAAGTTCAGTGTATTCTGAATAAGATTAAAATTATGAATGTCAATTTAGAAATCTCTCTCTCTAATACAGACTCTGTTAGAATGAGAGAAAGATGCATGATTCCTGTTACAGTTCAGTGTAATTTTTAATTTGCACTTTTCTTCAAATTGCTGAGCTACAGTACAGTAGAGTATTCCACTAAGCCTGTTTCATTAAAGCTTTTCTAGAATATTTCCTTTTATACTGTGATACCCCAAATGCCTGGCATGGAATGTTTTTATCGGAACACAGTTGAGCCTAGGTGGACAGTATGGGAAATTATGATTTATGTCTCTTCCAAGTTTCTGATATTTCCTGGTGGTGAGAGAGTAGTGTACAGCTCTAGCATTGAAGTGCTGCATGGATAGTGCAAGGATGATGTTAACTTGGCTGTGGTCTCTGTTTAGAACTTTGGTAGTGGTAACAGGTGGTTTGAGGATAATGAGCTCCAGGAAGAGGCAGGGCTTCTTTTCTTGACTGTGAATAGATGAGCAAGATCCTTAGAAGTATATTGTGTCCCTTGTGGACAATTTTTTTCTCAGTGATGCTTTTCAAGTAGCATATATACATATTTTAGCTAAAAATAGCAGTTTGTCAGAAAATGCTTGAAACTGCACTGAATTGTTGGAGTATGGAATAAAATATAGTTTTATCACACTTTTTACATAAGAGAATTTCCAGAGGGAGGCATGCCAGTGGTGATAAGTTTCTTATGAGAAATAAATTGAGACCCTCTTAAGTAATTGCCTGGGTAAAGGTTATTCAAGCTAATCAATGTTTCCCCAGCTTTGAGCTTGTTCTCCTTCCCAACACTCCTTCCATGATCAAATTCTTGCAATGCAAACCTCAGACTGCCATTTTCAGGAGGAGTGTTATGAACTATGGGGGTGTTCAGTTATAATCCTTTCCCCATGTGCATCCTGAAGTGGGTTCTTTAGCCCTGGTGTGTGGGATCACATTGGGTATGCTATATGCAAAAGGAGCACTTTCTGGACTGGCTCATGGTGCCCCGTAGCCTGGTGACTAATGCTTTCACTTCACATGGTGAAGGTCCAGATTTGATTCCCAGCAAGGGTAGAAGCATTGGGTGTATATTTCCTTACACCTGTTATCTATGTTCCCCAACAGTAAAATGGGTACCTGGGGTGTTAATCGACTGGTGTGGGTCTCATCCTGGGACAAAACTGGCCTAATTTGCCCAAAATCATCTGCATAACAAGTGACTTTCTATATAGTAGTATGTCATTGATATCAGCTAGGCCTGTATACCTTGTATATACCTTTGAAGAGTTTCGAGAGTTTATCTACTCCCTGGTGCTTGCCTGGTTAACCAGATTGTTGCTGCTGGAGGCCCGCTGCCCCACATATCCATCACAGCCTGGTTGATCTGGCACCAGGTGAAGATACTTTTCCAGTTTCCTCTTGAAGGCTTCTACACTGGTTCCAGCCGTGTTTCTGATCTCCTCTGGTAAGATGTTGAATTAGTCTAGGACCCCGGATGTTGATACAGTGTTCCCTTATTGTCCCCACCACACCCCTGCTCTTCACTGGGTTTATTTTACACTTCCTCCCATATCTCTCACTCCAGTATGTTGTTATGGCAGTGTGCAGATTTGGGACCAAGCCCTCGAGTACCTTCCAGGTATATATTATTATGTACCTCTCTCTCCTCTGCTCCAATGAATACATGTTCAAGATTTGCAGACGTTCCCAGTAGTTTAGGTGCTTTACAGGCTCAATGTGAGCCTTAAACGATCTCTGTGTATTTGTTCCAGTTCAGATATTTCTCCTGCCTTGAATGGGGCTGTCAGCACTGAGCAATATTCTAAGTGAGGGAACACTAGCGATTTGAAGAGTGTCACCATCGGCATTATTTCCCTTGTTTTCAGAGTTCTCAATACCCACCCCGTCATCTTCCTGGCTGTCATGATCTTTGTCTTGTTATGGTCTTTAAAAGAAAGGTCCGCTGACATAATTATTCCTAGGTCTTTTACGTGTTCCTTACGTTCTATTTGGTGGCCCTCATGAGTTTTGTATATAGTGCTCCTTCTGAGTTGGACATTAAAATGGTATAAAATACCGACAGGTTGTTAGGTAAGACACATATGCAACAGTTAGGTATCTTTATTATGAAACGTTTCGCCTACACAGTAGGCTTCTTCAGTCAAGTACAGAAAAGTTGATAGAAGCAGAAGATACTTGAAGACGATGTAATCAGTCCATCACCCTTAAAGTTTTGAGGTGGTCAGTCCCTCAGTCTGGAGAAGAGCATTGTTCCATAGTATGAAATAATTATTTCATACTATGGAACAATGCTCTTCTCCAGACTGAGGGACTGACCACCTCAAAACTTTAAGGGTGATGGACTGATTACATCGTCTTCAAGTATCTTCTGCTTCTATCAACTTTTCTGTACTTGACTGAAGAAGCCTACTGTGTAGGCGAAACGTTTCATAATAAAGATACCTAACTGTTGCATATGTGTCTTACCTAACAACCTGTCGGTATTATTTCATACTATGGAACAATGCTCTTCTCCAGACTGAGGGACTGACCACCTCAAAACTTTAAGGGTGATGGACTGATTACATCGTCTTCAAGTATCTTCTGCTTCTATCAACTTTTCTGTACTTGACTGAAGAAGCCTACTGTGTAGGCGAAACGTTTCATAATAAAGATACCTAACTGTTGCATATGTGTCTTACCTAACATCCTTCTGAGTTCTTCATTTTTTCCATACGTAAGCAGCTGGAACTTATCACCATTGAACGTCATGTTGTTCACTGCCCACTGGAAAACCCTGTTTATGTCTTCCTGTACTTTTTCAGTGTCCTCTACCATACTGACTTTCATGCCTATTTTAGTGTCATCAGCAAATGATGATACAAAAGTGTGCCGGGTGTTTTTGTATGTCTGCTATGAGGATGAGAAACAGCAGAGGTGCCAGGACAGTGCCTTGGGGCACCTCACTGATGCTGGATATTGCCCTGTTCACTACTACTTTGTGTTTTGTGCGTTAGGAAACTGAAAATCCATCTGCCTACCTTCCCCGTAATGCCCATGGCCTTCATTTTGTGTGCTATCACTCCATGATCGCATTTGTCAAACGCCTTTGCAAAATCTGTGTAAATCACATCTGCATTTTGGTTGTCTTTCAATGCCTCCATAATTCTGTCATAATGGTTCAGCAGCTGTGACAGACATGATGGTCCTGCTCTAAAACCATGCTGGTTTGGGTTATGTTGGTTGTGCTGGTCCATGAAATTTGTAATCTGCTGTCTCATCACTCTTTCGAAGATTTGTATGATGCGAGAGGTAAGGGCTACTGGTCTGTAATTTTTAGCTAGTGCTCTACTACCTCCCTTATGCAAAGGAGTTATGTCTGCACTCTGTAAGGCCTCCGGTATTTTACCTAGATCTAAGCTCTTTCTCCAAGAATACTGAGGGCTCGTGCTAGTGGTACTTTGCACTTCTTTATAAATAGAGCATTCCATGAATCTGGTCCAGGTGCTGAGTGAGTGGGCATGTTTTCCATTTCTTTTTCGAAATCTATGGGATTTGTACTAATGTCAGTTAGTTGGTCTGCATGGCCTTCTGGAGTGAAAAATATTGTAGAAATAAGGATATGAAATAAAGATATTATTATTATTATTATTAGTGGAATCGTTGGTTTTAGAATGACTAAGGTAATGGGTGTGTCAGTGGAAGCAAAATTCGTCAGTTAGATGATACCATGTTTTAATGATAAAATGAACAAAGAAATCAGACAAGAGGATGGGGGCAATGTGCGTAAAATCCTTCTTCGTAGGTGAGGCTAGAAATAGTTGGAGCAAGTCTTTACTTACTTTCATCATAGGATTAATCATGGCTGGGCCTGGCAATAATACAACAGCTCTAGGAACAGGTAGGGTTCAAACCCATAGCATACTAGTTATAAAACTACAGGTCACTGCTCTGGTCACTGGTCCATGAATGCCTAATAAGAGTTATCCAGTTAGTTATATTTCTATACACTTATGCAAGTTTTAATTGATCAGTCCCACACTTCCATGATAACTGAGGTCGAGTTTAAGGTCTTTCAAAGCCATGGTAAGTGATTCACAAAAATAAGAATGATGCAATTGTGAACAAAGCAGGGAACTGGAAGAGTTTTAAGCTAAGACAAGCCTGTCCTTAAAGAACACTGGAATGCTTGTTTTAGGACTGGCTTCCCATAGGCTCAAACTGTCATATCAATCAATCAATCAATTTATTTCCACTCGATTCATCGTATGTACTAAATTGAATAACATTACATCTCTCACATGTTAAACTCCTTAGTTATACAGAGCATTTCAGAGAAGCTTAAACCTAACTTACATCTAGAAGGACTGTAGTATTTTACATATTTGTATACACCTACCATCCGACTTACGACCGAGTTCGGTTCCAAGAAACCGGTCGTAAGTCGAAATGGTCGTAAGTCGAACTTTACTACTGAATATCAATATCACATTTTTGTATTGACTTTATTTTATTGTTTTACTTTGGTATTTCATGTTTTACTTTACTTTTTATGCTGTTAGTATTGTATTTTATACTGTAAGGTTTAGGATAAACACTGTGTACAACACAAATAGTTGTTTATTTCCCAGAAATTTGGCAAAAAAAAAACACGGTTGTAAGTCGAGCAGGTCGTAAGTCGGATGGTAGGTGTATAAGACAATAATGATTTACAAAATAAAATAGGTTACATGAATATGATTACATGTATATGAAGCAGATAAAATCATAGGTTACATGGGAATAAGAACTCATAGATTATGTTACACTAGGATCATTCCATTAATTCAAAAGAAAATTCTGATAATTATTACAGTAAGAGTGAAACTAGTTAACCTGTATTATTACAGAGATAGTATTTTACACATATGTATGTAAGACATTAATGATATTTACAGTAGTACTAATTCAGTGAGAATGATAGTGTATGATCAGATACAATCCTAGCAAGGTACATGAAAATAAGGACACTTAGATTATAAAATATTTAAAGTATTTGGTAATTCAAAATAAAAATTCTAATGAAATTTACAATAAGAATGAAGTTAGTTACAAGAAATGATACTAAATATGATGAGATAAATGTTGTTAGGATCACATTAAGTTAAGGAGGTTTTTTTAACTGTAGCTTTGAAGTAGTTGGCAGATGGGAACATTTGGAATCTTCATCCAAGGAGTTCCAGATTTTAGGTCCTTTTATGCACATTGAGCTTTTACACAGACTGAATCAAACACAGGGAATGTCATAGAGGATTTTTGTATCTTGTATTAGACACTCTCTCATTGTTTCCTACCATTAAATGTAGAAAATTGTGATCAAGTAAGGTAGTGTGAAGTAAGTCTTTGAAAGTAATTAATTTTGCCACTTGTACAAAAATTGCATTTACAAGTTTGGCTGATCCCAGAATGGATTACAAGTCTTACAGGCTTTAAGTTGAGACTTTTTTACTTAGATGTGTGGTAATCAGGTTTGTTATGAGAAAAATTTTATTTACAATTGATAGTAAAAATGGTCAGAAGTGAGCACAATGATAGTTGCTGAATTTTGATTTGTGTAAATGTTTTATGATGGAGAAGAATGTACTGTAAGTTCCTAGTGTTAATTATGGGCAGGTTGATTTAACACTGACTGACACTACTGGTATAGATTTCTGTACACAGCTATCAAATTCAGTCTTAAATTTATATTTAAATTCGAGTGTAAATATACATAATAAAAAAATTGACCTTCCGCTTTCTGGTGATGTCTGCTTTCCAGTGGTAGCCTGGAACCTAACCTCCCATATAAGTGGGGCCCTACTGTATTTTTGTTTTATTCATGACTTGCATTTACTACTGTGTAATATTGTAAAGTCATTTGCAGGCTTCCTTGTTTGTGGATTTCATTTATCCAATGCCTCTACTAATAGATTGAATTATTCAGTGTTTTTCAGGCTCACTAGGCTTCCCATGCCCAAATTTCTTTTTGTTCTTGGCATTATTCCTCATGAATGTCAATATTAACCAATTTAGTGATGACTGTCAGAGATGAGATCTCAGAAACACAAAATGAATGCAAATCTAAAATAAAATTTGGCATGCAGACTTTATTTTGGATTATTTGTTGTTTCTAGTTTCACAGGACCTCTAGGAACTTAACTTCCATTGAATTTTTAGAAGCAACTGTATCCCAATAAGACAAAATACAGAGAGTATATGTGATATAAAATAGTCCAGATATTGTATTATATATGTACAGCTTAGATAGTACAAGGACCTCTGCATTTATTATTCTTTACTTTTAATTAATTGTTCTGCAGTTTTATTCAAATCTTTGTTCTTAGATTCAGTGTGTAATTTAACCCCTTGCTATTTATTTGTTCGATTTACCTTTCTGAAGGCCTAATAATATATATTTTTTTTTTTACCCCAGCGTCCATCATCTCGACATGAAGAACTGAAAGAGCGAGCAAGACATTTATTAGAACAAGCCAGACGAGAAGCTCAGAGTCGTCCTGGACCGCAACGGTCTCTATCAAAGGTAAACTTTTGCTTCTATTATCATTTGTTTTGTAAGTTTCTTAACAGATTTACATTTCTGTTTGTATAAATAAGTATATGTATTTGTCCTTTCAAGAATTATGAAGAAATTTATTATGGTTTAGGAAGAAGAGGAGCGACAGGCACATTTACGAGAGCGAGCACGTCGTCTCATTGCTGAGGCAAAGCAGGGTGTAGTGTCTCCTCCCTTATTGAAATCTTCTGCACACACACAAACTCAGGACCACTCTCATGGTATGTCAGTGCTTAATTATTTTTAGGCATGCTGTACTGTTGATGTACATATTAGTGATCTCTCATTTTTTATTACTACTTACCGAGTCACTTTATTTGGATTGTAACTCATATACTAAGTTAAGGATTACTGGCATCCTTTACTTTATACAGTAGATTTGCACCAGGTTTTTGGCACACCTATATTATTATTACAATCAGAAATGAAGTGCTAAACCTACAAGGGTCAGCACAACTACAGTATAGTAATCTCAATCAGATCATCAACACTTGATTCTTCATTATATTGGAACTTTCACTGCCTTTTTAGAACTGCAGTGATTGTATGGAGCGAATTTATGTTCCACATATGGGATTACTTGTAGAAGTGGGGCAATGCATAAAAGTGAATTCAGACAATAGTGAATTTGCATGTACAGGTCAGCCATCACTAATCTGGCATCATTGGGACCTGTAAGCCGTATTATTGAGTTTGCTGGATTACAGAATGGATAGGTTAGAATACAGTGGACCCCCGGTATTCGATATTAATCCGTTCCTGAGAGCTCATCAAATACCATAATATCGAAAACTGAATCAATTTTCCTCATAAGAAATAATGGAAATCAAATTAATCCGTGCAAGACACCCAAAAGTATGAAAAAAAAAATTTTACTACATGAAATATTAAGTTTAATGCAATAGA
Source organism: Cherax quadricarinatus (assembly GCF_026875155.1). Lineage (NCBI taxonomy): Eukaryota > Metazoa > Arthropoda > Malacostraca > Decapoda > Parastacidae > Cherax > Cherax quadricarinatus. The sequence continues at coordinate 3,897,213 of NC_069456.1, forward strand.
ATAATTACAATAACAATAAAATAATTGACACTTACCTTTAATGAAGATCTGGTGATGATTGATGGGATGGGAGGAGGGGAGAGGTGTTAGTGTTTAGAAGGGGAATCCCCTTCCATCAGGACTTGATGCAACTGCCTAGCCTTTTCACAAATGATCGCTTGAGAGATGCTATCTCCTGCTATCTGTTTTTCATTTATCCACACCAATAACAATCTCTCAATCGTAATCACAGTTGCACCTTTTGCAAGAACAGCTTCCTTGATTGCCGTTTTCCTGGTCACTATAGTAGAGATGGTTGATTGGGGTTTATTATACAACCTAACCAGCTCCGACACACTCACTCCACTTTCATACTTTGCAATTATCTCTTTTTTTTCATTTCATAGGTCATTAGCGACTTTTTTCTCGAAGGGTTGGCACTAGAAGCTTTCTTGGGGCCCATGGTGACTTATTTTGCAGAAACAAGCACCAAACACAGTGATAATATGGATAATATGGAATGTACCGAATGTATGCTTAGATGCGCGCACACTGGCTGGCTTGTAAACACTGGCACACACGGGGCAGTTCAGGCCACACGTGGACAGGTCTCGTACGAATCGTATCGAATACTGGGTTTTCAATCGAATACCGAGGAAAATTGTTTGCGATATAATGCATCGAATACTGGATTTATCGAATACCGATGCCATCGAATACCGGGGGTCCACTGTACACTTAATTAGTCTATCAATAGAGACTCTTTCTGCTACATCATCTTCATTTTCATCACTGCTTTCTCCTCCACTGGCTTGTTGCTGTGGATTTACAAACACCTGCACAGCTTCTGAGTCAGTATAATGATGAAATTTGAAATTATGCTAGCCGAAATTAGTGCCGGATAACTGGTTGCTGGATTAGTGATGGTTGACCTGTAGTAAACTCATAAAAAGTGAGGGACTACTTTTTTATATTTTTTCACAGTTTTGGAAAATATGCATTACTCTACTACAGTAAACCCTCCATACAATAGACTAATAGAGGGGAGCTGGTAGCCAGTAGTAGCAGATGTGGTAGATAGAGAAGGCAAACACGCAAATAAAACAACCAAACTTCATTTTTTCTGCAGTATACAAAATGTAGTTTTCATGTAATACTACAATATTGTGAAGTACAAAAGACAATAATGTACAATTCTGTAACCAATGGACTTGGTCCATTGTTTCTGAATCTACTGACAAAGCAAATTTTTTGCCTCATTTCTGAAGTTGATATGAGATCCGTTATATGGAGGGTTTACTGTACATAAAAATGATGGTTGAAGGTATTCATGATTAAAGATTTGTAATAACCAATGATAATTTTTTGTCACCTTCCTCCATATTTCAACAGCATTGCAGTGTATTAACCATTAACATGTTGACAACCCCCAAATTGAAAGCCTCTTCTGTGTTGGCAATGTTGAAAAAATAAAACAGTATTTTTGTTTTTATCAATTGGTAGAGAATCTTTTTATAAAAATAATGCCACCAAAAATGAAAAATTTGATGCCATACTTATGGAATTACAATGGACCCTCGGCTATCAGCTGTAATCCGTTCCAGAAGGTCGGCCTAAAACCGAAATCGCTGAAAAGTGAAGTAATATTTCTTGTAAGAGTTAATATAAATCCAATTAATCCAATTTCAGACAACCAAAAATATTTCCAAAAAATGCAATATTTGAAGATTAACTATAGTTTTACATACACAAAACAATGAGAACTAAATAAAATGACTAATGAAATGGATAAGTGAACATTTAAATCACTTTTACCTTTATTGAAGAGTCTTGGCATATGCAAAATGATGTGGAGTGAAGAGGGAGGCGAGTTTATTGTTGGGAGACAGGACAAAATGCTTAATTATGATACTATTATCAACTCTACAGCTTAGTTATTATCACAATTCATCTAATAACATAGAAACATGATATATATTCTAGAATGAATAACATATCTTATTACGTATGTGGAGTTGTGGTGGTGTTGTTGAGTTTATAAGGGCCACTGAGAGCATAAGCTTTACATATTAGTGGTAGTGGAGGCAGCAGCAGAGACCACCACTACAATTAACACAAACAATGTGCGTAATTTATAAATAAGAAATATTTACACTTACCTTGGAGGAGATGCTGGCATTGGTTTAGGGTGGTGGAAGATACGCAGGGCTACACTGTTAATGCTACACTTTATCGCTGGCTGGCGCTATAGCCTTTATTGACTCCTGCTGCTTTAGTATTGTACATATCGTAGAATCACTGAATAAGGCACATTCTTCCCTCTCTTCCTCCTTCACTCTCATGCTTTTCAACAACTTCTTTCTTAAATTCCATCATGTTTCTCACTTTCTTTACCAAAGGAACTTTACTAGGAACTTTCTTTGTGCCAATGGTGGCTTATTTTGCATTTGCACTTAATTAGTAACCACAAAAAACAATGGATTATAGCAAAATGTTTGGATGAATGAGTAGAAGTTCCTCACTCACTCAGAGACACAGCCAGACTGACTCACGAACGTGTGAGCTGCTGGCGGGTGGACGCATCCAATACAGCCAATAAGCGAAATAACGGCCGATAACCAAAATAAAATTTCAGCCAAAAAAAAAAAAAGGGTGATAACCGAGTTGGCCGATATCAGGAATGGCCGATAACTGAGGGTCCACTGTACTCAGATGTGAAGGTGGAGGTTGGAGAGCACTTGATGCAGCAGTGATTTTTACCCATTCAGATTACCCAATTTCTGACTCTTTTGGGTTCTCAAACTACCCAATTTCTGATTCTCTGATAGTTTACTTTCTGTATGATCATAATTTAAGCCCTCCCAATAATTAAAACAGACCAAGTAAAAACCATAAACCAGACATGGGGGACAGAGGTTGGAGGCCCTTTTCTTCAAGAAAATCAACCATCTCAACTATTATACTTTGAGGCCTATTTCATGCTACATCCAGTCTGCAACTGACCAAAACTCTTCTCCATTTCACTAGTATGTTTTACAGTCCATCTGTTAGCATCAAGAAACACCAAACTAGAAAATGCCCCACAGTCATTATCTTAACCCATACACAAGATCAGAGGTTAGCTACTCCCATTATGCAGTGCATGGGGCAGGATTTTTTATATTGTGCATATCCATCACACAGAACCATTCTCTCATGTCTAGGCAAAATTTTCTACTTACAACAGATTTGAGAGCACTGTGAATTATATGTAGATCTATGCAAATGACACTGACCCCAGTCAGGAGTTAACCGACATTTCAATGCAGTACATTCTCTGGGTTAATACTAGGTCATTGTAACAATTAATTTGTAAATGTAAATGCTTAAAAGTTATTTTTTTTATCATTGCTTGCACTATACTTGGGGTGTGTTCATACATTTTAAATTTATCCATCTATGTCTAACATGTTTTTTCTAGGTATGCTCCATCTCTTGGGCAAAGCAAACATAACAGAAATACTCTCAGTTTCTATATGTTTATAATTATATGCAATAAGATCACAGTGAACAGGTGATATCACAGTATGCAGAATAACCACTGTGAAAAGAATGGTGAACTTCCAAGCACTTTCATAATTTCTCACATTATTTTTATAGTTCCTTGATGTGAAAAATCACGAAAGTGCTTGAAAGTTCACTATTATTTTTGCAGTGGTTGTTCTACATGTATTTATATAAATGATAAACTCTTTTATTTTTATTATTAGATCACAGCTATATTGACAAATTGATGAATTAAACATTGGTAAAATTCTATTATTGAAGTTGCTGTTTATGTTAGACAAGAAGGTATATTTTAAAGTGCAGTTTTCTCATGTATCATTTGCAGATGATGCTGATGATGTGAATGATGAGTGGTGTCCAGCAGGAAGAGCCTCACCTAGTTACGAGGTAAGACTCTCCAATGGTTCACTAGATTCTTTTAAACTTGTATCTTACAATTATGCCACGGTATGATGTATGTACAGTGGAACCTCAGCACTTGAGCTTAATTCATTCTAGAAAGCTGTTTGAGTGCCAATCTGTTCAAGTACCAAACATATTTTTCCCACCCAGTTTTCTTCTTGGTTGGCTGTTATCACTAGCCCTCTTAGGCCCCATGATGACTTATACAAATAATATAAAAAAAACACCAAAAATTGCAAAGAAACACGAAATAGTTTACAGTGAAGGTTTGACAGGTCATGTTTGTTTGGTCAAGTGCCGAGCAAACAGTCGACTACTAAGCGATTTGTTTACTGAACAAAGCATTCTAATACTGAATTGTTCGAGTATGGGGCTGTTTGAGTACTGAAGTTCCACTGTACATTGAATATTTCATAAATATTAGTTTTTACCCTAGTCTTATAAATATTACTAAAATTAGCTTAATTAATGTCAATTAATATATACAGTGGACCCCCGGTTTACAATATTATTTTATTCCAGAAGTATGTATCATACTTCTGTTCAGTGTTATATGTAATCGATTTATGGTCACATGCTCCAAGTTCCTCCATATTCTACAGGTTATTGACAAGGGTCTGCTTTTCCTAATCAAATAGCTTTTTCCATCTTTGGTTCTGTCACAAACTGTTTTATAAAAGCAATCCAGGATTATTGATTTTAAGAATTTATTTGATTTCCAGTCAGTTTCACTAAAGTCAGAATCCCCTTAAAAAATTTTCTCCTAGAGAAGTCTTGTGTAGTCTCCGTCTAAGTTTGGGAGTCAGTATATCACACCTAAAATAAACTTTTTGCAACGTTTTGGAAATTCTTCTCAGACTGAGTGTCTTTCTTTAATCTTTATTCTGCACCTCTTATTATTCAGCAATTCAGATTTTATTGGACATATAGCACGTCCCCCTTTCCCAGCATTTACATCAACATGAAGTAACTTAAACCTTTGTATGTGACACTCAACTTTATGTCCTGACTCCTCAGATTAAACCACATAGCAGTTATTGCTAAAACATCACTGTTTACTGTACTTTATTTCTAGCACTACGACTATTTGTATAATATACAGTGGAACCTCTACTTGCGAGTTTAATTCGTTACATGACCTTGCTCACAACTGGATTTTAATCCATTCCATGACCTTGCTCGCATCTGGATTTGCTCGTTTGCAGAGTCAATTTTCCTCATTTAAATTAATTGAGATGCAATTAATCCGTTCCAATGGAATTCTGTACTTCAATAGTTTCGCTAATTTCAACTCTACAGCTTATTTATCTATCTCATTTCATCTAATATGACATAATACCAATATAAATAACATAGAAACCTGATATATACTCTAAAATTAATAAAATATGTAATTCATGTAGTGGTATTGGCGGTGTCGGCAGTGGACGAGAGTTTATCTGGAGACCGGGCAAAATACTTCATGGATAATTTTGCTATCATCATCTATATGGCTTATTTATCTATCACAGTTCATCTAATATGACATAACAAACAATATAAATAACATAGAAACCTGATATATACTCCAGAATGAATAAAATATGTCATTATATATGTGGCGGCTGCGGCAGCGGCCGACAAGAGTTTGTCTGGAGACAGGACAAAATACAGTGGAACCTCAAATATCGAACTTAATCCGTTCCAGGAGTTAGTTCTAAATTCGAAAAGTCTGAAAAGCAAAGCAATATTTTCCATAAGAAATAATGGAAATACAATTAATCCGTTCCAGAAACCCAAAAGTACTCAAAAAAATACATTTTATAGAGATTAATTATAGTTTTACATACACACAACAAATATAGTGTTCAGTTATGTATTAATAAATTTAAATAAACATATAAAATAACATTTTACTTACCTTTATTGAAGACTGGTGATGGCATCTGGAAGATAGGGAGGAGAGAGAGAGTTCGGGTTAGTGTTTGGAAGGGGAATCCCCCTCCATGAGGACTTTAGGTATCAAAGCCCTCTCTGGGGTTACTTCCCTTCTCTGTCTTTTAATGCCACTAGGACCAGCTTGAGAGTCACTGGACCCCTGTCTCACGAAATAACTGTCCACAGTCCTCTGTTTCTGGTGCCTCTTTAAGATTTCTCTAAAATGGGACATGGTTCTGTCACTGAACTTGTTGCAAAGATGGCTTGTTTCAGCTTGTTTGGGGTGGTGCTTTTCCACAAACATTTGGACATCATTCTACTTGGACATCATTCAACTTCTGTATTATTTCTTTCTTCACATCTATGGTGTTTCTCACTTTCTTTACCACAGGCGTACCACTTGTAAGTTTCATTACTCCCATTGTAGCTTATTTCACAGTCCCACAAGCACTAAACACAATGAAATAATCGTAAAATGTTTGAATGAGAGCGCAGGTTAGTGTTCACTCAAGCATCAACAAAACCAGACTGGCTCACGACGCCTGCGTGGGAACGCGGACAGAGCGGGCTGCCGGACAGGTCCAGTACCTGGCGGTTCGAAAATAGGGGCGAGTTCGATAATAGGGACAAAGTTGGTTCGAAAAAGGGTTCTATTTTCGAAGAGTTCGATAAGCGATACATTCGAAATTTGAGATTCCACTGTACTCCTTGAATATTTCACTATCATCAACTCTATGGCTTATTTATCTATCATAGTTCATCTAATATGAAATAATAAACAATATAAATAACATAGAAATCTGATATATACTCCAGAATGAATAAAATATGCCATTATGTAACAGGTGGAGGCGGCCACAACCGCTCCCTCTTTATTGTGGTAAACGCTGCCATCTAGTGACGGCCTATTGAAGCCGTCTGTTATTGTAATTATGTTTTTTTTTCTTATTTGCCGGTATTCTCCCGGCCCGGGTCTTTTCCAAGTAGTGGTGACCCGGCCTTGGCTCCCTATCTGGGGAGTATCTCGAGACCTAAGTCTGCCATGGGAGGAGGTACAAGTACCCCCTCATCTTTGGGACCAAGTGTCCCCAGGCCTAGCCACAGTCCCCTCCCTCACGGGGCTCATAGGGAGAAGCTAGGGCTCTGGTCTTCCATCTGCCCCGCCCCAAAGGGGCTCGTGGGGATGGCAGTCTTATGAGCTGCAGGTGGTAGCAAGCTCAGGCCTAGTACATTATTATATACGTATTATACATATTATATTATTATTATTGTATTATATTATACTATTATTATTACATGTATTATTATTATTATTATTATTATAATAGGTAGTAGGTTGGTAGACAGCAACCACCCAGGGAGGTACTACCGTCCTGCCAAGTGAGTGTAAAACGAAAGCCTGTAATTGTTTTACATGATGGTAGGATTGCTGGTGTCTTTTGTCTGTCTCATAAATATGCAAGATTACAGGTATGTCTTGCTACTTCTACTTACACTTAGGTCACACTACACATACATGTACACGTTTATTTATACACACTCATCTGAGTTTTATTTGATTTTATCTTAGTTCTTGGTCTTATTACTTTTCCTTTTATATCCATGGGGAAGTGGAATAAGAATCTTTCCTCCCTAAGCCATGCGTGTTGTAAAAGTCAACCCAAATGCCGGGAACAATGGGCTAGTAAACCCTTTTCCTGTAAAGATTACTAAAAAGAATAAGAAGAAGAAAATTGTCAAAGTGGGAAGTCTGAATGTGCGTGGATGTTGTGCAAATGATAAGAAAAAGATGATTGTGGATGTTATGAATGAGAAGAAAAATGGATGTCCTGGCTTTAAATGAAACAAAGCTGAAGGGGGTGGGAGAGTTTCAATGGAGAGGAATAAATGGGATTAGGTCAGGGTTTCAAATAGAGTTAGAGCTAAAAAAAGGAGTAGCAAAAATGTTGAAGGATAAGCTATGGCAGGAAAAGAGGGACTACAAATGTATAAATTCAGGGATTATTGGAGTAAAAAAAAAGATTTGGGTGTGAAAAGTGGGTTATAGTAAGCGGGGTATGCACCTGGAGAAGAGAGAAGTGTAGAGGAGAGAGAGAGATTCTGGGGAAATGTTGAGTGAATGCGTGGGGAGTTTTGAATCAAGTGAGGAGTGTAATGGTGGTTGGGGATTTCAATGCTAAAGTGGGGTAAAAATGTTATGGAGGGAAATAGTTTGGTAAATTTGAGGTGCCAGGGGTAAAAAGTAAATGGGGGGGCCTTTAATTGAGCTATGTGTTTGAAAGAAATTTTGGTAATAAGTAATACATATTTTATGAAAAAAAGGGACAATAAATATACAAGGTTATGAATGTAGCACGTAATGAAAGTAGTTTGTTAGATTATGTATTGGTGGATAAAAGGTTGAAGGGCTAGGCTCCAGGATGTACATGTTTATAGAGGGGCAACTGATATATCGGATCATTATTTAGTTGTAGCTACAGTTAGAGTAAGAGGTAGATGGGAAAAGAGGAAGGTGGCAACAACAAGTAAGAGGGAGGTGAAAGTGTATAAACTAAGGGAGGAGGAAGTTCGGGCGAGATATAGCGGACTATTGGCAGAAAGGTGGGCTAGTGCAAAGATGAGTAGTGGGGGGGGGGGGGTTGAAGAGGGTTGGAATAGTTTTAAAAATGCAGTATTAGAATGAGGGGCAGAAGTTTGTGGTTATAGGAGGGTGGGGGCAGGAGGAAAGAGGAGTGATTGGTGGAATGATGAAGTAAAGGGTGTGATAAAAAGAGAAAAGGTAGCTTATGAGAGGTTTTTACAAAGCAGAAGTGTTATAAGAAGAGCAGAGTATATGGAGAGTAAAAGAAAGGTGAAGAGAGTGGTGAGAGAGTGCAAAAGGAGAGCAGATGAAAGAGTGGGAGAGGCACTGTCAGAAATTTTAATGAAAAATAAGAAAAAATTTTGGAGGGAGTTAAGTTAAGAAAGCCTAGGGAAAGTATGGATTTGTCAGTTAAAAACAGAGTAGGGGAGTTAGTAGATGGGGAGATGGAGGTATTAGGTAGATGGCGAGAATATTTTCAGGATCTTTTAAATGTTAAGGAAGAAAGGGAGGCAGTAATTTCATGCACTGGCCAGGGAGGTATACCATCTTTTAGGAGTGAAGAAGAGCAGAATGTAAGTGTGGTGGAGGTACGTGAGGCATTACGTAGAATGAAAGGGGGTAAAGCAGCTGGAACTGATGGGATCATGACAGAAATGTTAAAAGCAGGGGGGATATAGTGTTGGAGTGGTTGGTACTTTTGTTTAATAAATGTATGAAAGAGGGGAAGGTACCTAGGGATTGGCGGAGAGCATGTATAGTCCCTTTATATAAAGGGAAAGGGGACAAAAGAGATTGTAAAAATTATAGAGGAATAAGTTTACTGAGTATACCAGGAAAAGTATACAGTAGGGTTATAATTGAAAGAATTAGAGGTAAGACAGAATGTAGGATCGCGGATGAGCAGGGAGGCTTCAGAGTGGGTAGGGGATGTGTAGATCAAGTGTTTACATTGAAGCATATATTTTTATTTTTTATTATCACACCGGCCGATTCCCACCAAAGCAGGGTGGCCCGAAAAAGAAAAACTTTCACCATCATTCACTCCATCACTGTCTTGCCAGAAGGGTGCTTTACACTACAGTTTTTAAACTGCAACATTAACACCCCTCCTTCAGAGTGCAGGCACTGTACTTCCCATCTCCAGGACTCAAGTCCGGCCTGCCGGTTTCCCTGAATCCCTTCATAAATGTTACTTTGCTCACACTCCAACAGCACGTCAAGTATTAAAAACCATTTGTCTCCATTCACTCCTATCAAACACGCTCACGCATGCCTGCTGGAAGTCCAAGCCCCTCGCACACAAAACCTCCTTTACCCCCTCCCTCCAACCCTTCTAGGCCGACCCCTACCCCGCCTTCCTTCCACTACAGACTGATACACTCTTGAAGTCATTCTGTTTCGCTCCATTCTCTCTACATGTCCGAACCACCTCAACAACCCTTCCTCAGCCCTCTGGGGCAACAGTTTTGGTAATCCCGCACCTCCTCCTAACTTCCAAACTACGAATTCTCTGCATTATATTCACACCACACATTGCCCTCAGACATGACATCTCCACTGCCTCCAGCCTTCTCCTCGCTGCAACATTCATCACCCACGCTTCACACCCATATAAGAGCGTTGGTAAAACTATACTCTCATACATTCCCTCTTTGCCTCCAAGGACAAAGTTCTTTGTCTCCACAGACTCCTAAGTGCACCACTCACTCTTTTTCCCTCATCAATTCTATGATTCACCTCATCTTTCATAGACCCATCCGCTGACACGTCCACTCCCAAATATCTGAATACGTTCACCTCCTCCATACTCTCTCCTCCAATCTGATATTCAATCTTTCATCACCTAATCTTTTTGTGATGAAAGATTGAATATCAGATTGGAGGGAGAGAGTATGGAGGAGGTGAACGTATTCAGATATATGTGAACAGTATTTAGATAAAGGTAGGGAAGTTTTTATTGCATTTATGGATTTAGAAAAGGCATATGATAGAGTGGATAGAGGAGCAATGTGGCAGATGTTGCAAGTATATGGAATAGGTGGTAAGTTACTAAATGCTGTAAAGAGCTTTTATGAGGATAGTGAGGCTCAAGTTAGGGTGTGTAGAAGAGAGGGAGAATACTTCCCGGTAAAAGTAGGTCTTAGACAGGGATGTGTAATGTCACCATGGTTGTTTAATATATTTATAGATGGGGTTGTAAAAGAAGTAAATGCTAGGGTGTTCGGGAGAGGGGGTGGGATTAAATTATGGGGAATCAAATTCAAAATGGGAATTGACACAGTTACTTTTTGCTGATGATACTGTGCTTATGGGAGATTCTAAAGAAAAATTGCAAAGGTTAGTGGATGAGTTTGAGAATGTGTGTAAAGGTAGAAAGTTGAAAGTGAACATAGAAAAGAGTAAGGTAATGAGGGTATCAAATGATTTAGATAAAGAAAAATTGGATATCAAATTGGGGAGGAGGTATATGGAAGAAGTGAATGTTTTCAGATACTTGGGAGTTGACATGTCGGCAGATGGATTTATGAAGGATGAGGTTAATCATAGAATTGATGAGGGAAAAAAGGTGAGTGGTGCGTTGAGGTATATGTGGAGTCAAAAAAACGTTATCTATGGAGGCAAAGAAGGGAATGTATGAAAGTATAGTAGTACCAACACTCTTATATGGATGTGAAGCTTGGGTGGTAAATGCAGCAGCGAGGAGACAGTTGGAGGCAGTGGAGATGTCCTGTCTAAGGGCAATGTGTGGTGTAAATATTATGCAGAAAATTCGGAGTGTGGAAATTAGGAGAAGGTGTGGAGTTAATAAAAGCATTAGTCAGAGGGCAGAAGAGGGGTTGTTGAGGTGGTTTGGTCATTTAGAGAGAATGGATCAAAGTAGAATGACATGGAAAGCATATAAATCTATAGGGGAAGGAAGGAGGGGTAGGGGTCATCCTCGAAAGGGTTGGAAAGAGGGGGTAAAGGAGGTTTTGTGGGCGAGGGCTTGGACTTCCAGCAAGCGTGCATGAGCGTGTTAGATAGGAGTGAATGGAGACGAATGATACTTGGGACCTGACGATCTGTTGGAGTGTGAGCAGGGTAATTTTTTGTGAAGGGATTCAGGGAAACCGGTTATTTTCATATAGTCGAACTTGAGTCCTGGAAATGGGAAGTACAATGCCTGCACTTTAAAGGAGGGGTTTGGGATATTGGCAGTTTGGAGGGATATGTTGTGTATCTTTATACGTATATGCTTCTAAACTGTTGTATTCTGAGCACCTCTGCAAAAGCAGTGATAATGTGTGAGTGTGGTGAAAGTGTTGAATGATGATGAAAGTATTTTCTTTTTGGGGATTTTCTTTCTTTTTTGGGTCACCCTGCCTCGGTGGGAGACGGCCGACTTGTTGAAAAAAAAAAAAATTATTATACATATTATTATTATTATTATTATTATTAATTATTATTATTACAATGTAAATAATTTGTAATTTTTATTCCCACAAAAAATATAAGATTTGCTGTTATGCCTTATTGCAATAATTGTATAAATAATGTCAACCCATTCACTACTGCATATTGGAATGGCCAGTAATGTCATTTGTTTACTCTTGAACATAGCGAAGCAATGGAACATTTCTCCTACGTTGAGCTCAATTTCAAGGTACTTTTCGTTATGAAAACAATCAAAATCATATCTATTTCTGTAATATATCTTCCATTCTATCAAACGAGACCAAAATAACAAGAATACAACCATAAAAACCATATAAAAATACCACTAAGGGGTGGCTAATTGCTGAGAAGTGAACTCTTTTATTTATGCTCCAATTTCTTTCATTTTTGGTGTAAGTTAAGAAGCATCTCTCCATCATACATTGCCCAAGTTTCAATAAGATAGTCCAACAAAAAACTGAGATACAGTTCCCTAGATCAAGAGCAAGAGCCCCTCACCGGCATCAAGGAACCTGCCTTGAGGTCTGCTCACTTATGGAAATTTTGCTCACGTATGGAAGCAAAAAATTGATCTATCGACTGCTCATACAGTGGACCCCCAGTATTCGATGGCATCGGTATACGTTAAATTTGGTATTCGATACATTTTAACGCCAAAATTTTGCCTCGCTACTCGTTAAAAAACCCGCCACACGCGATTCGTCTGGGACGCGTCCATGTGAGTGCCAGTGTTTACAAGCCAGCCAGTGTGCTCGCATCTAAGCATACATTTGATACATTCCATATTATCACAGTGTTTTTGGTGCTTGTTTCTGCACAGTAAGTCACCATGGGCCCCAAGAAAACTGCTAGTGCCAACCCTGTGGTAAAAAGGGTTAGAATTAGTATGGAAATTAAGAAAGATTTTGAAGTGTTTGGGGATAACCCTGAGAAGCCTATGCCAGTTGTGGAATCCATTGTGCCTACTTCAAAAATTACGGAAATGTGTGCAAAGTGGGTTGAACTACAAACCTTTATGGATGAAAATCACCTTAACACAGCTATTGCAAACCGTGTTGGTAACTATTACAATGATAATGTTGTGGCCTATTTTAGACAAATCATAAAGGAACGGGAGGTACAGAGCTTTATGGACAGATTTGTTGTGCGACAGAGGTCCAGTGACTCTCAAGTTGGTCCTAGTGGCATTAAAAGAAGGGAAGTAACCCCGGAAAAGGACTTGCTACCTCAAGTCCTAATGGAAGGGGATTCCCCTTCTAAACATTAACAACTTCGATACTCTCCCCTCCTCTCATCCCATCAATCATCACCAGATCTTCATTAAAGGTAAGTGTCATGTATTCTATTGTTAGTAGAGTACTACTAACTGTGCATGTCTTTTTCAGTTTGTGTGTATTAAACTTAATATTTCATGTGGTAAAACTTTTTTTTCATAGTACTTTTGGGTGTCTGGCACGGATTAATTTGATTTCCATTATTTCTTATGGGGAAAATTAATTCGCCTTCCGATAATTTTGGCATGCGATGAGCTCTCAGGAATGGATTAATATTGTATACCGGGGGTCCACTGTATTTGGAAAAGCTCGCATGTGGATGCGCTCACAAGTAGAAGTTCCACTGTATTTTAGAGATGTATCAGATATCCGCATCCGCGGAACATCCACACAGTTTCTTACATCCATATCTGCATCCGCATTTTACTGTAAACAGATATCCGTGTATACATCCGCATCCGCAAAATAAGTAAGACATCCTCATATACATCTGCACCTGCGGATATCTAAATTTTCACATCCGACACATCTCTGATATACAGTGGACCCTCGCCTAACGATATTAATCCATTCCTGAGAGCTCATCGTTAGCCAAAATTATCATTAGCCGAATTAATTTTCCCCATAAGAAATAATGGAAATCCAATTAATCTGTTCCAGACAGCCAAAAGTTATAAAATATTTTTTTTTTTCATGAAATATACATTTCCCTACAAAGAAAACAATGAGACATGCAAAATTACTACATAAATAAGTGTTAAAATGACACCTTTATTGAAGAGTATTGATAAGTGATGAGACACTGTTTTTCTTGAACACTGGGATTTTCAGAGTGATACATAAGTAAAGGCTTCACTTTGCAATCCCCACTAGCATTACAACAAAACATGAGAGTTAGCCTGTCTTTCATAGGCTTGTGTCCTGGGAGTGCCTTATCCTTCTGAGTAATGTAGCTCCTGTTTGGCATTTTCTTCCAGAACAGGCCTGTTTCGTCACAATTGAACACTTGTTGGGGTTGGAATTTTTCAGCTTCACCATGCCTTATCACACTGTGTATGCCACTACGATTCTTAAATCTCTCAAACTAACCTTTGCTGGCCTTAAACTTACCAATATGAGTACTAGTTCTAGGTATTTTTTCCTGTTCACCTGGGTGTTAGTCGACTGGTGTGGTTTGCATCCTGGAGGACAAGATTAAGAACCCCAATGGAAATAAGTTACAGTCCTCGATGATGCACTGGCTTTCTTGGGTTATCCTGGGTGGCTAACCATCTGGGGTTAATTGTTTCTCGGTAACTGTTTCCCGTTAAGCCACACCAACAACACACACACTACATCTTCGAGTAGTACAGCTGATGATGGTGCAGCAGCAGCAACAGCTGACGGTGGTGCAGCAGCAGCTGACTGAGGTGCAGCAGCAGCTGACTGAGGTGCAGCAGCAGCTGACTGAGGTGCAGCAGCAGCTGACTGTGGTGCAGAAGCAGCTGACTTTGGTGCAGAAGCAGCTGACCGTGGTTCAGCAGCAGCTGACAGTGGTGCAGCAACAGCTGATGGTGGTGCAGCAACAGCTGATGGTGGCGCAGCAGCAGCTGACCCTGGTTCAGCAACAGCTGACTGTGGTGCAGCAGCAGCTGTGGTGCAGCAACAGCTGATGGTGGTTCAGCAGCAGCTGACGGTGGTGCAGCAGCAGCTGACTGTGGTGCAGCAGCAGCAGGTAGTAGGTAGGAGCCAAAAACCCCCGGGAGTTTACCGTCCTGCCAAGTGGTGAAAAACAAACCCTGTAATTTTTTTACATGATGGTAGGATTGCTGGTGTCTTTCGTGTGTCTCATAAATATGCAAGATTACAGGCATGTCTTGCTACTTCTACTTACACTTAGGTCACACTACACATACATGTACACGTTTATTTATACACACTCATCTGAGTTTTATTTGATTTTATCTTAGTTCTTGGTCTTTTTTACTTTTCCTTTTATATCCATGGGGAAGGGGAAAATGAGAATCTTTCCTCCGTAAGCCATGCGTGTTGTAAAAGTCAACTAAAATGCCGGGGAACAATGGGCTAGTAACCCCTTTTCCTGTAAAGATTACTAAATAAGAATAAAAAGAAAAAAATTTGTAAAAAGTGGGAAGTCTGAATGTGCGTGGATGTTGTGCAAATGATAAGAAAGAGATGATTGTGGATGTTATGAATGAGAAGAAACTGGATGTCCTGCTTTAAGTGAAACAAAGCTAAAGGGGGGTGGGAGAGTTTCAATGGAGAGGAATAAATGGGATTAGGTCAGGGGTTTCAAATGAGTTAGAGCTAAAGAGGAGTAGCAATAATGTTGAAGGATAAGCTATGGCAGGAAAAAAAGGGACTACAAATGTATAAATTCAAGTATTATGTGGAGTAAAATAAAGATTGGATGTAAAAAAGTGGGTTATAGTAACCCGTGTATGCACCTGGAGAAGAGAGAAGTGTAGAGAGAGAGAGAGATTCTGGGAAATGTTGAGTGAATGCGTGGGGAGTTTGAATCAAGTGAGAGTGTAATGGGGGTTTGGGGGATTTCAATGCTAAAGTGGGTAAAAATGTTATGGAGGGAGTATAGGTAAATTTGAGGTGCCCGGGGTAAATGTAAATGGGAGCCTTAATTGAGCTATGTGTAGAAAGAAATTTGGTAATAAGTAATACATTTTTTTATGAAAAAGAGGACAAATAATATACAAGGTATGATGTGCACTAATGAAAGTAGTTTGTTAGATTAGTATTGGTGGATAAAAAGGTTGGGTGGCTAGGCTCCAGGATGTATATGTTTATAGTGGGGCAACTGATATATCGGATCATTATTTAGTTGTAGCTACAGTTAGAGTAAGAGGTAATGGGAAAAGAGGAAGGTGGCAACAACAAGTAAGAGGGAGGTGAAAGTGTATAAACTAAGGGAGGAGGAAGTTGGGCGGAGTATAAGGGGACTATTGGCAGAAAGGTGGGCTAGTGCAAAGATGAGTAGTGGGGGGGTTGAAGGGGGTTTTGGAATAGTTTTAAAAATGCAGTATTAGAATGAGGGGCAGAAGTTTGTGGTTATAGGATGGGTGGGGGCAGGAGGAAAGAGGAGTGATTGGTGGAATGATGAAGTAAAGGGTGTGATAAAAGAGAAAAAGGTGCTTATGAGGGGGTTTTTACAAAGCAGAGGTGTTATAAAAAGAGCAGAGTATATGGAGAGTAAAGAAAGGTGAAGAGAGTGGTGAGAGAGTGCAAAAGGAGAGCAGATGATAGAGTAGGAGAGGCACTGTCAAGAAATTTTAATGAAAATAAGAAAAAATTTTGGAGGGAGTTAAGTTAAGAAAGCCTAGGGAAAGTATGGATTTGTCAGTTAAAAACAGAGTAGGGGAGTTAGTAGATGGGAGATGGAGGTATTAGGTAGATGGCGAGAATATTTTCAGGATCTTTTAAAAAGTTAAGGAAGAAAGGGAGGCGGTAATTTCATGCACTGGCCAGGGAGGTATACCATCTTTTAGGAGTGAAGAAGAGCAGAATGTAAGTGTGGTGGAGGTACGTGAGGCCCTTACGTAGAATGAAAGGGGGTAAAGCAGCTGGAATGATGGGATCATGACAGAAATGTTAAAAGCAGGGGGGGTAATGTGTTGGAGTGGTTGGTACTTTGTTTAATAAATGTATGAAAGAGGAAAAAGGGACCTGGGATTGGCGGGGGGAGCATGTATAGTCCCTTATATAAAGGGAAAAGGGGACAAAAAAGATTGTAAAAATTATAGAGGAATAAGTTTACTGAGTATACCAGGAAAAAATATCAGTAGGGTTATAATTGAAAGAATTAGAGGTAAGACAGAATGTAGGATTGCGGATGAGCAGGGAGGCTTCAGAGTGGGTAGGGGATGTGTAGATCAAGTGTTTACATGAAGCATATATGTGAACAGTATTTAGATAAAGGTAGGGAAGTTTTTATTGCATTTATGGATTTAGAAAAGGCATATGATAGAGTGGATAGAGGGGGCAATGTGGCAGATGTTGCAAGTTATGGAATAGGTGGTAAGTTACTAAATGCTGTAAAGAGCTTTTATGAGGATAGTGAGGCTCAAGTTAGGGTGTGTAGAAGAGAGGGAGAATACTTTTTCCCCGGTTTAAAAATAGGTCTTAGACAGGGATGTGTAATGTCACCATGGTTGTTTAATATATTTATAGATGGGGTTGTAAAAGAAGTAAATGCTTTGGGGGTTCGGGGGAGGGGGGTGGGATTAAATTATGGGAATCAAATTCAAAATGGGGAATTGACACAGTTTCTTTTTGCTGATGATACTGTGCTTATGGGAGATTCTAAAGAAAAATTGCAAAGGTTAGTGGATGAGTTTTTAGAAAGTGTGTAAAGGTAGAAAGTTGAAAGTGAACATAGAAAAGAGTAGGTGATGAGGGTATCAAATGATTTAGTAAGAAAAATTGGGTATCAAAATTGGGAGGGGAGTATGGGGAAAAAGTGAAGTTTTTTAATACTTGGAGTTGCATTCGGGAGATGGGTTTATGAAGGTAGGTTAACATGAAATTTTATGGGGAAAAAAGGTGTGGTGCGTTAGGTATATTGGAGTCAAAAAAAGTTTTAGGAGGGAAAGAAGGGGAAAGATGAAAATATAGTATACCAACACTCTTATATGGTGTGAAACTTGGGGGGAAATGGCAGCGAGGAGACAGTTGGAGGCAGTGGGGATGTCCTGTTAAGGGCAATGGTGGTGTAAATATTAAGCAGAAAAAAACGGATGTGGGAAAATTTGGAGAAGGTGTGGAGTTAATAAAAACATTTGTCAAGGGGAGAAGAGGGGTTTTGAGGTGGGTTTTGGGCATTTGAGAGAATGGATAAAAAGAATGACATGGAGGCAAAAATCTATAGGGGAAGGGGAAAGGGGGGTAGGGGCTCCTGAAAGGGTTGGAAAGAGGGGGTAAAGGAGGTTTTTTGGGGGAGGGGGTTGGACTTCCAGCAAGGGTGTGAGCGTTTAGATAGGTGGCAACAATGAGGGTGTTAGAGAATTTCGGGCACCCAAATTACAATCATTTAAGAATATTTTGGATAGAATGTCGCCTGATAAAGAGAATACACCTCACTCTCCAAGAGCCTCTCCAGATAAGGTATGCTAAAAATTATTTTAACTTAATCATACTTAAATAACAAAAAAGGCACAATACCGTGACTGGAACGATACACAAATAACCCGCACATAAAAGAGAGAAGCTTACGACGACGTTTCAGTCCGACTTGGATCATTGACAAAGTCACACTAACCAGAGGTGGAGCAGGACGGCTATATATAGGCAGGAAGAGGTGGTGGTAGTAGTAGTAATAGTAGTACAAGAATTGTATATAATACCGACAAGATGAAATTAAGACACGTGCACAACACCCGGGCATCCCCATCGTAGACGTTTCGCCATCCAGCCAGCAACTGGATGGCGAAACGTCCACAACAAAGACAACCAGACGCCGCACATGTGTCTTAATTTCATCAGTAGTTGTAGTAGTAGTAGAAGAAGAGGTAGTAGTAGTGGTAGAAGTGGGAAATAAGGATGACGAGCCAGTCAAATACAAAGGAAGGGGAGCACTGCAAGAGAGCTAGATGCCCACAGAGGGAGAGCAAGCGCACAGAGGTGCGTGAAAGGTTAAGTGGTGAAATAAATGAAGAAGGAACAGAAACACGAGACAGGAGAGAGAAAGACAACCCAGAGGAGAAAAGGAAAGAGGAAAGGGGAAGAAGAAGAAGAAGAAAAAGAAAAAATGAGGATTCAGTTTTTCTTTTTCTTTTTCTTCTTCTTCCTCTTCCCCTTTCCTCTTTCCTTTTCTCCTCTGGGTTGTCTTTCTCTCTCCTGTCTCGTGTTTCTGTTCCTTCTTCATTTATTTCACCACTTAACCTTTCACGCACCTCTGTGCGCTTGCTCTCCCTCTGTGGGCATCTAGCTCTCTTGCAGTGCTCCCCTTCCTTTGTATTTGACTGGCTCGTCATCCTTATTTCCCACTTCTACCACTACTACTACCTCTTCTTCTACTACTACTACAACTACTGATGAAATTAAGACACATGTGCGGCGTCTGGTTGTCTTTGTTGTGGACGTTTCGCCATCCAGTGGCTGGCTGGATGGCGAAACGTCTACAATGGGGATGCCCGGGTGTTGTGCACGTGTCTTAATTTCATCTTGTCGGTATTATATACAATTCTTGTACTACTACTACTACTACCACCACCTCTTCCTGCCTATATATAGCCATCCTGCTCCACCTCTGGTTAGTGCGACTTTGTCAATGGCCCAAGTCGGACCGAAACGTCGTCGTAAGCTTCTCTCTTTTATGTGCGGGTTATTTGTGTATGTTAATCATACTTCTTTGATACTGTTATTTTAAATTATTTAAGGTATAGTACTTTATATGCTGTGATATCATCACTTATCATACTTTTACATATAGTTTAGATGCTTTTTTTTGACATGTTTCCAGTTCTTTACTTGCAGTAAAAATGCAGTACTACTTGACTTTGGAAATATGTATTGACAAAAATAATGTGGCACTGTATTGTGATAATCTTTCAGAGAGTTGAAAAGAGGCTGTTTGTGTGTTTAACAAATACTGTAATGTGTTTTGATATTAAATTCAGAATGTACAAGTGTGTGCTATCAGTGATAATAAATAGATCAGTAGGAGTCTAGAGAACATACAATATAAAAAGTGAAAAGGTTTGCAGAGTTTTATAACATCAGCAAGAAGTATTAAAATATTTGCGAGGACTTCTAAGAACTTAACCCTCATGATTCGGGGGGTTCTACTGTCTTATGTCTTTTTGAAGGAGTCTATACTGTATGTTTGAGGATTGCTTAGTGGTACTCAGAGTATGAAGAAAGTAAGAAGAAACTGAGAAAGTAGAATAAAAGAAGAATGAGGAGAGCGATAATACTTATGGTGTTGCTTGACACTCTCCTGTCCCCTGTACTTGCTAAGAATTTAAAAACTGTTCTGCTTCCTATTGTTGGTCTATGTCCTCTCTGGCTTCACTATGTAATGTTCTCACTCTCTGGCCAACTGACTTTTAGTGTCTTTCAATCTCTTCTTGTTGCTCTTTACACTGTTGCTTCATCTGTTAAGTTTAAAGCTATATGTGAATCTGATTTACTATTTCCTCTCCTTGATGTTCAGGTTCACTGCTCTGTGACATGTCCTCCTTTTTCCTGTCTACAGATGTATGCATTTTGACATGTACATTTATTACTTTTTCTACTGTGCTCAATATGTTAAGAAATGTGTTTTTGTTTCCCTCTTTCTCTGCATTCTCCACATTTGTGATCCTCAATTTCTTGACTGAAATTTTCATTCTTCCTAGCTCATTCTGTTGTCTTGGCTATCCTCCATATTTCATAGATTTTTTGCCTACTCTCATGCTAAATTGACTTTTTTCTCTTTCCTAAATTCACATCCCAAGTAAGTCTTCATTTTGAACTTCAGTAGTGATATCAGACTATTGAGGACTTTTAAGGTGAGGCTTTTCATCTTAACAATAAGAAATATGTAGAAGAATTTTTGGGTTGTTTATATTATGTACTGTTCAGATGACTCCTTCCTGAATGAGACCATATATGATTGATAGTATAATCAATCATGTTGACATCTCTGATTTGAGAATCACAGGAAAGAAGAGAGACATGACATTGAAGTAAGTCTTCCATGACAAATAGCTGTTGACTCTTGAGTAATTGATACAGTTAAAGGATTGTTGAAGGCTATCCAAGCTGATCAATATGCCCATTAGCCTCACTCTTATAGAAGTGGAACTGTTGGGCATATTACCTCCTTAGGCAGTCTGCTGGTTTCCCAGAAGTGGGTCCTTTGGTCTTGATATCATCTGGTACAGCAGTGTATGATATGGACTGAAGATGGCTCCCTTCTTTGAGCAGAATGCAATTTTCTTGCTAAAACATCTGAGAAAATGGACTCAAGTTCTCTCTAAAACTGAAGACCTTAGTATAGATTCTGTTTCCTGATGAAACCCCTTTCCCCCAGAACAAAAAATCTGAGGAGAGAATAAGGCATTGAAGGCAAAGAGGCTTCCTAGTTGGCAAAGCTTGAGTAAGACATTATGTACCTCGATCCTATGATAAGTCTTAAGTCTGAATCCAACCATATCCTATTTTACTTAATCGTTACTTGTTGAGACAGAATTAATTAAGACATGAAAGACAAGGCATTTTTGTTCTGTTGACATTAACCCTTTCAGGGTCCGTGCCGTAGATCTATGGCTTTATGTTCAGGGTCCAAACCGTGGATCTATGCCATGAGCTCAGCTCACTCTGATAAGCTGTGAGCAGTAAATTTGGGCCTAGATATGAGAGAATACATCTATGTACTATGTGTGCACCACATAAAACAAATCCTGCAGCACACAGTGCATACTGAGAGAAAAAGAACCGAGACCGTAATTTTCGATTAAAACAGCGACTTTGCAGTGTTTTTTCATGTTTTTTATAGTTGTATTTGCAATTTCTTGGTCTCATTTGATAGAATGGAAGATATACTACAGAAATAGAGATTATTTTGATTGGTTTTAATACTGGAAATGGCTTGAAACTGAGCTCAAATTAGGAGAAATGTTAAATTTTTGCTGATGTTCAAGAGTAAACAAATGACCTCACACGTCTAATACATGATAGCTGGTGGGTCTAATATACATTAACAAATGTGGTGATATTATTTATACAATTATTACAGTATTGCATAACAGTAAATCTTCTATTTTTTGGTTTGAATAAAAATTCATTATGTGAATAAAAAATCAAAATGGAATTCATTTGTAAAGCCTGAAAACATAACTAATGAACAGAGGAAATGTTAGTTTAGTTCCAGGAATGCCTGCATTGTTTATTCTGGACCTTATTTTGAAATTGGAATATTTTGATCTTTGCATTAAATTGGCCAAATTACCAATTTCCAGTCACTTTATTTTGTTGTTGAAACAGTTGACTTGCCGATTTCTTGTGCTCAATCGATAGAATAGAAGTAATACCAGTGAAATAGCTAAGAATTTGGTTGACTGGAATAATGTTATTGGCCTAAATTGGGAGTCAAAGTCGGCAAAATCGCCAATGCGTAAATATTGCCGACACGTCAAAATTTGTGAGAGCATAATTTCATCAATTTTCCATCAAATTTCGTACTTTTTGTTTTATTACCTTCAGAAAAAGATTCTCTGCCATTTCATAAGAAAAGATAACAAAATTATTTTTTTTAAATTCTTGGACCCTGGTGCACACTTTGAAATTTGGCCTCTGGACCCTGAAAGAGTTAATGGACTAATCACTAAAATATTGACCTGGACATTTGCAGAGTAAGAAGGATCCAGAACTTTGTGTACTTGTTTTCTGTTGAAAACTAGGTGAAGAAAAGTCATGCTCTTGTCTCATCATTCAATGTTGGATAACTTGCAGAGTGAGTGTAGATGTCTTCTCATAAACAATGTACTCACCAGCTGAACCAAGGAAGGGGACCAAGTCATTAAGAACTAAGCCAGAGAAACATGTTGGGTAAACAGGCATTTTTTGCAAAATCCTTAGGGAAATGCCCCTGGTTTCTTTCCTGTAGAGTTGCTGATGTAAACAAGGAAGCAAAGGGGTATGGCAAATAAAAAATTAAATGGGCCAAGAAAGTGCAGTATTTACTAGTGGAATAAAAGGTCTGCTGGCAGGTTGCTACTCCTATTTCCCATTTCTGCATAAATTTTTTTTTATTTATTAGCACACTGGCCGATTCTCACCAAGGCAGGGTGGCCCGAAAAAGAAAAACTTTCACCATCATTCACTCCATCACTGTCTTGCCAGAAGGGTGCTTTACACTACAGTTTTTAAACTGCAACATTAACACCCCTCCTTCAGATTGCAGGCACTGTATTTCCCATCTCCAGGACTCAAGTCCGGCCTGCCAGTTTTTCTGAATCCCTTCATAAATGTTACTTTGCTCACACTCCAACAGCATGTCAAGTATTAAAAACCATTTGTCTCCATTCACTCCTATCAAACATGCTCACACATGCTCGCTGGAAGTCCAAGCCCCTCGCACACAAACCCTCCTTTATCCCCTCCCTCCAACCTTTCCTAGGCCGACCCCTACCCCACCTTCCTTCCACTACAGACTGATACACTCTTGAAGTCATTCTGTTTTGCTCCATTCTCTCTACATGTCTGAACCACCTCAACAACCCTTCCTCAGCCCTCTGGACAACAGTTTTGGCATAAAATAAGTTTATAAAATGGCTCTTGGAGCAATTTTATAAAAAAAAGTGTGGCTTATAACTAAAAATGCCCCTTACTTTTTAATAGAAGAAAAAAAGAGGAGATTTGATAACTACATGTAAGAAGGAAATCACCAGTGTAAGCTGAGAAAATGTGGTTTTGAAGGATGCAATAAAGCTTTTCTTTGCAGAATGGTATAAAAATACTGGAAATTAAAAATATTATATGATAAACACTGGGGCTGGGACATATGCAACCACAAAGTTTAGAAAGGATATCCATCATATTGCTTAAGGTAAATAGAGTAAAGACATCCTAAGACAATACAGCACAGTAGAACCCCAGTATCAGCAGTTTTGGTTAGTGATGCTGGCAGTTCTTGAAAGCCTAAGAGAAGCTATGAAGTGCTTCCCATCAATGAAAAAGTGCTAATTCTCAACTTACTATGCATAATTTATCAATTAAACTTTATCATAGGTATATATGTAAATGCAGTAGGTCTTGCAAAATATCTGTCGTGGATACAGGGGAACTACTGTATCTGCATATTACTTAGTAGCCATACATCAAAATAAGAGCAGTACAGGTAAATTTATATGAAACTGTATTTAGATGTTTCATTTTTGGATCACCCTGCCTCAGTGGGAGACAGCCAGTGTTAAAAAAAATACATTTGAAACTTTAAACATATAAAATTTAAACTTTTAATTTAAGGTAATTTAAAATGAGACATAGTTAACTGATGCACTGTTTATATTTATCTGAGGGGCTTGGACTTCCAGCAGGCGTGCATGAGTGTGTTTGATAGGAATGAATGGAGACGAATGGTATTTGGGACCTGACAAGCTGTTTGGAGTGTGAGCAGGGTAATATTTAGGGAAGGGATTCAGGGAAACTGGTTATTTTTATATAGCCGGACTTGAGTCCTGGAAATGGGAAGTACAATGCCTGCACTCTACAGGAGGAGTTCGGGATATTGGCAGTTTGGAGGGATATGTTGTGTATCTTTATACAAATATGCTTCTAAACTGTTGTATTCTGAGCACCTCTGCAAAAACAGTGATTATGTGTGAGTGAGGTGAAAGTGTTGAATGATGATGAAAGTATTTTTCTTTTTGGGGATTTTCTTTCTCTTTGGGTCACCCTGCCTCGGTGGGAGACGGCTGACTTGTTAAACAAAAACAAACAAACAAAAAAAGTATAGTTTGCTCTTTATATACTAGGTGGGAATGTTGTGTTTCAGTGTGTTGTCCCTACTGTGGTGCAAGTAATGGCGCATTAAAACCTTTTTCCTGTTTGAAGTGTCTTCAAATAACTAATCTGTTTTCGTAGCACTTGTAATTTTTTTTTTTGTTTCCACAGCAAACATGTGAAAGTAGCCGTTACTTACAAAATGAATTAGAATCACTCGAAAGAGAACAGCACCAAATTGATGAACAAGCTGCAAGACTTGAAAAGAGACTGAGAAAGATAATGGAACTCAGTAAGTACTCCGCTTCCTCTCTTACATTCATCAACACCACTAGTGTACTTAAAGGGAGTTTAGGAATGTAGTTAGCTCGTGTGTTTAAGCAGCACAGCTACAGCTCAGAGTGGTCATTTGACTTATGATGCCTACACACCTCTGGCAAGATAACTTTGCCCTCACCAGTATAGTTAATGACAAACTTGTACAGTTATCAACAAACTCACACTCAGAATTGATAAACATACATAATGCTTGGTAATAAAGCTAAAAATATTCAGCTGTACGTAAATATAATAGGATGCTAGTTAGCGTGTGGATTATTGTTCTGAAAGTCTTTGCTTTACCTGAAATAGTATTAAGTAGACTGAAGAACATATAGGAAAAATAAGGTTGCTTTTTTGACACCTCCCCCAGAAAAAAAAGGCACAATTTAAAATTTCATAATTTTTCAAAAATAGTAAATTTGTTTAATTTTTTACATTGTAGCTGTCACTGCTTTTTGATCTGGAAATGTGTGCAGCAGGTTGATGAGGCCCTATACATGTACAAATGTGGCAGATAGTATCAGCTACCACCACCATTACTGTCACCTGCTGTCAACACTGGTAAAAAATCAGACTCAAATCAAATGCCAAACATATTTCAAACAAACATACTAAAAATCTCAAAAAAATACATGGTTGTACAGTATTATCAAATTCTCAGTTTGAGGGATCTTGGCATTTCACATATGTACTTCTTGTCACACCCCCTGGCAGGGTGTGGCATAGACTCCTGCATAAGTGGACGGGTCTGTTTTCTGCTTCCTATGCATTGTATTTTTAAAAGAGGTAAAAGAGTTTGTAGCTATCTTGAGTTGGCTGTTGGTAATATTAGCAGTTTTTGGATGCCATCCTGCTGACTTTAGCATAATGTGTCTAGTATACTGGCCCATCTGCTGTTGAGTTGTTTATGTTTCTGCTAAGGAAGCATATTCCCAATTTCCTGCAACTGGGGATAAAGTGGAGGGAAAAATGTAGAAGGCTGAAAATGTGCATGAGACATATGCACTCAACTTCAAGGTATTAAGGGAAATAAATACTAAAAGAATATGTCACCATGGTTTAATATATATATAGATGGGGTTGTAAAAGAAGTAAATGCTAGGGTGTTCGGGAGAGGGGTGGGATTAAATTATGGGGAATCAAATACAAAATGGGAATTGACACAGTTACTTTTTGCTGATGGTACTGTGCTTATGGGAGATTCTAAAGAAAAATTGCAAAGGTTAGTGGATGAGTTTGGGAGTGTGTGTAAAGGTAGAAAGTTGAAAGTGAACATAGAAAAGAGTAAGGTGATGAGGGTATCAAATTATTTAGATAAAGAAAAATTTGATATCAAATTGGGGAGGAGGAGTATGGAAGAAGTGAATATTTTCAGATACTTGGGAGTTGACGTGTTGGCGGATGGATTTATGAAGGATGAGGTTAATCATAGAACTGATGAGGGAAAAAAGGTGAGTGGTGCATTGAGGTATTTGTGGAGTCAAAAAATGTTATCTATGGAGGCAAAGAAGGGAATGTATGAAAGTATAGTAGTATCAACACTCTTATATGGGTGTGAAGCTTGGGTGGTAAATGCAGCAGCGAGGAGGCGGTTGGAGGCAGTAGAGATGTCCTGTCTAAGGGCAATGTGTGGTGTAAATATTATACAGAAAATTCGGAGTGTGGAAATTAGAAGGTGTGGAGTTAATAAAAGTATTAGTCAGAGGGCTGAAGAGGGACTGTTGAGGTGGTTTGGTCATTTAGAGAGAATGGATCAAAGTAGAATGACATGGAGAGCATTTAAATCTGTAGGAGAAGGAAGGCGGGGTAGGGGTCATCCTCGAAAAGGTTGGAAGGAAGGGGTAAGGGAGGTTTTGTGGGCGAAGGGCTTGGACTTCCAGCAGGCATGCATGAGCGTGTTCGATAGGAGTGAATGGAGACAAATGGTATTTGGGACCTGACGATCTGTTGGAGTGTGAGCAGGGTAATATTTAGTGAAGGGATTCAGGGAAACCGGTTATTTTTATATAGCCAGACTTGAGTCCTGGAAATGGGAAGTACAATGCCTGCACTCTAAAGGTGGGGTTCGGGATATTAGCAGTTTGGAGGGATATGTTGTGTATCTTTATACGTATATGCTTCTAAACTGTTGTGTTCTGAGCACCTCTGCAAAAACAGTGATTATGTGTGAGTGTGGTGAAAGTGTTGAATATGATGAAAGTATTTTCTTTTTGGGGATTTTCTTTCTTTTTGGGTCACCCTGCCTCGGTGGGAGATGGCCGACTTGTTGAAAAAAAAAAATACTAAAAGCCAAAAACTACACCTCTCTTTTGTTGTCTGGTGTCTTGGTGGGAATAAAAGTATAACAAGTCATTCTTATATATGCTACCTTCATATTTATCTCTCTGTCAGGACCAAAGAAGCACCTGTGGCAAAACAGTTTAATAAATGTCATAAGTATATGTGTCTTTTTCCACATCTTGTCAGTATCACTATACTCTTTTACTACCACTAGGTCTAGTATTGATGGTCTGCTGCCTTTCTCTCATTTGAGTAAATTTTTTAATGTACTGCTTCAGTTTTTATAACCTTAATGCCTTTCCCTGCCAGTAGGATGATTCAAAGAAGAAACATTCTCCACTATTCTTTCAGTCTCTGTCTTGCCAGAAGGCGTGCTGACATCACAATTCAGATTACCCTTTGAATGCAATATAGTCATTGCTCTTCCAACGTACCTCCAGGACTCAAGTCTGGTAACCAGTTTTCCTGAATTTCCTCATAAAAGTTATCCCATGGGGATAGTGGACTAGAATTCTTGCTCTGTATTCCATGCATTATGTAAAAGTGACTAAAATGCTGGGAGCGTGAGGATAATAACCTTCTCTTCTATATTCTCTTACTAAAAGTCCAAGAAGAAAAATTTGTACTGCTCCATATTTTTTTTTTTTTTTTTTTTTTTTTTTTTTTTTTTTTTAGGAATTTAGGTGACCATATACTGTACTGCTACAACCTTTTGTTGCTACTAGAAATATTGTTGAGAATATGTATAATGCAGGTACCCGGAGCGATGACGAGGAACGATTGATGCAGCAGTGGTTTACACTGGTTAACAAGAAGAATGCTCTCATTCGTCGCCAGATGCAGCTCAACATTCTGTGAGTTTTCTAATGCTCCCTTCTTGCTTTCTGTTGCTTCCATACTTTTAGCACATTTAAATATACAGGTGCTGACAACAGGTGCTCCTTGACTTACAGTGGGGTTACTTTCTGACAAACCCATCATAAGTCGAATATGAGTATATGATAAATCAATAACTGCTGTCACTAAATAAGCAAATAATTACTGTAACTAAGTACCACTATTGAAAAATAAATATATGAATACAATTTATGGACTTGCCACCTTCATGCTGGGTAATTATATAAAGTTTTCATTTCCAACCATTGTAAAACTGAAATATAATAAGTTGAGGAGCACCTGTACAGTGTGAATAATTCACCAAACATTACTCTCTGTATATAATGTCCCTGAAAGGTAAAGAATTTCTGTCTGGTGCCCCATCAAGGAAGGTACCTTCGATGCTGGTGATGGAATATTAATCTACAGAATTGGACCTGTGCACCAGTTCTCTGAATTGAATCTGAAGGCCTTCCATTTACCCCAGGCACTATGACCCCTGCAGGTTTAGTGCTTTCCCATGAATAATGATTTGTCTGATGTAAATATTGGTAATATTGATGTTGAATATTCTGTATTAGATAAAAGGACACAAGTGCAACTAATGTGACATTTTATTGTGGCATCGTCACATTAGTTGCACTTGTGTCCTTTTACCAAACATTGTTGGTAATTCTACCAGCATTATTACAGCTATATTCTAGTGTGACAGATAGGATAAATTCTCCGTCTTTAAGTGATACCAACAGAGAATAACATTGAAATGTAATTTGATAAATAATTCTATGAAGAATTATGTTCTACATTTGAATAACTTACAAGGTGGTAGTAGGTGCTACAACCACTGAAATGGTGGTAGTAGGTGCTACAACCACTGAAATGGTGTAGTAGTCTACAACACTGGATGGTGGTAGTAGGTGCTACAACCACTGGAATGGTGGTAGTAGGTGCTACAACCACTGGAATGGTGGTAGTAGGTGCTACAACCACTGGAATGGTGGTAGTAGGTGCTACAACCACTGGAATGGTGGTAATAGGTGCTACAACCACTGAAATGGTGGTAATAGGTGCTACAACCACTGGAATGGTGGTAATAGGTGCTACAACCACTGAAATGGTGGTAGTAGGTGCTACAACCACTGGAAGATGGTGTAGGTGCTACAACCACTGGAATGGTGGTAGTAGGTGCTACAACCACTGGAATGGTGGTAGTGTACACCGGAATGGTGGAGGCTACAACACTGGAATGGTGGTAAGGTGCTACAACTACTGGAATGGTGGTAGGTGCTACAACTACTGGAATGGTGGTAGTAGGTGCTACAACCACTGGAATGGTGGTAGGTGCTACAACCACTGGAATGGTGGTAGGTGCTACAACTACTGGAATGGTAGTAGGTGCTACAACCACTGGAATGGTGGTAGTAGGTGCTACAACCACTGGAATGGTGGTAGTAGGTGCTACAACCACTGGAATGGTGGTAGTAGGTGCTACAACCACTGGAATGGTGGTAGTAGGTGCTACAACCACTGGAATGGTGGTAGTAGGTGCTACAAACCAACTGGAATAGTGGTAGTAGGTGCTACAACCACTGAAATGGTGGTAGTAGGTGCTACAACCACTGGAATGGTGGTAGGTGCTACAACCACTGGAATGGTGGTAGTAGGTGCTACAACCACTGGAATGGTGGTAGTAGGTGCTACAACCACTGGAATGGTGGTAGTAGGTGCTACAACCACTGGAATAGTGGTAGTAGTGCTACAACACTGGAATGGTGGTAGTAGGTGCTACAACACTGGAATGGTGGTAGTAGGTGCTACAACCACTGGAATGGTGGTAATAGGTGCTACAACCACTGGAATGGTGGTAGTAGGTGCTACAACCACTGGAATGATGGTAGTAGGTGCTACAACCACTGGAATGGTGGTAGTAGGTGCTACAACCACTGGAATGGTGGTAGTAGGTGCTACAACCACTGGAATGGTGGTAGTAGGTGCTACAACCACTGGAATGGTGGTAGTAGGTGCTACAACTACTGGAATGGCAGTAAAAAGTGCTAGAACCACTAGAATGATTGTCATTAGGTGGTGGTAAGTGCTATAACCAGTGGAATGAGTTACAGGAAGTGGTATTAAGTGCTATAACCAGTGAAATGAGTTACAGGTAGTAGTAAGTGCTATAACCAGTGGAATGAGTTACAGGAAGTGGTATTAAGTGCTATAACCAGTGAAATGAGTTACAGGTAGTAGTAAGTGCTATAACCAGTGGAATGAGTTACAGGAGGTGATATTAAGTGCTATAACCACTGGAAGGAGTTACAGGAGGTGGTAGTAAGTGCTATAACTACTGGAATGGCTCTGGGAATCATTGACCATACTGTCTGGTCTCAGACTAGACATTATGGTCAATGGTTGATGGTGTGTTCAGCAAGCTGCTGCTTGCTGAACAAAGGCACCACACCCCAGCTAATCAGCAGCAACTGCCAGTACAAACTTTAAAAGTTTATTCTTTAAGCCAAAATTATATTGGTAACTACCCTTATATTTGTAGGGAGTGGATTTATTGTTCTTATTTCTTGAATAATAAATGAAAAACAATAATAATAATAATAATAATAATAATAATATTGTAATAATAATGTGGGTTATTTAAAATAAAAAGCAGTGGAGGCTTGATCCTCTGTCTGGCAATCACAAAACGAAGAAATACACACACACACACACACACAGACACACACACACACACACACACACACACACACACACACACACACTCACCTGTTTGTTGTATTGTGTGAAGATAGTGATGGGTGTTTTATTATGCTTAAAACATTTCTCGTTTATCGTCGTTAATCCATTCCTGGAAGTGCGACGATTATCGAAATAGACTATTTTTTAATCGATTTTCCCCATAAGAAGTAATGTAAATACGTACAAATAATCCGTTCCTGACACCCAGAAGTATTAAAATAAAATTTTTTTTACATGAAATATAGATGTGGTACATAAACAATACAATGGGACATGACGAATGAAACATTAACAGCATAACACTTACCTTTATTGGCGATTCTTCTTAGTGTATGGAAGACTGGAGGAGGAGACAGATTGAATTACTGTTTGGAAGGGGAATCCCCTTCCATCAACACCTCAGGTACCAAGTGCTTTTCTGGGGTTACTTCTCTTCTCTGTTTCTTAATGCCACTAGGACCAGCTTGAGAGTCACTGGAGTCCTGTCTCACAAAAAAACTGTCCAGAGAGCTCTGTTTCTGGCGTCTCTTTAACACCTCCCTAAAATGGGCCAAGACTCTGTCACTGTACAAGTTGCCGATATGGCTTGCAACATCCTTCTCAGGGTGATGTTTCTCCATAAATCTTTCCATTCTACCCCACATTTCAAAAATCTCCTTAATTTCTGAAGAAGGCACCTTCTTCCATCTCTCTTCCTCCTCTGCAGCAAGATTCTGAGCTGCAATCTGTTGCTCTTCCTGCTGAAGCTCTTGCAGCTCCTCAGTGGTTAGCTCTTCGTTGTGGTCCTCCACCAACTCTTCCACATCCTCCAAACTCACATCCAGCCCCATGGAACTCCCCAATGCCACAATAGATTTCACAACTGACATAGGCTCATCAGGGTCAGCCACAAACCCTTCAGAATCCCTCTTGTGGACACAATATGGCCACAATTTTCTCCAAGCAACAACAGCTTCCTTGATTTCCTTTTTCTTTGCCACGATGGAAGTTATGGTGGTATGGGGTTTGTTATACATCCTGGTCAGTTCGGCCACACGTACACCACTTTCATATTGTTCAATGATGTTTTTCTTAAATTCAATCACATTTCTCACCTTCTTTACCAAAGGCTTGGCACTAGGAGCTTTCTTTGGAGCCATGGTAGCTTATTTAGCACTTGCAAGCACTAAAATGAATGGAATATTATGAAATATTTCTTATGAACAAGTGAGGGGACCGTCGCTCACTGGTAAACAATGGCACACTGGCTGGGAAGGGAGGCTGAGGTGGCTCAGAGCCGTGAGTACGCGTCCAGGATGAACGATGATTAGCAAGTCAACTGACCATTTGAGAGCCAATGTTTAGACAAAAATAACGCGACGATTTCCGAAAAGGACGACTATCGAGCCCGACGATTATCAAGGGACCACTGTATTATGTTGTATTAAAGGGTTTGAATGCAGGGTTAAAGTTGTGTTGAAGGCAGGGTTTAAGTTGTGTTGAAGGCAGGTGCATAAACCATTTGGAGTTTTATGACTCACTTGCTATGGGTTCTAACCCCATCCATACCATGGTTTCTTTTCAGTCACATTATTACAATTTTACAAGTCATGATGATGACTTTGAGGGGGACTTCAGCTAGAGTTCATCACAGCTACACTGGCGGGAGATTCATCTGTAAAAACTTACGTTTGTGGTCAGAGTGGTGGCCCATGCTAACTTCCCTATGGTGTATAAATATACCTAGGTGGATGACTTATTGTAGCCAGCTGGCCCAGTGTGGCTTACACACTGGCCTGGAGTTTTACCACTTGCTTTGGATTCTAACACCACCCATATCATGGTTTTTATGATGCATCTTTCTCACTTACATTCTAAGGAGAGTACAGTTCTAGGGGTCTTCAAGCTCTCCCAGTAATTTAGGTGCTTGACTGGATTTATACAAGCTGTGAAGGTTCTCTGTGCATTTCCCTGCTCAGCAGTTTTGCCTGCGTAGAAGGGGGCTGTTAGTACATGGCAGTATTTCTATAGAGAATGACTGATCTGATCAGTGTCATCATTGGCATGGCATCTCATGTTTTGAAGGTTCTAGTTATTCATTGTTCTTACAGATGCAATAACAACATTGTTGTGCTCCTTGAACTTTAGATCTTCTGACATTATCAGTTCCAAGTCTCTCACGTTTGACTTGAGTTACATTGATTCATTTGAGATTTTCTTGAACTCTGATCTGTCATCATTTCCTTCATTCTTACATGATGTAGTAACTGAAATATTTCATCAAACTTCATATTGTTGTCAGAAGTGTAGGATGAGATATGTAAAGGAAGGGTGGGAGACACATAAGGGAGGGTGGGAGAGACATACGGGAGGGTGGGAGAGACATAAGGGAGGGTGGGAGAGACATAAGGGAGGGTGGGAGAGACATAAGGGAGGGTGGGAGAGACATAAGGGAGGGTGGGAGAGACATAAGGGAGGGTGGGAGAGACATAAGGGAGGGTGGGAGAGACATTAGGAAGGGTAGGAGAGACATTAGGAAGGGTGGAGAGGCATAAGGGAGGGTGGGAGAGACGTTAGAGTGTCTGCCTACCTGTTATTTGGAGTGTTTTCTGGGGTCAGTTTCCCTGCAGCCCAGTCCTTGACTGGGCCTTTTGGTGGATCAGGGCCTGATCAACCAGGCTGTTACTGCTGGCTGCACATAGTCTAACATTCAAACCACAGCCCAGCTGATCAGTTACTGACTTAGGTACCTGTCCAGCTCCCTCTTGTAGGCAGCTAGGGATCTTTTGGCAATTTCCCTTATGCCTGGTGGGAGGCTGTCGAACAGTCTTGGTTCCTGAACACTTTTTGTGTTTTCTCTTAGTGTACTAATGGTGTCGCTACTTTTCACTGGGGCTATGTTGAACTGTCTGCCCAGTTTTTTGCTTTCATAGGAAGTGATTTCTTTGTGCAGATTCGGAACTAGTCCCTTCAGGATTTTCCAGATGCAGATTATGATGTATCTCTCTCGCCTGTGCTCCAGGTGCCACCTTTATGGAGTGGGGCTGTATCCGTTGTTTTTAGCGACTGTGGGATTACACGTATGTCTATGCTCCTTCATAGCATACTTAAGGCCCCTGAAAGGGATTTCTTGCATTTCTTAATGAACACAGAGTTCTATGAGTCTGGGCCTGGGGCTGAGTGCATGGACATGTCAGTGGCTTTCCTCCAAGTCCAGAGGAGTTAGGGTTATGTCAGAAATTTGACATACATCGACAGGATTTTGAGGCTCATGAAAAAATCGTTTGGAATGTTGATCTTTAGACAGAGCTCAGGGATTCTTCGCCTTCTCCTGTAGAGGGAGCGTCTCTCTCTCTCTCTCTCTCTCTCTCTCCACTTTACTTCTCTTCTTTTTTTCTTAGGGGAATATATTTTGTGCATACCTCAGCTGCAAGAAAGTTGATCCTTTCAGGGCACTGGTTTGGATCTTTGTTATTTAAGATATCTTCCCAACATTTTTCATTTAAGACATGGTTTACCTGATTTCAGTTTATGTTCTATTTGTTGAAGTTGAATTTTGTGAAGGCACCTTCGTAGCTGTGTGCATTTTGCTGGTCAGGACCCCTGTGCATGCAAGCCTGGACTTTGATTAGAACGTGATCCAAATTAGTTATTTTTATATCATGTTTTTTATTAGGTAATCATTATTTGTGAAAATAAGGTCAACTGTGTTTTCCAGTCTTGTTGGCTCAACTATCTGTTGGCTTAGGGTCTATTTATTGCAGAGATTCAATAAATAGACCCTAAGCCAACAGATAGTGTGTCTGTGACTTTTCATCTGAGTTGCCTCCAGGGATTGTCTCTGCTATAACATTATTTGCTGCATTCTTCCATTTTTGTATGTCTTAGATTGAAATCACCAAGCAGCAAGATGGTTGGGGATGGGGTTGGAAGGGTTTCCAGGCAGTAATCAGTTTTCAATAAATGTTCCTCGAACTGTTGGGAAGTTGCATGTGGTGGCTTATATACAGTCACAATGATTAAGTTTTTGGTTCTCAATCTTTATTGTCAGAACTTCAGCTAGGCAGAGGTGTCGCTAGGGGTGTCACCCTGGGCGGAATATTTGGTGTCACCCCCATGAAATTCAAGGGCGGGGGGATAGGGGGAGTAAACTCCAGTTACATCACTGCTGCATGACCAGTGAATAATGTTTAGCAATGAGAACGTTTAAGGGCCATAAACCGAACTTTATGAATGATAAAATAAGTAATTGTAGTAATACTGAGGAAACAAACTCAAATACCACTTTGAGTATAGGCAACAGATCCTACATTTATTCATCTTCAACAATAAAAAAACTTGAAAAATAAAGAAAAACACTAGTTCCGATTTGACCTTGAGTACAGGTAACATCTCAATGAACCTGATATTTTATTTCCTTGCCTTCAATCCTGCAAAATCATCTATCACATCATCAAAATCAATGATTTTCCCTATATAAGCCTATTTGTACTATGTAATCCTATAATAGGCTATATAGAAACGAAGGATTTTTCTCTTACGTTGCTCCAGCACGGTTTTGGTCATTAGTGTTACCTTCTTTAGAGGCTCTGTGGTGTCACCCGGGGGGCCCCTCCCCATTACGACGCCACTGTCAGCCACACCATGAGCAACCCTGGCATGCAGGCCAACCCATCCCCCCTTCCCTTATTGCCTGTTCTTTCTGTCGCAACTAAAAATATCGTACCTTATTATCAGTATTTATCTAGCAAAGTTGTCTTTTGTGTGGGTCTTAATGAAGGCTTCAAACATCGCATTTGACTTCTAGAAGTCCATTGATGAAAGGTATTTTGTTGTTGGTGGATGGCTTAAGGCCCTGTTAATTCGCAAATACAAATGAAGTCGTATTGCGTGTTTGTTGGGGGGATTTTGTTGATGGTATCAGTGGTTGTGATTCTGGAGGGGAGGGGGGGGGGCACTGACTGTGCCACCAGTCCAACAAGGCACCAAGGTGGTGGAATATTTTGGTTATTTCTTTCCATTTTCTTTTTTTCGTTTCCTGCCACTAAAAAATCGCTTGGAGTGAGATAGTCGTAACTACTATGGTTTCTTTTAGGGGATCTATACCTCCTGGTCTCCTTCAAATGGTATGCGGGGCAGTTGGTGTTGTAGCATTGTTTTTGAGAACTGATGAATGGCACAATTCAGGGTGGAAGAATTTACAGGAAGTAGAGCGACACACTCCTTTGGACAAGAGGTCGCGGTATTTTAGGGGATGGGAGAGACATTAAGGAGTAGGGAGACGTTATGGAGGGAAGGAGAGACGTTAGGGAGGGAAGGAGAGACGTTAAGGAGGGAGGGAAAGACGTTAGGGAAGGAGGAAGAGACGTTAGGGAAGGAGGAAGAGACGTTAGGAAGGAGGAAGAGACGTAGGCGAAGATTGGAAAGAAGTGGACGAGGATTGGAGGTGGCAATAGCCAGTGGGTGCAGCCAGGCAGCGCTGAACAATTCAATGTTCACTCGTTCATTTTTCCTGCAACATCGGCGTTTTACACAAATAACTGTTCAGGTTTAATTGATTAACTTTTATGGTCTGACGTAATTGATTGAGTTTTTATGCTGGCCGTTAATTGATTGTCGTTTAATCCACCAGAGATTACCAATACTTGATTGAATTCGTATAGTGTCGCATGTTGGGCAAGATAAAAGCTTGCTGCAGTAAGCGTATTCACCGGTGATAAAAGCTTCAATTTGCTAAAACCAGGATGTTCAATACGAAGAGATTGTGCACAAATCTTTTTGTGATCTCTCGCCTCTACACAACCACGTATATTGTCAACAACGAAATGTGTGAGAGTCGGTTCTCTGTACCTGAAGGAGACTGTGTTTGTGGTGAGTCAGGTGGTGTGGTGAGTAGGTGGTGTGGCGAGTCAGGTGGTGTGGCGAATCAGGTGGGGTGGTGAGTCAGGTAGTGTGGCGAGTCAGGTGGTGGTGTGGTGAGTCAGGTGGTGGGTTGGCGAAGTCAGGTGAGGTGGCGAATGTGGGAAGTCAGGTTGGGTGAGCAGTGTGTAGTCAGGCGGTGTTCAGTACGGAGTCGTCAGGTGGTGTGTGCGTCAGAGTCAGGCGGATGACTGGGAGCAGGTGGTGTGGCGATCAGGCGGTGACGTGGGATCAGTGGTGGTGTAGTAGGTCGAGTAGGTGGTGAGTAGTGGCGAGTACAGGTGGCAGCCGGTGGTGAGTCAGGTGGTGAATCAGGTGTGTAGTCAGGTGGTTGTGACATCTGTGGGTGATCAGTGGTAGAATGTAATCAGGTGTGGCGAGTCAGGTGGTTTGTGTGAATCAGGTGGTTGTGAGATCAGGTGTTGGTGAGTCAGGTGGTGGTGGTGAATCAAGTGGTGAGATCAGGTGTGGTGAATGAAGTAGGTGAATCAGGTGTGGGTGAATCAGGTTGTGGTGAACAGTCAGGTGTGGTGAATCAGTGTGTGGTGAAGTCAGGTGGTGTGGTGATCAGGTGGTGTGGGAAGTCAGGGGTGTGGTGAAAGTCGAGTGAGGTGAATCAGGTGTGCGAATCAGGTGGTGGTGGTAATCAGGTGTGGTGAATCAGGTGTGAGTGCAAGTCAGGTGTGTGTGGTGAATCAGGTGTGTGGGAATCAGGTGGTGTGGTGAATAGGTGGGTGAATCAGGTGTGCGAATCAGGTGTGTGAATCAGGTGGTGTGAATCAGGTGTGAGTGAATCAGGTTGTGGTGAGTCAGGTGGTTGTGGTGAATCAGGTGAGATGAATCAGGTGTGGTGAATGAAGTGAGTGAATCAGGTGTGCGAATCAAGTGTGTGTGAATCAGTGGTGTGGTGATATCAGGTGTGGTGAATCAGGTGGTGTGGTGAATCAGGTGTGGTGAATCAGGTGTGATGAATCAGGTGTGTGAATCAGGTGTGGCGAATCAGGTGGTGTGGTGAATCAAGTGTGGTGAATCAGGTGTGGTGAATCAGGTGTGGTGAGTCAGGTGGTGTGGTGAATCAAGTGAGATGAATCAGGTGTGGTGAATGAAGTGAGGTGAATCAGGTGTGGCGAATCAGTTGGTGTGGTGAATTAAGTGGTGTGGTGAATCAGGTGTGTGTGAATCAGGTGATGTGATGAATCAGGTGGTGGTGAATCAGGTGATGTGGTGAATCAGTGGGTGGTAATCAGGTGTGGTGAATCAGGTGGTGTGGTGTGAATTCAGTAGTGTGGTGAATCAGGTGTGGTGAATCAGGTGTGGTGAATCAGGTGTGGTGAGTCAGGTGTGGTGAATCAAGTGAGATGAATCAGGTGTGGTGAATCAAGTGAGGTGAATCAGGTGTGGCGAATCAGGTGTGGTGAATTAAGTGGTGTGGTGAATCAGGTGTGGTGAATCAGGTGTGTGATCAGTGTGAATCAGGTGGTGGTGTGAATCAGGTGGTGAATAGGTGGTGAATCAGGTGGTGTGGTGAATCAGGTGTGATGAATCAGGTGTGGTGAATCAGGTGTGTGAATCAGGTGTGGTGAATATGGTGACAGGTGTGGTGAATCAGGTGTGGTGAATCAGGTGTGGTGAATCAGGTGTGATGAATCAGGTGTGGTGAATCAGGTGTGGTGAATCAGGTGTGATGAATCAGGTGGTGTGGTGAATCAAGTGTGGTGAATCAGGTGTGGTGAATCAGGTGTGGTGAATCAGGTGTGGTGAATCAGGTGTGATGAATCAGGTGTGTGAATGGTGAATCAGTGTGATGAATCAGGTGTGGTGAATCAGGTGTGTGAATCAGGTGTGGTGAATCAGGTGTGGTGAATCAGGTGTGAGTGAATCAGGTGTGGTGAATCAGGTGTGGATGAATCAGGTGTGGTGAATCAGGTGTGGTGAATCAGGTGGGGTGAATCAGTGTGTGATGAATCAGGTGTGGTGAATCAGGTGTGGTGAATCAGGTGTGATGAATCAGGTGTGGTGAATCAGGTGTGATGAATCAGGTGTGGTGAATCAGGTGTGATGAATCAGGTGTGGTGAATCAGGTGTGATGAATCAGGTGTGGTGAATCAGGTGTTTCAGGTGGTGAATCAGGTGTGATTCAGGTGTGGTGAATCAGGTGTGATGAATCAGGTGTGGTGAATCAGGTGTGGTGAATCAGGTGTGATGAATCAGGTGTGATGAATCAGGTGTGATGAATCAGGTGTGATGAATCAGGTGTGGTGAATCAGGTGTGATGAATCAGGTGAATCAGTGTGTGAATCAGGTGTGATGAATCAGGTGTGGTGAATCAGGTGTGATGAATCAGGTGTGATGAATCAGGTGGTGAATCAGGTGATGATTCAGGTGTGATGAATCAGGTGTGGTGAATCAGGTGTGTCAGGTATGAATCAGTGTGTGATGGTGTGAATCAGGTGTGGTGAATCAGGTGTGATGAATCAGGTGTGATGAATCAGGTGTGATGAATCAGGTGTGATGAATCAGGTGTGATGATTCAGGTGTGATGAATCAGGTTGATGATCGTTGATGAATCAGGTGTGATGAATCAGGTGTGGTGAATCAGGTGTGGTGAATCAGGTGTGATGAATCAGGTGTGATGAATCAGGTGTGATGAATCAGGTGTGGTGAATCAGGTGTGGTGAATCAGGTTGTGAACAGTGGATATCAGGTGTGGTGAATCAGGTGTGATGAATCAGGTGTGATGAATCAGGTGTGATGAATCAGGTGTGGTGAATCAGGTGTGGTGAATCAGGTGTGATGAATCAGGTGTGATGAATCAGGTGTGATGAATCAGGTGGTGGCATCATTGTCGTGTGTTGCTTTTGTTAAGGAACTTTTTATGTTTATTTTCTTGTGTTCAGAAGATAACATGAAGCTGCGTACCAGAAACGTAAGTTGACAGGACAGTGTTTTACGAAACTTTCTTTTTTTTTCACTTGGAGTAGACTTAGTGTAATTAGATATGCCGAAGGGGGACCTTTAAGTCCTTGCCTGAATCAGTCAATCAATCAATATCTCTATCTCTCCAACTTTTCATTTTTATTCTGCTCATATTCG
Source organism: Cherax quadricarinatus (assembly GCF_026875155.1). Taxonomy (NCBI): domain Eukaryota; kingdom Metazoa; phylum Arthropoda; class Malacostraca; order Decapoda; family Parastacidae; genus Cherax; species Cherax quadricarinatus. The sequence goes on from NC_069456.1 coordinate 3,937,005, forward strand.
TGAAGTCTTAATCCGATCGGTTTTATATTTTTGATGCTTGTGTATGTTAACTAAGGCCTAGGTCTTAAAACTGATAGATTATAGAGGTATGGGTGTTTGTGTTTGTGTTTGTGTTTGCAGTATTATTGTTGGAAATAGCAGATATTACCAGGATACCTCAGGGATATGTTTAAAAGAAAATATTCAAAATCTAACTCTTGGAACAATTGGCATGTGTACGTGCTTCCAAAACCAGAGTTGTTGAAGCCATTCCCAGCATCCTGGAGTAGCTAGGATAACCTCCACAACCTCCAGTGGTGGAGCTTCACCTGTAGGGAGGTTACATAGTTTTACATGGAGGTTTGATTCTAATTTGACATCGGTGCAGTCAGTGAAATTCTAGTGCAGATCTATCCATTTTGTGTGTAAAATAATGTGATTTTTATCATAATCATAAGAGCTAAACCCACAAGGGTCATGCAGCGCTGCATAAAATAATGTAAACAAATTGTTTTCCCGATAAATAAATTTTATTTATTTTTTCTGAATGGTTGATGGATCTTAAGGCGAGGATAAGACCCATTAAGTTGTGTGTGCTGGCAAATTTGTCACTCTAGTAAAATAGTTAATAAACATGGAATCGTTGGACTCTGTCACAACTGGAGAATGATTCATCTGATTGGCTTCAAATTTTTACCTCTGGTGTGGTTTCCTGCCAGTTTTATTGAATAAGTAATGATGTTAATATTCAGTAACTGAATAACTTTTCTAATTTGCTTCAAAATTATTATTGACGATACATATAAGGTCAGGTTTGTGAAGAAACAGGACAAGTGTTTCCTGACGCAGGTCTTAGTCATATGATGACCCGCAGCTGGAGCTTTTGGTCATCTGACTGAGGCCTTCCACTGGCTTAGCCGTCCACCCCCTTTAATTTATATATTCTTATATATATACCCCTATAACTGTAGCCTTGAGTAACTGCAAATGTTATTTTTTTCCGAAATTTTTAAAAACTTGGAATTCATTTTCTGATCGGCTTCAAATTTTCAACGTTACTGTGTTTCATTAAAAGAAAGTGTGGAGATTATTTTGTTTGTCATGTAATAACTAGAGAATGAATCTCTTGATCGGCTACAAACCCTGAACGCTAGTATATCTTAATATAAGTATTTCTGTATTGATTTTGGGCTGTGTGGATGCCAGTTTGCCACATTCTTTTAAAGCAATTGTATCAAATTAATTTTCTTTACACAAATCGCATTATTTCTTGTAGGTGTGCAGAGAATTTGAAATGGAATGCAAGTGACGAAAGAAAGCTGAAAAAATATATAAATTCACTTTATTCACCCAGTTTCAAAATTTTCAAGGCCGGTGTAGAGTATCTCGGGCAAGATTCACGGGACTCCATGTCTGGCGCCTTGTACACACTGCTACATAGGTCATTCCCAGATTTTGTTCGGGTATGGTAACTGGAAACAAATTGATCCTCTTCACAATATCACTGGTCTGTCCTCCTTAGAAGAAGGTTGGGGTTGTTAATGGAGTGTGCAGGTGCCATGTTGATATTTTTAATCTCGAAATGGTATAGTGTTATTTTACCGTTAATGCATTATTTTGACTAATGCATAGAATTTACACACACACACACACACACACACACACACACACCAACCGGTGAAGAGGCGGGGCCAGGAGCTAAGACTCGACCCCTGCAACCACAAATAGGTGAGTACACACACACACACACACACACACACACACACACACACACACACACACACACACACACACACACACACAACACCAGTTTGGAACCCACACCTGGTCACGCACGTAAGGAAATTAGAAAAAGTGTAAATGTTTGCAACAAGACTAGTCCCGGACCTAAGGGGCATGCCCTTCGAGGAGAGGTTAAGGGAAATCGACCTGAAGACACTGGTGGACAGGAAGAATAAGTATAACATGATGATAACATATAAAAGACCAAGAGGAATCGACAAGGTGGACAGAGACAGGATGTTCCAGAGATGGGACACAGCAACAAGGGGACACAATTGAAAGTTGAAGACTCAGATGAGTCAGATGAGTTAGGAAGTATTTCTTCAGGAAGTGGGATAGTCTGTAAAATGTAGTGTAAGGCATACAAAATGGAAGAATGTAGCGAATAATGTTATAGCAGAAACAATCCCTGGAGGCAGCGCAGATGAAAGGTCACACACACACATGAGCTACTAAGTCTCTGTGATAAACACATCTTAAGCCAGCAGATAGTGGAGCCAACAAGACTAGAAAACACACTTGACCTTATCTTCACAAATAATGAGGACCTGGTAAGAGACATAATATCAAAAACAACTAATTCCGATCACAATCTAATCGAAGTCCAGACTTGCATGCACAGGAGTTCTGATCAGCAAAATGCATGTAACTGTGAAGGTGTCTTCACAAAATACAATTTCAACAAGAACATCAACTGGGACCAGGTAAACCATGTCTTAAATGAAACATGTTGGGAAGATATCTTAAATAACATGGATCCAAACCAGTGCCTTGAAAGGATCAACTTCCTGGCAGCTGAAGCATGTTCTAGGCATATTTCCCCAAGAAAGAAGAAGAGCAGAAGTAAACTGGAGAAAGACGCTCCCTCTACAGAAGACGAAGAATCACTGAGCTCCTCAGGAATGCTAGAATATCTGATACATGGAATGAAGTGCTGACCAGGGAAGTGGAAACTATCGAACTTAAGTTAAAGGACTCTACAGGAAGCAGGAGAGACAGGAGGAACTTAAAGGTATTAGTGAAATTGAAAGAAATTCGAAATATTTCTTTTCATATGCCAAAAACAAGGCAAATACCACATCTAATATCGGGCCCTTACTCAGACAGGATGGGACTTACACAGATGACAACAAGGAAATGAGTGAAATGCTGATATCTCAGTACGACTCTGTGTTTAGTGAGCCACTACTCAATCTGAGGATCGACAACCCAAATGATTTCTTCATGAATGAGCCTACAAATCCCATCAGTGTATGCCAGATTTCCGACATTACCCTAACTCCGATAGACTTTGAAAAAGTCATTGACAACATGTCCATGCACTCAGCCCCAGGCCCAGACTCGTGGAACTCTGTGTTCATTAAGAACTGCAAGAAACCCCTCTCACGTGCCCTAAGTACACTATGGAGGAGGAGCTTGGACATGGGTGAAATTCCACAGTCACTTGAAACAACAGATATAGCCCCACTCCATAAAGGTGACAGCAAAGCATTAGCTAAGAACTATAGACCAATAGCGCTAACGTCCCACATCATAAAAATCTTTGAAAGAGTGCTAAGAAGGATGATTGAAAACCACCTGGATTCCCAAAAACTGCACAATCCAGGGTAACATGGGTTCAGGGCAGGTCGCTCCTGCCTCTCACAACTACTGGATCACTATGATATGGCCTTGGATGCGCTGGAAGAAAAACAGAATGCAAATTTAATATACACAGACTTGGCAAAAGCGTTTGACAAGTGCGATCATGGTGTAATAGCCCATAAAATACGTGCTAAAGGAATAACTGGCAAAGTGGGGAGATGGATCTTCAACTTCCTAACCAATCGAACACAAAGAGTAGTGCCAGTGGTCAACAGAGTTAAATCAGAGGCTGCCATAGTGAAAAGCTCTGTTCCACAAGGCACAGTACTCGCCCCCATCCTGTTCCTCATCCTCATATCAGACAGAGATGTAATTCACATCACCGTATCATTCTTTGCAGACGATACTAGGATCGGCATGAGGCTGTGGTCTATTGAGGACGCGGTTAACCTCCAAGAAGTTATAAACAAAGTTTTCCAGTGGGCAACGGTAAACAATATGATGTTCAGTGAGGACAAATTCCAACTACTCCGCTATGGAAAACTGGAGGAGATAATAACTAGAACAGAGTATACTACAAACTCTGGCCATACAATAAAGCGGAAAAATAATGTAAGGGACCTGGGAGTAGTAATGTCTGAGGATCTCACTTTCAAGGATCACAACAGTGCCACGATCACAGGTGCAAAGAAAATGATAGGATGGATAATGAGAACGTTCCAAACGAAAAGTACTGCTGTACATTAACATCTCCGTTCAAAGCAGGTAACATTGCAGATCTAGAGAGTGTACAGAGAACCTTTACTGCACGTGTAAGTTCTATTAAGCACCTGAACTACTGGGAACGCTTGGAAGCACTTGACTTGTATTCGTTGGAATGCAGGAGAGATATGTCATAATCTACATTTGGAAAATCCTAGAAGGAATGGTCCCGAATCTGCACACAGAAATCACTCCCTACGAAAGTAAAAGACTGGCCAGGCGATGCAAAATACCCTCAATTAAAAGTAGGGGCGCCATTGGTACACTAAGAGAAAACACCATAAGTGTCCGGGGCCCAAGACTGTTCAACAACCTCCCACCAAGCACAAGGGGAATTACCAATAGGCCCCTGGCTGTCTTCAAGATGGAGTTGGACAGATACCTAAAGTCAATGCCGGATCAGTAGGGTTGTGGTTCGTACGTTGGACTACGTGCGTCCAGCAGCAACAGCCTGGTTGATCAGGCCCTGATCCACCGGGAGGCCTGGTTGTGGACCGGGCCGCGGGTACCTCCAGATAGCCTCTAGGTAGGCAGGATTCATACATAGCTTTAAGAAAAGGTATGATAAAGCTCATAGAGCAAGGACAGTGACCTAGAAGCGACTAGTGGAGAGGCGGGGCCAGAAGCTGTAAATCGACCCCTGTAACCACAATTAGGTGAGCACACAACACACACAACACACACACACACACACACACACACACACACACACACACACTCGTAACATAATACAAGAGGGTTGTAGCTGAACGCTCGGCCGCCAGTGTCACTCTGAACCACACATCATATGACATTTATTTTTTTACGAGGTAGAGGAAAGCCTCAGTAAAATGGTTACCAGTTCCATTGAGCTGGTGGTCATCTTGTAACAGACCCGTGCTAGCACAAATTTTTTCCTTTCTGATGACAGTCTCCCTCTTTTCCTGGAGATAGATCTCAGCCCGTAATGAAGTGGTATGGAATATCGACGAGTTTGTATATCATATAGTTTGTAGCAACTACTGTTACTACCAATTGTGTGTTTATCATTGGAAACTCAACGCGGCCGCTGGACCAGGGGCACCAGCGGCCGCCTCACATTGTCCTAGTCACAGACTCATTTTACTGTTGTAACGACAGTCAGCTGGATGACTGACGAGGGTGCCTTAAACGGTGAAAATATCACATAGTTGCAAACCCTATGCGAGAAACCCACAAGATTATTATGCGAGTTAAGAAGAAGGATGGGTTGCACACTGAGGTACACGTCAGCAGTCATCCCCATGAACACGGAAGTTTGAGAGTTGCTGATAAAGATGTTAGTAGAGAGGTACATATAACAGAGCAGTAATTTACGTGGAGACCGTTTCCCCTCACAGGTGAGCTTCCTTAAGTCAGGATTTGAAAAAATAAATGGAAATAGAGCGATGGCATGGTGAGCAGACCACCCCGGCTGTTCAGCCTTACTCAGTAGGCTTAAGCGCCCAGCAGGACACATACAGAGGTGCAAATCATCCAGTCCCCATACCCCCAGCAGTAGATTGTCATCAGCAACCATGACACAGCTCCTGACACACTAGCTGTCTACCACAAGGGCAACGGAATTCAATCCTGATGGAGCCATCAGGAGATTGATAAAAAGGCAGGGGAAAAAAACTCGAATGCCAGACCAGCCAGATTGTGATGGCGCTGTAGGCAGGAACAGCCTGATTGATCAGGCAATCAAGAAGGGTGACCTCAAGCCTTGCTGCGAGGGTTGAACCCTGGAACGAAGACACAGGTGTGTCAGGTGAACCTCAAGAACATTACACGTGAGTAAACACTAGGACAGACCCGGAAGGGTCATACAACGTTGCGGGCGTACTAAAAGATATAATATGCCTGGTCAGAGATCAGCGAGGATGACAAGTGTAACAGAGATGGGGTTAGGAGGGGCAGTGAGGAGTGTTAAGTATAATCAGAATTGGTGTATTATAATAAAAATTAGGCGTTCAACCCACCTGGGTCATACAGTGCTGCACAAAGTTGGTGTAATGAAGCTGTTGCTGACGAGAGGTCAAAGAGGGAATCTGTCACCGGTGGGGCCGTCAGCGAGGAGGGACGATAAAGTAAGAGTGTTAGATATTTATTAGAAAGCGTTTCGCTCCTGGGACCTTGAAGTGATCAAGGTACCAGGACTGAAACGTTTTCTAATATGTCCCAGTGTTTGGTAAAGTGTCATTTTAAACCAGTTTGTCAGAATTAATTACCAAGATTTATACTAATGACGTTGGTGAGGTTCACTTGACGCATCAGTAAGGGTTCTACTTGCAGCGTTGAAGTTCACTCGACACACAGATAGGTTCAGCAGATAAGTTCAGCAGATGCAGCAGCAGCAAAGTTCAGCAGATGACAGTGTCCTACATCGAAGACACCGCAAGACTCCAAGCGGACATCAACCAAATCTTCAAATAGGCCACTCAAATATGAAGTTAAATGGAGAGAAAATTCAACTACTCATATATGGAAAACTTGAGGAAAATAAAACTGTATCAGGGTATACGACAAATTCTAACCACACAATAGAACGAAAAAATAATGTGAAGGACCTGTGAGTGATAATGTCAGAGGATATCACATTCAAAGATCACAACAGTGTATCTACTGCATCTGCTAAAAAAATGATAGGATAGATAATGAGAACTTTCAAAACTAGGGACGTCAAGCCTATGATGATTCTGTTCAAATCGCTTCTATCTAGGCTGGAATACTGCTGTACACTAACTGCCCCCTTCAAGGCAGGCGAAATTGCTGACCTGAAGAGTGTAGAAAGAACTTTTACGGCACACAAGTACGATAAGGCACCTAAATTACTGGGAACGGTTGAAGTCCCTTGATTTATATTCCCTGGAATGCAGGCGAGAGAGATACATGATAATATACATTTGGAAAATCCTAGAGGGATTAGTGCCAAACTTGCACACGAAAATCACTCCCTATGAAAGCAAAAGACTCGGCAGGAGATGCAACATTCCCCCATTGAAAAGCTAGGGTGCCACGAGTACACAGAGACAACACAATAAGTGTCAGGGGCCCAAGACTGTTCAACTGCCTCCCATCATACATAAGGGGGATCACCAATAGACCCCTGGCTGTCTTCAAGAAGGCACTGGACAGGCACCTAAAGTCAGTACCTGATCAGCGTCAGTTTGCGTGCGGCCAGCAGTAACAACCTGGTTGATCAGACCCTGATCCACCACGAGGCCTGGTCTCAGACCGGGCTGCAGGAGCGTTGACCCCTGAAACCCTCTCCAGGTATACCTGAGGTATAGATGCTGCAGCAGCAAAGTTCAGCAGATGCTACAGCAGGAGATAAGCTCAGCAGATGCTACAGCAGCAGATAATTTCAGCAGATGCTACAGCAGCAGATAATTTCAGCAGATGCTACAGCAGCAGATAATTTCAGCAGATGCTACAGCAGCAGATAAGTTCAGCAGATGCTACGGCAGCAGAATGGGAAGTACAAACGCCAGTATTTTTTACGTTGAAAGTTAGGTAAGACTTGGAGGCTGAAGATGGTGATGGGAAGATAATTATAGTGATGATGGTGATAATGATGGGAAAAATGTTGTTAGTGAAGATGGGGAAGTAATGTTTAAGCTTTTTTAATTCTCTAGAATCAGTTACTTGTGTAAACTACTGAGACGCCTCACAGCATCCTCGGTGTACTAACTCGGTACTTGTGTAAACTACTGAGACGCCTCACAGCATCCTCGGTGTACTAACTCGGTACTTGTGTAAACTACTGAGACGCCTCACAGCATCCTCGGTGTACTAACTCGGTACTTGTGTAAACTACTGAGACGCCTCACAGCATCCTCGGTGTACTAACTCGGTACTTGTGTAAACTACTGAGACGCCTCACAGCATCCTCGGTACTTGTGTAAACTACTGAGACGCCTCACAGCATCCTCGGTACATGTGTAAACTACTGAGACGCCTCACAGCATCCTCGGTACTTGTGTAAACTACTGAGACGCCTCACAGCATCCTCGGTACTTGTGTAAACTACTGAGACGCCTCACAGCATCCTCGGTACTTGTGTAAACTACTGAGACGCCTCACAGCATCCTCGGTACATGTGTAAACTACTGAGACGCCTCACAGCATCCTCGGTACTTGTGTAAACTACTGAGACGCCTCACATCATCCTCGGTACTTGTGTAAACTACTGAGACGCCTCACAGCATCTCGGTGTACTCCTCGGTACTTGTGTAAACTACTCAGACGCCTCACAGCATCCTCGGTGTACTCCTCGGTACTTGTGTAAACTGAGACGCCTCACAGCATCCTCGGTGTACTCCTCGGTACTTGTGTAAACCACTGAGACGCCACATAGCATCCTCGGTGTACTCCTCGGTACTTGTGTAAACTGCTGAGACGCCCCACAGCATCCTCGGTACTTGTGTAAACTACTGAGACGCCTCACAGCATCCTCGGTACTTGTGTAAACTACTGAGACGCCCCACAGCATCCTCGGTACTTGTGTAAACTACTGAGACGCCTCACAGCATCCTCGGTACTTGTGTAAACTACTGAGACGCCTCACAGCATCCTCGGTACTTGTGTAAACTACTGAGACGCCTCACAGCATCCTCGGTACTTGTGTAAACTACTGAGACGCCTCACAGCATCCTCGGTGTACTCCTCGGTACTTGTGTAAACTACTGAGACGCCTCACAGCATCCTCAGTGTACTCCTCGGTACTTGTGTAAACTACTGAGACGCCTCACAGCATCCTCGGTGTACTCCTCGGTACTTGTGTAAACTACTGAGACGCCTCACAGCATCCTCGGTACTTGTGTAAACTACTTAGACGCCTCACAGCATCCTCGGTGTACTCCTCGGTACTTGTGTAAACTACTGAGACGCCTCACAGCATCCTCGGTGTACTAACTCGGTACTTGTGTAAACTACTGAGACGCCTCACAGCATCCTCGGTACTTGTGTAAACTACTGAGACGCCTCACAGCATCCTCGGTACTTGTGTAAACTACTGAGACGCCTCACAGCATCCTCGGTGTACTCCTCGGTACTTGTGTATACTACTGAGACGCCTCACAGCATCCTCGGTACTTGTGTAAACTACTGAGACGCCTCACAGCATCCTCGGTGTGCTCCTCGGTACTTGTGTAAACTACTGAGACGCCTCACAGCATCCTCGGTGTACTCCTTGGTACTTGTGTAAACTACTGAGACGCCTCACAGCATCCTCGGTGTACTCCTCGGTACTTGTGTAAACTACTGAGACGCCTCACAGCATCCTCGGTACTTGTGTAAACTACTGAGACGCCTCACAGCATCCTCGGTACATGTGTAAACTACTGAGACGCCTCACAGCATCCTCGGTACTTGTGTAAACTACTGAGACGCCTCACAGCATCCTCGGTACTTGTGTAAACTACTGAGACGCCTCACAGCATCCTCGGTACTTGTGTAAACTACTGAGACGCCTCACAGCATCCTCGGTGTACTCCTCGGTACTTGTGTAAACTGAGACGCCTCACAGCATCCTCGGTGTACTCCTCGGTACTTGTGTAAACCACTGAGACGCCACACAGCATCCTCGGTGTACTCCTCGGTACTTGTGTAAACTGCTGAGACGCCCCACAGCATCCTCGGTACTTGTGTAAACTACTGAGACGCCTCACAGCATCCTCGGTACTTGTGTAAACTACTGAGACGCCTCACAGCATCCTCGGTACTTGTGTAAACTACTGAGACGCCTCACAGCATCCTCGGTACTTGTGTAAACTACTGAGACGCCTCACAGCATCCTCGGTACTTGTGTAAACTACTGAGACACCTCACAGTATCCTCGGTACTTATGTAAACTACTGAGACGCCTCACAGCATCCTCGGTACTTGTGTAAACTACTGAGACGCCTCACAGCATCCTCAGTGTACTCCTCGGTACTTGTGTAAACTACTGAGACGCCTCACAGCATCCTCGGTACTTGTGTAAACTACTGAGACGCCTCACAGCATCCTCGGTACTTGTGTAAACTACTGAGACGCCTCACAGCATCCTCGGTGTACTCCTCGGTACTTGTGTAAACTACTGAGACGCCTCACAACATCCTCGGTGTACTCCTCGGTACTTGGGTAAACTACTGAGACGCCTCACAGCATCTTCGGTACTTGTGTAAACTACTGAGACGCCTCACAGCATCCTCGGTGTACTCCTCGGTAATTGTGTAAACTACTGAGACGCCTCACAACATCCTCGGTGTACTCCTCGGTACTTGTGTAAACTACTGAGACGCCTCACAGCATCCTCAGTTTACTCGATACATTGACCAGATACAGATTAAATTTAGATTTTGCCGTTGAAGTGGCTAGTTTATTGTACACCCCATATCCATCCTTAGTTTATTCACCCCATATCCATCCTTAGTTTATTGTACACCCCATATCCATCCTTAGTTTATTGTACACCCCATATCCATCCTTAGTTTATTGATCAGATCATATCCATCCTTATTGTACACGCTATATCCATCCTTAGTTTATTGTGCACCCATGTCCATTCCTAGTGCACCCCATGTCTATCCCGTGGAGGGTAGCGCAAGATTATATGGCTGCACAAAAAAGCCTAGGAACTAGGGTTAACAGGAATACCTCTGGATTTAACTGGAATTCCTTTGAATTTAAGAGGAATACCTCTGGATTTATATCTACATTTGTTTTATATGTTACAAGTATATTTCAGATATTTGCTTAATATGTCTTACTTTCAGTAATAAGATGCCTTGTAATATTATATAGTTTATTATACTATTTGCATATTCCTCAGTAAGTGAAGAGTGAAGCACATAGTGCTCAAGAAAGTGTCCACAATGTTGGCAACATCCTGTGAATTTAGTTTGATCATCATCGTGTGTGTGCTGAGCTACCAGAAGTAACCGACCCTGAGGCACAGTGCCCTTAATTATGGCATGGAATCGGCAATTTCTCACTTGTTAGTTATAATATATCAAGTTATATACACTGGTTCTCCTCCCTTTGTGTAATGTGGCTACTTCATGTGTTCGTCAGGAAAGTTTCCTGTGGTCAGGACTTGAGATCATGCATGCACTCCATGGTTCCTTAGAGGAAGCCTAGTAAATATCTGAGTATTGATTCCGTTGGCCTTATGGCAGAGATTGTGGCGATTCCGTTGGTCCTGTGGCAGAAATTGTGATTCCGTTAGTCCTGTGGCAGAGATTGTGGTGATTCCGTTGGTCATGTGGCAGAAATTGTGATTCCGTTAGTCCTGTGGCAGAGATTGTGGTGATTCCGTTGGTCATGTGGCAGATTCAATGACTTCGTTAGCCATAAGGCGAGAGGCGCTGTTATTCCGTTGGCACTCTGGCGAGAAACACCGTGAATGTCTTTGACCCTTTGGTAAGAGCGCAGTTATCTGGCTGACCCTCTGAATAAAGGCACACGCAATTGATGCGTGTCAATCAAAAGTACCGAGGCTGGGAGAGAGGGCTGTAGGTCTGACCACCGCCACTGGTGGTCTAGGTAGTGAATACAGGTACTCCAAGGTCGTGATTGTCTAGTGTTGTTCTCACAGCCGCAGGAGTGTTGTCCTCACAGCCGCAGGTAGCGCTTCCCTGCCTCAACTGACCATCCAGAAAACCTGTTGAAATTACTTGTTTATTTTCGTAGCCTCTACCCTCAGGTTACCGCCGTCACCACCCGTCACAGAGATCACTTTCCACCTCTGCCTCTTGACCTTCATATAAAACAATCTACTATTTGATTCCCTCCGAGGCCTGGAAATTTTCCAGCTGAATACTTGGTTAAGAAGGTTTGGGAGATGGAGCCAGGGAAGAGAGAGAGGCTCTGCTATGGCTAATTCATATCCTGGGAGGGAGGCTGAGCTTTGGCTCCTTTAAATCATAGTAGGGAGGCTAAGCTATAGCTGCGTCGTATCCTAGGATGGATGCTGGACTTAGGCTGGTTCATGTATCAGAATATCACATGCTGCGTCATCCAGTTGTTTGTAATTTTGTAGGCTTCAGGCGTTTAAACAATTTCAAATTATTTTGTTACTGTCACCTAAAGAAGTCCATAAATTCCAACTTGGTGAGTGGGATGAGAGGGGGATGCAGGTGGGACATACCTGGGCCAGGTACTACAAACCTAGGACAAGTACCACATACCGGGGCCAGGTACAGCGGCGCTACACTACATCCTTCTTGACGGCTTTCTGCCCAGAACTTCATCCTGGGAGGTGTAAGCCTCCACCGTGCCCACCCTGTCCGCTTCATCATAAGCAGCTTACACAGGTATCTGCTCAGCTCACCCGTAATACAATCCAAAATATTTGCGTGAATAACATTACTTGGCGGTTTGTTCCACTCATCTACAAGTGTAGATACACGGGTGTTAAAAGCTATGTTCCCTATCATTGCTTTCCTTTCTTAGCCAGAGTTTATCGAGCCTTTATCCATTGTTACGAGTTGTGTCTCGGTTACATATCTTCTGTATTTTATTTGTGTCTTTCGTATTATTTATTCCTACCTTCCACTTGTACCCGTCATTCATATTTCCCTTAAGTTGATCTTAGTAGGAAGGATTCTTGATATACAAGGTTACTCATCATTCCTCTGTGTTTTCCCATGCATTTATTTTCATATTTTAATAATGCCTTACTAAACATACATAGCTGTAGTGTATCCTTGGGACGTTCATCCCTCACGTTTGTTGCTTAGGCTTTGCTCATCAACACTTCAGAAGTTTTTTTTTTTCATTTGATATGATGAAGTTAAGAATTATTTATCTGTATCAAGGCTATTTTTCCCCCATATAAAACTGCAGTTGTACTCTACCTTCTATAACATAAATTTTTCCAATCATCGTGAAATTTTCGTATGTAATATTAGTATATTTCAGCCATTTTTTATTTTTTGTGTTGCAACCGAACTTGCGTCATTAGTTATTCTTTTGTCTAGGTTAGTAATGTAAGTAACGAACTACAAGGACCCCAAAGCGTACTACTACAGAGCGCTTCTTGTAGCTGATCCCTCCTTCACTACAGTTACGCCAACTGTTTCCTGTCGGTCAAACATGCCTCATTCCATGAGAGAGTTTCTCTAACAATACCGTGTGCTGCCACTTTGGTGACGAAAAGACACAGGTTGCAGAAAATTATTGGAACAAAATTCCACGTGTAGAGATCTACACAGAGTAAAACGTTGTGATAATGAAAGTTCGTTGTGGCGCGTCTTCGCTGTTGTGGTCAGTATGTTATTTGGATCCTGTTAGCACTGTGTTCATAACTTGGAAAGGTGTCAGCATCCACCAGCGTTGAGATTTTGTAATGTTATCCTCACAACAGTGGGAACCTCCCACTGTGTTAACTAACCAACCTGAAAATCTGTTGAAAATTACTTGTTTATTTTCCTTGGGAAGAGTGGGAGGGCAGAGGCTACTGCCTTTGTTGCCTCTACCAACAGGTTACCGCCGTCACCATCCGTCACAACGATCACTTTCGTAGCCTCAGGGCAGCAGGTTACCGCCGTCACCACCCGTCACAACGATCACTTTCCACTTCTGCCTCCTGACTTTACTATAAAACAATCTACGGCGTTACTCCCTCTCAGACCTGGAAGTTTTCCACCTAAATAGTTACCGAAGAAGGTTGGGAGATGGAGCCAGGGAGAGGAAGGCTGAGTTATGGCTGCTTCATATCTTATCCCAGGAGGGAGGCTGAGTTATGGCTGCTTCATATCTTATCCAGGAGGGAGGCTGAGTTATGGCTGCTTCATATCTTATCCCAGGAGGAAGGCTGAGTTATGGCTGCTTCATATCTTATCTCAGGAGGAGGCTGAGTTATGGCTGCTTCATATCTTATTCCCAGGAGGGAGGCTGAGTTATGCGTGCTTCATATCTTATCTCAGGAGGAAGGCTGAGTTATGGCTGCTTCATATCTTATCTCAGGAGGGAAGGCTGAGTTATGGCTGCTTCATATCTTATCCCAGGAGGGAGGCTGAGTTATGGCTGCTTCATATCTTATCCCAGGAGGAAGGCTGAGTTATGGCTGCTTCATATCTTATCCAGGAGGGAGGCTGAGTATGGCTGCTTCATATCTATCCAGGGGAAGGCTGAGTTATGGCTGCTTCTATCTTATCTCAGGAGGGGAGGCTGAGTTAATGGCTGCTTCATTATCTTATCTCAGGAGGGGGCTGAGTTATGGCTGCTTCATATCTTACCCCAGGAGGAAAGGCTGAGTTAGGGTGCTTCATATCTTATCCAGGAGGAAGGCTGAGTTATGGCTGCTTCATATCTTATCCCAGGAGGGAGGCTGAGTTATGGCTGCTTCATATCTTATCTCAGGAGGAAGGCTGAGTTATGGCTGCTTCATATCTTATCTCAGGAGGAAGGCTGAGTTATGGCTGCTTCATATCTTATCTCAGGAGGGAAGCTGATTATGGCTGCTTCATATCTTATCTCAGGGGGGAGGCTGAGTTATGGCTGCTTCATACCCTTATCTCAGGAGGGAGGTTTGAGTTATGGCTGCTTCATATCTTATCTCAGGAGGGAGGCTGATTTAAATGGCTGCTTCATATTTATTCAGGAGGGAGGCTGAGTTATGGCTGCTTCATATCTTATCTCAGGAGGGAGGCTGAGTTATGGCTGCTTCATATCTTATCCCAGGAGGGAGGCTGAGTTATGGCTGCTTCATATCCAGATAAAGGCTGAACTATGGCTGAGTTATATCCTAGAAAGGAGGCTGATCTCCAGCTGCCTAGAGTGTACATAGAAAATGTTCCGAGATCTGGTCCCTGACCAGGCCTCCTTGTAGATCAGGGGTCTGATCAACCAGGCTGTTACTGTTGGCCTCACGCAGTCCAAAGTACGAATCACAGCCTGGCTGATCAGGAACTGACTAGGAACCTATCCAGTTCCCCTTAAAGAAAGTAAGGGGTTTATTGGTAATCTATTGGTAATTCTCCTTTATGCATGGTGGCAGGTTGTTGAATAGTCTAAGGCCCCTTACATTTATTGTACTGTTTCTCGGTGTACTCGTATCACACCTGCTCTTCACTAGGCGTATTTCGCACCGTCTGCCGAGTCTCTTGCTTTCATAGGTCGTGATTTCTTTGTGCAGGTTTAAGACCAATCCCTCTAGGATTTTCCAGGTGTAAATTATGTTTCTCGCCGGCATTCCAAGAAGTACAAGTCAAGGGACTTTCAACATTCCCAGTAATTTAGGTGCTTAATTGAACGTATACGTGTAGCGAAGGTTTTCTGTATGTTCTCTAGGTCTGGTGGTGAGGGAGTCGTGATCCTTCAGTAACTTGAAGTTGGTGGCTGGAACAATAAAGTGCTGGTTCTACTTCCTCACGTAGATGCTACAGCTGTTGATAGGTTAAGTTACGTCAGTTCACGCAACAGCTTGTTTCTTAATTTCTTTTATACAGGTTGCATAGTGAAACTACAGTTATTAAATTAAAAAATAAAACAAGAGTCACATGATCACATTGTCTACCTGTCCTCATCCCAGTATGTCATTCTTCAGGTCACCATGCGTCACTCACACCTCACTCAGGTCACCATGCGTCACTCACACCTCACTCAGGTCACCATGCGTCTCTCACACCTCACTCAGGTCACCATGCGTCACTCACACCTCACTCTCCGCCTGTATATACTGTCTTTTTAACCTGTATGTTTTCTAATAAATATGTCCTAGTGTATGCCTGTGTGTTTTTCTGAACCAAGGTCAAGGGTGTTTTCCAGCTCTATTTGGTGGCTTAAGGTGAATTTATTACAGAGTTTCAGTAGTTCATTTGTGTGGCAATGTTGGTCTGAGTTGCCTCCTGGGATTATCTCTGCTATTACAATATTTGCTACCAGGCAGCAATATATCTGGGGCCTGGGATGAAAGATTTTTCTAGGCAGTATTCAGTTTTTCGATAGCTTGTCTTTGAACTGTTGGGGAGCTGTATCCGCAGACTTATATATACATCAACACTCACTGAATTTTGGTTCTCAATATTTGATGCCAAAACTTCAACTATATCATTTATGGTGTTGAGTAATTCTGTACATATCAGCGACTATGACAAACGAGCCAACCTTCCCCACTTACCTTCTTGCCTGTTATTTTTGTTGCATCTATATAAATTTTACTCATATATCAATATTTCACTGTCAAAGCGGCCTATTGTGTTGGTCTTTATAAAAGTTGTAAACATTGCATTTTACTTTGCAAGTCCAATAACAGACGGTATTTTGTTGGTGGTGGATAATTTAAGGCCATATTTATTTGCAAAGGCAAATAATTATGCATTGTTTGTTAGGGGGATTTTTTTTTTTTTGACATTAATATGTAGTTCTGGAGTGGGGGTTACTGACTGCGCCTCTAATCCTACAAAGCTCGAGGGTGGTGGAATATTTTTCGTCATTTCTTGCCATTTTTCTGCATCCTGACACTATAAAGTCTCAAACAATTTTCAGTATTTTTTTTTTAATTCTAAACAATTGTGTATAAATTTTAACTTGATGAGTGAGGAGTGGGATGAGGAGAGATGCAGGTAGGATATACTTGAGCCAGGTACCACATACCTGGACCAGGTACCTGGGCACTTCAGGACTTTATCCTGGAAGGTGTTAGCATCCTCCATTTCCACCATCCTCGCTTCATTACACACTTTAAATGTCTCCACACAGCTGTGCCCTTTTCATTTATGTCTGTTCTTTTTCTAATCAATCGGTATAAACTTGGTTACTTGCATGAGTTAGGATTTATGGGAGATACTGCTGTAGGAATATATTGATGCAGGATACACTTTACTGGCCGTACTGGGCAGTTCGCATATGAGTGTAATCATACCTCTCTTAAACTTAAACTGCCGCCACTGTGACCTTTATACTTTACATCTTGTTCTTGTTTCAATTCCAACTGTGGAACTTGCTTTAATAATTCTTTAGTATTTTTTGTCGTTATTATGTGTGTGTGTGTGTGTGTGTGTGTTGTGTGTGTGTGTGTGTGTGTGTGTGTGTGTGTGTGTGTGTGTGTGTGTGTGTGTGCTGTTTTGTTCTTGTGGGGGTCGAGAGACTTGTTTTTGACCCCGCCTCCTAGATTACTTTGATCGGCATCACTGATTTCTGACCTCTTGGGCTTTATCGGTTGTGCTCTCTCGCTGAGAGCACTCAGTGTTGACAGGTGTGTTCAAGACATGGGAGCACCTGGGAGAGGTAGCAGAGGACTTGCAAGTTCACAACGACGATAGCTGCTGAGAATTATCTACTTGCATCGTGAAATATCTACCATCTTGAATTAATTATCTAGGTGTATGAGACAGGGATGGAAAAGTAGGAGGCTCTCCCCTACCTTCCACTGCCGGAATGAAAACGGGAAATTATACCATACTATATTGAAAAATAGTGTGGAAATAAACTGGAGAGATGGAAGTGGATAGTAGACGTGGGCTATAACTATTGCTATCTTGAACTACTGGTGTTACTCCGCTGTCAGTCACAGAACTCTGTGTACCAATACTTGTATTTCTGGTTACTTCTAGTTCTACTGTGACCATTACAGCCCTCTACATCTACCACTGCTGTTACTAACTTGGCTCCCTCCTTGTCGTTGGATCGTACCTACTGATACAGTCGCTGAACAGAAATCACGATTCTGTGAACATCACAATGGTATAAAATACCGACAGGTTGTTAGGTAAGACACGTGTGCAACAGTTAGGTATCTTTATTTCGATATAAAGATGCCTAACTGTTGCATATGTGTCTTACCTAACAGTCACGATTCTGTTGATTTCAAAATACCCGATCTAGTATGATGGTCTGCAAGACTTTAGAGTGGGTTTGGCAAGTGGCCGGGTGAGGTAGCGAGTATCCTAGGCAACATCTCACTCTTCTTGTCTCTCGCCTTACCCTATGCAGGAGGGCCCCGCTTTTACAGCAGGTTATGTTCCGGGCTGCTGCTGTGAAGCAAAAATTGCTGTAAAGTGAAACAACTTTTTTTTCACTTTCAAATATATATAAAAGCCTGATAATATGTTTACACTATCGTATATCAAGTAAGCAATAGAACTAGGGGAAAAAATGCATATACAGTACATACATTACTTACCTTAAAATATTTTGTCCTTAGCTTATAGTGAGTGGTGAATATATTTATTGTAGGAAGTCTGAAAAAATGAAAAATGGGTATAATTCAAAAACCGCTGCATTAGCGAAGCGCTGTAAAGCGGTGCCTTCCTCTACCTTGCTCATTAACTTATTGCGTTTAAAGAAATAACTCATTCCATCCCTTTGACTCGCCTGTGTCCAGCTTCTACCTGTGTCCCCTTGATCCTGGTCTTAATTCACTCTGCTGTTATTTGCCTTGTTAGACATTCTGAAGATTTTGTATGTCGTAATTATGTCTCCCATTGTCGTTTCCTCCTACAGTGTCGTCAGGTTCAGTTCTTTCAAATTCTTATAACACTGTGTGTGTGTGTGTGTGTGTGTGTGTGTGTGTGTGTGTGTGTGTGTGTGTGTGTGTGTGCGCGTGCGTGCGTGTGTGTGTGTGTGTGTGAGTGTGCGTGTGTGATGGAATATTTGGAGCCTTTGTGGTACACACGCTCTGTAAATTTTTAAACTTCCTTACACTAGTTATTCACAGAAGTGTTAGCACCACCAGGCGGGTGTCTGTCACCACCACCACCACCAGGCGGGTGTCTGTCACCACCACCACCAGGCGGGTGTCTGTCACCACCACGTTAGTGTCTGTCACCACCAGGTTAGTGTCAGCACCAACAGGCTAGTATCAGCACCTCCAGGCTAGTGTCAGCACCACCAGGTTAGTGTCAGCACCACCAGGCTAGTGCCAACACCACCAGGCTAGTGTCAGCCCCACCAGGCTAGTGTCAACCCCACCAGGCTAGTGTCAACACCACCAGGCTAGTGCCAACACCACCAGGCTAGTGTCAACACCACCAGGCTAGTGTCAGCCCCACCAGGCTAGTGTCAGCACCACCAGGCTAGTGTCAGCACCACCAGGCTAGTGTCAGCACCACCAGGCTAGTGTCAGCCCCACCAGGCTAGTGTCAGCACCACCAGGCTAGTGTCAACACCAGGCTAGTGTCAGCCCCACCAGGCTAGTGTCAGCACCACCAGGCTAGTGTCAGCACCACCAGGCTAGTGTCAGCACCACCAGGCTAGTGTCAGCACCACCAGGCTAGTGTCAGCACCACCAGGCTAGTGTCAGCACCACCAGGCTAGTGTCAGCCCCACCAGGCTAGTGTCATCACCACCAGGCTAGTGTCAGCACCACCAGGCTAGTGTCAGCACCACCAGGCTAGTGTCAGCACCACCAGGCTAGTGTCAGCACCACCAGGCTAGTGTCAGCACCACCAGGCTAGTGTCAGCACCACCAGGCTAGTGTCAGCACCACCAGGCTAGTGTCAGCCCACCAGGCTAGTGTCAGCACCCACCAGGCTAGTGTCAGCACCACCAGGCTAGTGTCAGCCCACCAGGCTAGTGTCAGTCACCACCAGGCTAGTGTCAGCACCACCAGGCTAGTGTCAGCACCACCAGGCTAGTGTCAGCACCACCAGGCTAGTGTCAGCACCACCAGGCTAGTGTCAGCACCACCAGGCTAGTGTCAGCACCACCAGGCTAGTGTCAGCACCACCAGGCTAGTGTCAGCCCCACCAGGCTAGTGTCAGCACCACCAGGCTAGTGTCAGCACCACCAGGCTAGTGTCAGCACCACCAGGCTAGTGTCAGCACCACCAGGCTAGTGTCAGCACCACCAGGCTAGTGTCAGCCCACCAGGCTAGTGTCAGCCCCACCAGGCTAGTGTCAGCCCACCAGGCTAGTGTCAGCCCCACCAGGCTAGTGTCAGCACCACCAGGCTAGTGTCAGCACCACCAGGCTAGTGTCAGCACCACCAGGCTAGTGTCAGCACCGCCAGGCTAGTGTCAGCACCACCAGGCTAGTGTCAGCACCGCCAGGCTAGTGTCAGCCCACCAGGCTAGTGTCAGCACCACCAGGCTAGTGTCAGCACCACCAGGCTAGTGTCAGCACCACCAGGCTAGTGTCAGCACCACCAGGCTAGTGTCAGCACCACCAGGCTAGTGTCAGCACCACCAGGCTAGTGTCAGCACCGCCAGGCTAGTGTCAGCACCACCAGGCTAGTGTCAGCACCGCCAGGCTAGTGTCAGCACCACCAGGCTAGTGTCAGCACCACCAGGCTAGTGTCAGCACCACCAGGCTAGTGTCAGCACCGCCAGGCTAGTGTCAGCACCGCCAGGCTAGTGTCAGCACCACCAGGCTAGTGTCAGCACCACCAGGCTAGGTCAGCACCACCAGGCTAGTGTCAGCACCGCCAGGCTAGTGTCAGCACCACCAGGCTAGTGTCAGCACCACCAGGCTAGTGTCAGCACCGCCAGGCTAGTGTCAGCACCGCCAGGCTAGTGTCAGCACCACCAGGCTAGTGTCAGCACCACCAGGCTAGTGTCAGCACCACCAGGCTAGTGTCAGCACCACCAGGCTAGTGTCAGCACCACCAGGCTAGTGTCAGCACCACCAGGCTAGTGTCAGCACCACCAGGCTAGTGTCAGCACACCCAGGCTAGTGTCAGCACCGCCAGGCTAGTGTCAGCACCCCAGGCTAGTGTCAGCACCACCAGGCTAGTGTCAGCACCACCAGGCTAGTGTCAGCACCACCAGGCTAGTGTCAGCACCACCAGGCTAGTGTCAGCACCACCAGGCTAGTGTCAGCACCACCAGGCTAGTGTCAGCACCACCAGGCTAGTGTCAGCACCACCAGGCTAGTGTCAGCACCACCAGGCTAGTGTCGCACAGCTAGTGTCAGCACCGCCAGGCTAGTGTCAGCACCACCAGGCTAGTGTCAGCACCACCAGGCTAGTGTCAGCACCACCAGGCTAGTGTCAGCACCACCAGGCTAGTGTCAGCACCACCAGGCTAGTGTCAGCACCACCAGGCTAGTGTCAGCACCACCAGGCTAGTGTCAGCACCGCCAGGCTAGTGTCAGCACCACCAGGCTAGTGTCAGCACCACCAGGCTAGTGTCAGCACCACCAGGCTAGTGTCAGCACCGCCAGGCTAGTGTCAGCACCGCCAGGCTAGTGTCAGCACCACCAGGCTAGTGTCAGCACCACCAGGCTAGTGTCAGCACCACCAGGCTAGTGTCAGCACCAGTAGCTCCTCGCACTGGTTCACACAGGGTGAGAGGCTTACGTTTGCTTTCATCGTAAAGCTGTTTGAGCGAAAAGGTAGATTCGCGGAAGTGCTTTGAGGGCGCGTAACTCGCTAAGCTCCGGGCATGGGGGCGGGGCAGGGATGAGGGTAGGGGGGAACAAGAGGCTAGAGCATCTGCCTCACCCCCTCCCCCCACATGCACGCGAGCGCAAATACCCGGGTGCTTAGGCTTTCACATTTGAGTTTCGTGTTGGTCCTGATTCATGTTCCCGTTTAATATAACCTCTGTAAGGCTTTTAAATTTCTAACAGTCTTGAATTGGGAACGGCGGCTGCGGCTGCGGCTGCAACATTGGTTGTCAGAGCGCTTACGTAGCAGCAGCGGCAGAAGCGGCAGCAACCTTTACCTTTGATATACCTTTGAAGAGCTTCGAGATTTTAACTACTCTCAGAGCCCGGCCATGGGCCAGGCTCGTCCGATGCTTGCTTGATCAACCAGGCTGTTGCTGCTGGAGGCCCGCTGCCCCACATATCCATCACAGCCTGGTTGATCTGGCACAAGATGAAGATACTTGTCCAGTTTCCTCTTGAAGGCTTCTACACTTGTTCCAGCCGTGTTTCTGATATCTTCTGGTAAGATGTTGAATAGTCTAGGACCCCGGATGTTGATACAGTGTTCCCTTTTCGTCCCCACCGCACCCCTGCTCCTCACTGGGTTTATTTTACATTTCCTCCCATATCTCTCACTCCATTATGTTGTTATGGCAGTGTGCAGATTTGGGACCAAGCCCTCGAGTACTTTCCAGGTGTATATTATCATGTATATCTCTCTCCTCCGCTCCAATGAGTACATGTTCAAGACTTGCAGGCGTTCCCAGTAATTTAGGTGCTTTACTGGCTCAGTGTGAGCCGTAAAGGATCTCTGTATTTGCTCCAGCTCTGATATTTCTCCTACTCTAAACGGGCCGTCAACACTGAGCAATATACTAACTGAGGGAGCACTAGTGATTTGAAGAGTCACCATCGGCATTATTTCCCTTATTTTGAAAGTTCTCAATACCCACCCCGTCATCTTCCTGGCTGTCGTGATCTTTGTCTTATGTTCCTTAAAAGAAAGGTCAGCTGGCGTAATTATTCCCAGGTCTTTTACGTGTTCCTTTCGTTCTATTTGGTGACCCTCTTGAGTTTTGTGTATATTGTTCCTTTCGAGTTCTTCATTCTTTTCATACCTAAGCAGTTGTGATGAATGGTTTGAAAAACCGACAAGTTGAAGATTGAGACACTTATGCAGCATATGGGAATCTTTATTCAGGAAACGTTTCGCCACACAGTGGCTTCATCAGTCCAATACAAAGAGGAAGGCGTAAAGAGAGGAGGAGTATGAGGTAATCAGTCCCTCAGCCTTGAGTCGATGTGTTCAGCCCATCAATCTTGTAGAATGTACAGCATAGGGCCGTAGACGTGGCTTATATACTGTAGTGAGGTGAGGTGAAGCAAGCGGAGGCGGGGTCATAGTGGTACCATCCACTAGTCGAAGTAGGTCTTCGTCCAAAGGTTGAACAAGTGTTGGAGAATTCTTTGTAACAAGATCCCAAGATGCTGCATCTTGGGATCTTGTTACAAAGAATTCTCCAACACTTGTTCAACCTTTGGACGAAGACCTACTTCGACTAGTGGATGGTACCACTATGACCCCACCTCCGCCTGCTTCACCTCACCTCAGTACAGTATATAAGCCACGTCTACGGCCCTATGCTGTACATTCTACAAGATTGATGGGCTGAACACATCGACTCAAGGCTGAGGGACTGATTACCTCATACTCCTCTCTTTACGCCTTCCTCTTTGTATCGGACTGATGAAGCCACTGTGTGGCGAAACGTTTCCTGAATAAAGATTCCCATATGCTGCATAAGTGTCTCAATCTTCATACCTAAGCAGCTGGAACTTATCCCCATTGAACGTCATGTTGTTCTCCACTGCCCACTGGAAAACCCTGTTTATGTCTTCCAGTACTTTTTCAGTGTACTCTACCATACTGACTTTCATGCTTATTTTAGTGTCATCAGCAAATGACGATACAAAAGTGTGACGGGTGTTTTGATCTATGCTATGAGGATGAGAAACAACAGAGGTGCCAGGACAGTGCCTTGGGGCACTGAGCTTTTGACCTCGCTGATGCTGGATCTTGCTCTGTTCACTACTACTTGTGTTGTGTGTGTTAGGAAACCGAAAATCCATCTGCCTACCGTCCCCGTAATGCCTATGGCCCTCATTTTGTGCGCTATCACTCCATGATCGCATTTGTCAAACGCCTTTGCAAAATCTGCATGAATCATATCTGCGTTTTGGTCGTCTTCCAGTGCCTCCGTAATTCAGCAGCTGTAACAGACATGATCGTCCTGTTCTAAAACCATGCTGGTTCGGGTTATGTTGGTTGCGCTGCTCCATAAAATATGTAATCTGCCGTCTTATCACTTTTTCGAAAATTTTTTATGATGTGAGAGGTTAGGGCTACTGGTCTGTAATTTTTAGCTAGTGCTCTACTGCCTCCCTTATGCAAAGGAGCTATGTCTGCACTCTTTAAGGCCTCCGGTATTTCACCTAGATCTAAGCTCTTTCTCCAAAGAATACTTAGTCCTCGTGCTACCTGGAGGTTATTCCGGGGATCAACGCCCCCGCGGCCCGGTCCATGACCAGGCCTCCCGGTGGATCAGGGCCTGATCAACTAGGCTGTTACTGCTGGCCGCATGCAGTCCAACGTACGAGCCACAGCCCGGCTGATCCGGCACTTACTTTAGGTATCTGTCCAGCTCTCTCTTGAAGGCAGCCAGGGGTTTATTGGCAATTCCCCTAATGCTTGACGGGAGGCTGTTGAACAATCTTGGGCCCCGGACACTTATGGTGTTTTCCCTTAGTGTACCAATGGCGCCCCTACTTTTTATTGCGGGCATTTTGCATCGCCTGCCCAATCTTTTACTTTCGTAGGGAGTGATTTCTGTGTGCAGATTTGGGACCATTCCTTCCAAGATTTTCCAAGTGTAGATTATGATACATCTCTCCCTCCTGCGTTCCAACGAGTACAAGTCAAGTGCTTCCAAGCGTTCCCAGTAGTTAAGGTGCTTGACAGAACTTATACGTGCAGTAAAGGATCTCTGTACACTCTCTAGATCTGCGATTTCACCTGCTTTGAATAGAGATGTTAATGTACAGCAGTATTCCAGCCTAGAGAGAACAAGTGATTTGAAAAGGATCATCATTGGATTGGCATCTCTCGTTTTGAACGTTCTCATTATCCATCGTATCATTTTCTTTGCACGTGCGATCGTGGCACTGTTGTGATCCTTGAAAGTGAGATCCTCAGACATTACTACTCCCAGGTCCCTTACATTATTTTTCCGCTCTATTGTATGGCCAGAGTCTGTAGTATACTCTGTTCGTTATTATCTCCTCCAGTTTTCCATAACGGAGTAGTTGGAATTTGTCCTCATTGAACATCATGTTGTTTACCGTTGCCCACTGGAAAACTTTGTTTATATCTTCTTGGAGGTTAACCGCGTCCTCAGCAGATGACAGCCTCATGCAGATCCTAGTATCATCCGCAAAGGATGATACGGTGCTGTGATGTATGTCTCTATGTCTGATATGAGGATAAGGAATAAGATGGGGGCGAGTACTGTGCCTTGTGGAACAGAGCTCTTCACTATGGCAGCCTCCGATTTAACTCTGTTGACCACTACTCTTTGTGTTCGATTTGTTAGGAAGTTGAAGATCCATCTCCCCACTTTCCCAGTTATTCCTTTAGCACGTATTTTATGGGCTATTACACCATGATCGCATTTGTCAAATGCTTTTGCAAAGTCTGTGTATATTACATCTGCATTCTGATTTTCTTCCAGTGCATCCAAGGCCATATCATAGTGATCCAGTAGTTGTGAGAGGCAGGAGCGACCTGCCCTGAACCCATGTTGCCCTGGATTGTGGATTGTGGTACTTTGCACTTCTTTATAAACAGAGCATTCCATGAATCTGGTCCAGGTGCTGAGTGAGTGGGCATGTTGTCCATTTCTTTTTCGAATCTATGGGATTTGTACTAATGTCAGTTATTTGGTCTGCGCCGCCTTCTGGTGTTGGTGGCGGCTTGGTTCAAAGGTTTGGTTGCTGTCATCTGTCAGTGACCACCCGAGGAGACAACCAGTTGTCAACCATCATGTATGTAACAGCAGCCCCGTCACCCAGCCAATCTCCCACACCGTCAACTAGCCAGTCCCGTCAACCAGCCAGTCCCGTCACTCAGCCATTCCCGTCACCCCGCCAGCCCCGTCACCCAGCCAGCCTTCCACATCGTCACTCCACCGCCACCACCCACACCCACCGTCACCACCCACACCCACCGTCACACCACTATCACCTTCACACATTACAACAACCAGCGTCACACATTGCCACAACCACCACCACCCACCGTCACATCACCACAAACCGTCACACACCACTTGGTGGACATTTAAAATACAAATATTACTCTGATATAATGTTTGTTAAATTTCTTTATCAGAGAACATCAGGTGAGACAGGTATTAGACACGACTCATTAAGAACATCAGGTGAGACAGGTGTTAGACACGACTCATTAAGAACATCAGGTGAGACAGGTATTAGACACCACATTTTGATTTAAAACTAGGAGAAGGGGAAGAAAAATGTTTAAAATGAGGGGGAGGGGAGGGGAAGAACAAGGAGTTTAAGGGTAGGGGAAGGTAAGAGTATGAAGTTCAGGGGTAGGGGGCGAGGTCGTAGCCAGGTGGATCTTAAGGGGATGAAGGTGGGAGATTAGTGTTGTTTGACGTTTACACAGTGTTGTACTCTGTTGCTTATGGTAGCCTGGGGTGTTGATGTTGTCTCTCTCTCTCTCTCTCTCTCTCTCTCTCTCTCTCTCTCTCTCTCTCTCTCTCTCTCTCTCTCTCTCTCTCTCTCTCTCTCTCTCTCTCTCTCTCCTCAATCACTGATACACATACATCAAAGCTCACACAATCATTATATATTCGAGAAAGAAATGAGTACATTATTGTAAGAATTTATTAAGAGAGAGATTATGAAATTGGAATTAGAAAGAAAGTAAATGGGAGGAAATATCTTTTGAAGGTGGATGGAGAGTAAATGTGGAAGATGGAAGACAAGCATAATGTATGAGATAATATTTGACTTCAAAGTTGAAATGTGTGAAATATTGAACCGGAAGTTCCAGTGTCGGAATACAAGAAAAACAAAGAAAAGACATACAGCAAAATGTGTTTCAGAATCAAGAAATTTGAACTGTGAAGAAACACTGAAGATACTGCAGTTTTATGTCTCACTATACCAGTGTTACTGTGAAGACACTGCAGTCTTGTTTATATCTCACTATACCAGTGTTACTGTGAAGACACTGCAGTCTTGTCCATGTCTCATTTGATCATTCTTGTGAGAGACAAGTTGTGTAACCAACTGCATGTAAAGCTACGATAAAACTGATAGAGAAAAATCTCATGTAATTGGGAAATGGGAAAGCAATAGAACACAATTTATAGTTGTGAAACAAGGCGTGTTTAATATGATTACTGACATGTTTCTTTACAAAGAGGATACTTGGCAAGTGGATTGACCTCCGGGAGGAGGGCGAGTGTCTTAAGTTATTAGGGTCAGTTTCTGAGAGTTGAAAGAGCAGTAATAGCTCTACTACTGGAACCATATGTGGGGTAATAGGTAAATACAGCAAGAAAATGGCGGTCTGATAGTGGAATAACCTGGACGAAGTAGTAGTGGAATTAGGCATGCACAGCTTCAAGAACAGATATAATGTGATGTCAGTGGTTTAGAAAACCGATTTGTTGAAGAATGAGACACTAGTGCAAAATGTGGGCGAGTACAACTTAATGTTTACATCAACAGCCCCTATCTTTACAACTCCCCCCCCCCCCGGCCTTAGAAGATTGTGCAGAGATAAAAGATTTCTTAAATGGAGTCCATTGGGACGGAACTGAATAGTCAGACAAGCCACGAGATGGTGGAACTCTTGGCCAGAAAGTGGCAGGAGCTTCAGAAAGGTTCATACCAGTCATGTGGTGTGAAAATGCGAAATATATAGAGAAACCTTGGCTCAGTCAGACTTATGAAAGAGTAACAGAACACAGGGCGACAGAAAAGCCAGGAATGACTACAACAGGAAAAAAAAGCAACAGGAAAAGAAAGCAACAGGAAAAGAAAGCCTAGAGGTTATTCCAGAATAACATTGTGTCAAAGACAGTATCATAAATAAAACTGCTACACAGCCACACAAGAAGGAAAAATCCTTAAAACAATAAGGCTGAAGGAGGAGGAGGAGGAGACAGCATTAGTAGAGGATAAAAATACATACGAGGATCTGGGAAGAATATTTAAGGAAGTATTTATTTGAGGATGCGTATGTGGCCAGAAAACAAAGATGAAACGGCCAACCAACAGAAGCTGGGTAGCATCATCATAACGAAGATGATAATGAAGCTACTGAAAGAGTTGAAAACATCAGAAGTCATGTAGGCTGACAACGTATCACCCTGAGTGCTGACGGGAGGAACAGCAGAAGCATTGCGTGAACCTGTAGTTAAAAGATTCACAAGGTTACTAGAGACGCGGCGACCACAGGGCAGCTGGAAAACTGCAAATGTGATGCCAATATCCGTAATTTAGTTGCAAGAGCTACTAAATTATGGATCATTATCACTGACTTGTATTCTGTTTGCAGTACTAGAAAATATAATCACGAACTGACTGGTTAAGCACCTCGAGTAACGTCAATACTGAAAACCAGCGTGAATTTAGGGAAGGTGGGTTCTATCTCACGAACCTACTGCGATTCAGTGACAGTAACAGATCATACAGAAGAGACCCTCAAGGGAGGTTCCTTGATGCTGGTAATGGGCTCTTGATCTAGGGAATTGGATCTGTGCTGCAGTTCCCTGAATTGAGCCTGAATACCTTCCATCCCCCCCCCCATCCCCCTACAGGCACCATATTACCCCTATGGGTTTAGTGCTCCCTGTGATAGAGAAGAGACAAGAATGTGTCCAGTGTGTCCGTAGACTGCAGGAGATCCTCTGATATTGTTCACTACACAAAACTAATTATAGAGGAGGAAGCTGGGGTACCAGGTAAAGTGTGAGAGTGGATTAAGGAGTACCAGACGAAGACATTGATGGTGATGGCAGACATATAAGAATGGATAAGAATAACAGGTGGGGAGCCCCAAGGATCAATATTACAGTCATACTGTTCTTAATACATGTAAATGGCCTACCAGAGGGGATTAAATTATACATAATGAAAAAATATGAATGGAAAATAGACTGAAGTACGAGGTATAAAGGTGAGGAGGTCAAAGATGGAAATTAAAAAGACAGTTGAACCACAGGTATGTAAGGAAATATGTCTACAGTGTCAGGATGGTAGGTAAGTGGAACAAGCTGGGTGAGGAAGTGCTGAAGACAAACCCCATACACAGTTTGATGAGTAGGTACTACAGAGTTCAAGATGTCAGCAACCAATTACGACGTCGATTATAATTTATGAGGTGGGGCCTGGAGCCGAGATCCCCGCAAGTAAACCTTGGTGAGTACATATCTTTACACACACACACACACACACACACACACACACACACACACACACACACACACACACACACACACACACACACACACACACACACACGGGAGCTGAGTCTCGACCCTTGCAACCACAATTAGGCGAGTACACACATACACTAGCAAGCTGAAAAAATAGAGAGAATTTAATTTGACTTTGGATTTTTTTTTTAAATGAATTTTTAGTAAAACATTTTATGTGTATGTGGTCAAGTTTTGTGTGATGTTTGTGTGTGTTTTTAAGCCACGTTGTTTGTGCTGAGCAAGTTTGTCAGCTTGCTGTCTTGATTGTTTTTGTTATAATTGTTTGTGTTGCTGCAGCTTTCTGCTGGGTCTTGTGATTTTTTTCTTCTTGTCATTCTTGTGCTTGTTTTCGTTATGTTTTTGTGATTGTCTTCTTGGGATTGTGTTTGTTCTTGTGGTTGTGTTCTTGGGTGCGTGTTGTTGTTCCTGCTAGCTGCTTGAGTGCCAGATAGACAGCACTGACAGTGTGTTACAGCTATTACTTGAAGCACTCTCATAGTTGTGGATGCCAGCGTACCAGAGTGCCACTGTATGCCAGCGTGCAAGGGTGGCACTGTATGCCAGCGTGCAAGGGTAGCACTGTCTGCCAGCATGCAAGGGTGGCACTGTCTGCCAGCGTGTAAGGGTGGCATTGTCTGCCAGCGTGTAATGGTGGCACTGTATGCCAGCGTGCAAGGGTGGCACTGACTGCAAGTGGTACTGTATTCACCCAGCTGTAGTTACCCAGCTTAGTTGTGCATGGGTCGCGCCGTGGTTCCTGCACCCGCCCCTAGAATTTTGATCAAACAGGGTTGTTTTGTCATCTCTAATGCAGTGAGCTTCTTGCTGGTGTAGCTGTCATCATGACTCGTGGAATCATAATACCACGATTGTAAACAAACCACGGAACGGGTAAGGATTGAACCCATGGCGAGTGAGTCGTAAAACTCTAGGCCAGTGCTTACTATATTTTAAACGAGGGTTTCCAAAATCAGTACATGTATTTTTTATTTTTGATGAAGTATTAGACACATGTGCAACATCTGGGTATCTTTATGTGTAGATGCATCGTCATCCAGGGACTTTATCAGTACAAGGACATAATGTGAAGAATTTAGATTATTATTATTATAATCAAGGGGGAAGCGCTAAACCCGGAGGATTATACAGCGCCTGGGGGGGGGATGTGGAAGGCATTCAGGCTTAATTCGGGGAACTGGAGCACAGATCCAATTCCCTAAATCAAGAGCCCCTCACCAACATCAAGGAGCCTTCCTTGAGGGGTGAAGAATTTAGAACTATATACAGAAGATGAGGTAATGAGTCCCTCAGTCTTGGTGGTGAAGAACACCGTAGTCTTCACAACTACCGTATTCTTCACCACCAAGACTGAGGGACTGATTACCTTATCTTCTGTATATAGTTTTACAATCTTCACATTATGTCCTTGTATTGATAGTCACTGGATGGTAAAACGTCTACAACTAAAGATACCCAGATGTTGTACATGTGTTTTAATATTTCATCTTGTCAGTATCATATAGCAATTATGTATATTTTTATTCTTATCCGATATTTATTTTTCTGGATTACCGTACTTAAATTTTTAGTTGTAATGAGGTGCGAAGTTGACCCTATCCCTCTAACACCGCCATTAATAAAATTAACATTCATTATATGTGCTAACTGGCCTGGAGTTTGACGACTCACTCGCCATGGGTTCAGATCCCACCCGTCCCTGGTTTGTTAGCTACTGTATTATGTAGATTCCTGGTTTTTTCAACTCTTCAGTGTTCCTACTCACTGCTTTGTTTCTGTGCCTTCAACTGTCATCAATGTACTCTTCTCTAGTTCTCTCTGTAATCGTTCATTGTGTGACAGTTGTCCTTGTTAACTGTGTTGTGTAGCGTACACAGAAGTAGTCTAAGCTCGTACTGTGGATAGAAAGTGTTAGCATTTGTCTTAGGCACTTGTCGCTAAGACACTTGGTCTGTGTGTGTGTACTCACCTAGTTGTACTCACCTAGTTGAGGTTGCGGGGGTCGAGTCCGAGCTCCTGGCCCCGCCTCTTCACTGATCGCTACTAGGTCACTCTCCCTGAGCCGTGAGCTTTATCATACCTCTGCTTAAAGCTATGTATGGATCCTGCCTCCACTACATCGCTTCCCAAACTATTCCACTTACTGACTACTCTGTGGCTGAAGAAATACTTCCTAACATCCCTGTGATTCATCTGTGTCTTCAGCTTCCAACTGTGTCCAATCTCTGGAACATCCTGTCTTTGTCCACCTTGTCAATTCCTCTCAGTATTTTGTATGTCATTATCATGTCCCCCCTATCTCTCCTGTCCTCCAGTGTCGTCAGGTTGATTTCCTTAACCTCTCCTCGTAGGACATACCTCTTAGCTCTGGGACTAGTCTTGTTGCAAACCTTTGCACTTTCTCTAGTTTCTTTACGTGCTTGGCTAGGTGTGGGTTCCAAACTGGTGCCGCATACTCCAATATGGGCCTAACGTATACCGTGTACAGGGTCCTGAACGATTCCTTATTAAGATGTCGGAATGCTGTTCTGAGGTTTGCTAGGCGCCCATATGCTGCAGCAGTTATTTGGTTGATGTGCGCTTCAGGAGATGTGCCTGGTGTTATACTCACCCCAAGATCTTTTTCCTTGAGTGAGGTTTGTAGTCTCTGACCCCCTAGACTGTACTCCGTCTGCGGCCTTCTTTGCCCTTCCCCAATCTTCATGACTTTGCACTTGGTGGGATTGAACTCCAGGAGCCAATTGCTGGACCAGGTCTGCAGCCTGTCCAGATCCCTTTGTAGTTCTGCCTGGTCTTCGATCGAGTGTATTCTTCTCATCAACTGTGTGTGTGTGTGTGTGTGTGTGTGTGTGTGTGTGTGTGTGTGTGTGTGTTGTGTGTGTGTGTGTGTGTGTGTACACTCGCCTAGTTGTGGTTGCAGCGATCAAGTCACAGCTCCTGGCCCAGCCTCTTCACTGTGTGTGTGTGTGTGGGAGAGAGAGAGAGAGAGAGAGAGAGAGAGAGAGAGAGAGAGAAGGTGGTTGAAGCAACAGATAAACATGGTGTGACATGTCTTATCAATTAGGCGCTGCCTGGATAGGGCAGGATAAGAAGTATGTTAATTGCTGCAGTGGTTATCCTTCCCGCTCTCTAATCTCCCTCCCTCCTCGGAGCTCTTTCCTCTCCTGCTTTCTTCCTGGCTCTCACGCTCGCTCTCTGCCTGGCTCTCACGCTCGCTCTCTGCCTGGCTCTCACCCTCGCTCTCTGCCTGGCTCTCACCCTCGCTCTCACCCTCGCTCTCTGCCTGGCTCTCACGCTCTTTTCCTGACTCTCATAAGAACATAAGAAAACATAAGACAGGCGGAACACTGCAGTAGGCCAGATCAACCAGGCTGTGATGGGTATTTGGGGCAGCGGGCCTCCAGCAGCAACAGCGTTAAAGTAAATACATAAGCAGTATAATGTGATCCTTTATTGACAATGTTTCGCTCACTGTGTGGGCGAAACGTTGTCAGTAAAGGATCACATTATACTGCTTATGTGTTTACTTTTCCATTGTGTCAGTATTTTATACCATTTATTTCCAGCAGCAACAGCCTGGTTTATCAGGCAAAAACCGGACGAGCCTGGCCCATGGCCGGGCTCCGAGAGTAGTTAAATTCTCGAATCTTTTCAAAGGTATATCAAAGGTAGGCGTGTTGGCCCATACTTGGCAGGTCTTTCACAAACCCAACCCACTACCAAAATATTTACTCAACACACTTTCAGTGCTTCCCCAACAATAAGCTCTGATAAATCTGTTAACTCATGTCCAACTCCAACTCAGATTCAACCTTCTCTCACACTCTCTTCCTTACTCTTCAAGTTTGCTTTTATTTTTTAATTAACATCATTAGGTGCACTTTATTCAACATTGATAAAACATTCCAGTAATACTGGAGTGTTCTCTTACACTGGATATAACATTCCAGCAGTACTGGAGTGTTCTCTTACACTGGATATAACATTCAGCAGTACTGGAGTGTTCTCTTACACTGGATATAACATTCCAGCAGTACTGGAGTGTTCTCTTACACTGGATATAACATTCCAGCAGTACTGGAGTGTTCTCTTACACTGGATATAACATTCCAGCAGTACTGGAGTGTTCTCTTACACTGGATATAACATTCCAGCAGTACTGAGTGTTCTCTTACACTGGATATAACATTCCAGCAGTACTGGAGTGTTCTCTTACACTGGATATAACATTCCAGCAGTACTGGAGTGTCTTACACATTTTTTCTTAGCTATGACCCACAGCTGGAGTATAAGACATTGTGTCCAAAATGTTTCTCTGTACCAGGGAATCGAATCCTGGGCCTTGCTGTTGCACCACTATACAAACTTCATGGTCGAGGTGCCTTCAAAACTCTGAAGGGTTTTTGATCCAAGGAGTTAGAACTGCCTTCTCCCCCTTACCTCGGATCAAACCTGATTATTTACCATTCCCCAGACACTAATAGTTTAGCTCATCCACTAAATAAAAATGAAAATAATAATAGTAGTAATAATAATAATAATAGTAATACTAATAATAATAATAGTAATAATCAAATGAGTATAATAGTGTGTATAATGTGTGTGTGCGCGCGCACGCCATCTTATTTTAGGTTGTTTGATACAAAGTATAACATTGTATTGGTCTTGCATATATATATCTGGTAGGTCATGATCATGTCTCCTCATTCTTGTAGCCTCGTGGACTCCATTTCTTTCAGTCTTTCTTATTATCTTTCATTTCTTAGTTCCGGTTCACCTTTATGACAAATCTTTGGTCATTTTCCATTTTCTTTTATTTTGGCGTCGGTGACACATGGTGGACTGCTGACACATGGACTGACACATGGTGGACTGCTGACACATGGTGGACTGCTGACACATGGACTGCTGACACATGGACTGCTGACACATGGTGGACTGACACATGGTGGACTGACACATGGACTGACACATGGTGGACTGCTGACACATGGTGGACTGGTGACATGGTGGACTGGTGGCACATGGACTGCTGACACATGGACTGCTGACACATGGACTGATACATGGTGGACTGCTGACACATGGTGGACTGGTGACATGGTGGACTGGTGACACATGGACTGCTGACACATGGACTGCTGACACATGGACTGCTGACACATGGACTGATACATGGTGGACTGCTGACACATGGTGGACTGGACACACATTGACTGCTGACACATGGACTGCTGACACATGGACTGCTGACACATGGTGGACTGGACACACATGGACTGCTGACACATGGAGGACTGGTGACACATGGAGGACTGGTGACACATGGAGGACTGGTGACACATGGAGGACTGCTGACACATGGACTGCTGACACATGGACTGGCGACACATGGAGGACTGGCGACACATGGTGGACTGGCGACACATGGTGGACTGGTGACACATGGAGGACTGGTGACACATGGAGGACTGGTGACACATGGTGGACTGGTGACACACGGACTGGTGACACTTGGTGGACTGGTGACACATGGTTGATTAGTGACACACGGATTGGCGACACATGGTGGACTGGTGACACATGGAGGACTGGTGACATATGGACTGGTGACACATGGAGGACTGGTGACATGAATAGGTAATGGTTGACTGGTGACACATGGTGGACTGGTGCTGGTGACACATGGTGGACTGTTGACACATGGACTGGTGACACATGGTGTGCATAGTGTTGTGTAGTCTTGCTCATTTACATTCCTTAATGTTATTCTTGCTTACTTGACCATACGCTAAGGTCGTTACTCCCTTTATATGTGCGTCTGGCGATTGGTTGTGTGTGTGTGTGTGTTGTGTGTGTGTACTCACCTAATTGTGGTTGCAGGGGTCGAGACTCACCTACTGGCCCCGCCTCTTCACTGATCGCTACTGGGTCCTGTCTCTGCTTCCTGAGCTTTGTCATACCTCTTCTTAAAACTATGTATGGTTCCTGCCTCCACTACTTCACTTGCTAGGCTATTCCACTTGCTGACAACTCTATGACTGAAGAAATACTTCCTAACGTCCCTGTGACTCGTCTGAGTCTTCAGCTTCCAGTTGTGACCCCTTGTTTCTGTGTCCCCTCTCTGGAACATCCTATCTCTGTCCACCTTGTCTATTCCCCGCAGTATCTTGTATGTCGTTATCATGTCTCCCCTGACCCTTCTGTCCTCCAGTGTCGTCAGTCCGATTTCCCTTAACCTTTCCTCGTACGACATTCCCTTGAGCTCTGGGACTAGCCTTGTTGCAAACCTTTGTACTTTCTCTAACTTCTTGACGTGCTTGACCAGGTGTGGGTTCCAGACCGGTGCTGCATACTCCAGTATGGGCCTAAACATATACAGTGTACAGTGTCTTGAACGATTCCTTATTAAGGTATCGGAACGCTATTCTCAGGTTTGCCAGGCGCCCGTATGCTGCAGCAGTTATTTGGTTGATGTGTGCCTCCGGTGATGTGCTCGGTGTTATGGTCACCCCAAGGTCTTTCTCCCTGAGTGAGGTCTGTAGTCTTTGTCCACCTAGCCTATACTCTGTCTGCGGTCTTCTTTGCCCCTCCTCCAATCTTCATGACTTTGCATTTGGCTGGATTGAATTCGAGAAGCCAGTTACTGGACCACATGTCCAGCCTGTCCAGGTCTCTTTGCAGTCCTGCCTCATCCTCGTCCGATTTAATTCTTCTCATCAACTTCACATCATCTGCGAACAGGGACACTTCAGAGTCTATTACTTCCATCATGTCGTTCACATATATCAAAAATAGCACTGGTCCTAGAACTGACCCCTGTGGGACCCCGCTCATAACAGGCGCCCACTGTGATACCTCTTCACGTACCATGACTTGTTGCTGCCTCCCTGTCAGGTATTTCCTTATCCATTGCAGTGCCCTCCCTTTTACATGCGCCTGATCCTCCAGCTTCTGCACTAATCTCTTGTGGGGAACTGTGTCAAAGGCCTTCCTGCAGTCTAGGAAAAAGCAATCTACCCACCCCTCTCTCTCGTGTCTTACTTCTGTTACCTTGTCATAAAACTCCAGGAGGTTTGTGATACAGGATTTGCCTTCCATGAACCCATGCTGGTTTTCATTTATAATCTTGTTCCTTTCCAGGTGTTTGACCACTCTCCTCCTGATAATCTTCTCCATGACTTTGCACACAATACATGTCAGACACAGGTCTGTAGTTTAGTGCCTCGTTTCTGTTTCCTTTCTTAAATATGGGGACTACATTAGCTGTCTTCCATTTCTCAGGTAGTTGCCCAGTTTCAAGGGATGTTGAAGATTGTGGTTAGAGGCACGCACAGCATCTCTGCTCCTTCTCTAAGGACCCATGGGGAGATGATGTCCGGTCCCATCGCCTTTGAGGTGTCAAGGTCATTTAAGAGCTTCTTCACCTCCTCCTCAGTTGTTCTTATGTCATCCAACACTTGTTGGTATATTCCCTCTTGATGTTCCCTTCTGTGCGGTCTTCCCACAGCCCTTCCTGTCTCTACTGTAAAAACTTCCTTAAAGCTCCTCACATACCTCCTGATCATTTCTAGTGAGTTCTCCACCTTCTGTCCTTAATCTGATCACCGGTCTTTGACTGTTGTCTTCCTCCTGATGTGGCTATACAACAGTTTCGGGTCAGTCTTGATTCTCGATGCTATGTCATTTTCATACTGTCGCTGGGCCTCCCTCCTTACCTGTGCATACTCATTCCTGGCTCTGCGACTGATCTCCCTATTTTCGTGTGTTCTCTGCCTTCTGTACTTTTTCCATTCTCTATTGCACTTTGTTTTTGCCTCCTTACACCGTCGGGTAAACCAGGGGCTCGTTCCGGTCTTCCCGTTGTTATTGTTGCCCTTGGGAATAAACTTTTCCACTGCCTCCTTGCATTTTGTTGTTACATATTCCATCATTTCATTTACTGGCTTTCCTGCCAGTTCTCTGTCCCACTGAATCTCCCGCAGGAAGTTCTTCAACCCTATGTAGTCCCCTCTTTTATAGTCAGGCTTTTCCCATTCAACTCCTGTTATTCTCTCCACTTGCAGCTCTATATGTATTCAAAGCACAGAACCACGTGGTCGCTAGCTCCTAGGGGACTCTCATACTTGATGTCCTCAATGTCTGAGCTGCCCAGGGTGAACACAAGGTCCAATCTTGCTGGTTCATCCTCCCCTCTCACTCTGGTAGTGTCCTTAACATGTTGGTGCATGAGGTTTTCCAGCACCACGTCCAACATCCTGGCTCTCCATGTTTCGGGACCCCCATGTGGCTCCAGGTTTTCCCAGTCGATCT
Organism: Cherax quadricarinatus; assembly: GCF_026875155.1. Taxonomy (NCBI): domain Eukaryota; kingdom Metazoa; phylum Arthropoda; class Malacostraca; order Decapoda; family Parastacidae; genus Cherax; species Cherax quadricarinatus. The sequence goes on from NC_069456.1 coordinate 3,974,311, forward strand.
CCCTGTGGTTGAAATCCCCCATAACCAGCAACTTTGCTCTGTTGGAATGAGCTCTTCTTGCCACCTCAGCAAGTGTCCACCATTGCTCTGTTGCTCTCTTCATATTCCTCTCTTGGCCTCCTGCAGTTCTGTGGTGGATTATACATCACTGCAATGACCACTTTGTGTTCCCCAGACTGAAGTGTACCTGCTATGTAGTCTCTTTCTCCCGTCTCATCTATGCCTTCCATTTTCTGTGTGTGTGTGTGTTTGTATGTACTCACCTATTTGTGGTTGCAGGGGTTGAGTCTTAGCTCCTGGCCCAGCCTCTTCACTGGTTGCTACTGGGTCTTCTCTCTTCCCGCTCCATGAGCTTTATCAAACCTCATCTTAAAACTATGTATGGTTCCCGCCTCCACTACGTCACTTTCTAGGCTATTCCACTGCCTGACAACTCTATGACTGAAGAAATACTTCCTAACATCCCTTTGACTCATTTGAGTCTTCAACTTCCAATTGTGACCTCTTGGTTCTGTGTCCCCTCTCTGGAACATCCTGTCTTTGTCCACCTTGTCTATTCCGCGCAACATTTAATATGTCGTTATCATGTCTCCCCTGACCCTCCTGTCCTCCAGTGCCGTCAGGCCGATTTTCCTTAACTTTTCTTCATAGGACATTCCCCTTAGCTCTGGAACTAACTTTGTTGCAAACCTTTGCACTTTCTCTAATTTCTTGACGTACTTGATCAAGTGCGGGTTCCAAACAGGTGCTGCATACTCCAGTATGGGCCTGACGTACACGCTGTACAGTGTCTTGAACGATTCCTTGCTAAGGTATCGGAATGCTGTTCTCAGGTTTGCCAGGCGCCCATATGCTGCAGCAGTTATCTGGTTGATGTGTGCGTCCGGAGACATGCTCGGTGTTATACTCACCCCAAGATCTTTCTCCTTGAGCGAGGTTTGCAGTCTTTGGCCACCTAGCCTATACTCCATCTGCGATCTTCTGTGCCCTTCCCCTATCATCATGACTTCGCATTTGGTGGGGTTAAATTCGAGAAGCCAGTTGCTGGACAAGGTGTCCAGTCTGTCCAGCTCTTTGAAGTCCTGCCTGATCCTCATCTGATTTAATTCTCCTCATTAACTTCACATCTGCGAACAGGGACACTTCTGAGTCTAACCCTTCCATCATGTCGTTCACATATAACAAAAATAGCACTGGTTCTAGGACCGACCCCTGTGGGACCCCGCTCGTCACAGGTGCCCACTGTGATACATCATTACGTACCACGACTCGTTGTTGCCTCCCTGTCAGGTATTCTCTGATCCATTGCAGTGCCCTTCCTGTTATATGCACCTGATCCTCTAGCTTCTGCACTAATCTCTTTTGAGGAACTGTGTCAAAGGCCTTTTTGCAGTCCAAGAAGATGCAGTCAACCCACCCCTCTCTCTCGTGTCGTACTTCTGTTACTTTATCATAAAACTCCAGAAGGTTTGTGACACAGGATTTGCCTTCCATGAATCCGTGCTGGTTGGTGTTTATACTCTTGTTCCATTCCAGGTGCTCCACCACTCTCCTCCTGATAATCTTCTCCATAACTTTGCATTACTATTCACGTCAGTGACACAGGTCTATAGTTTAGTGCCTCTTTTCTGTCTCCTTTTTTAAAAATGGGAACTACATTTGCCGTCTTCCATACCTCAGGTAGTTGCCCAGTTTCCAGGGATGTGTTGAAGATTGTGGTAAGTGGCACACACAGCATATCTGCTCCCTCTCTAAGGACCCATGGGGAGATGTTGTCCAGTCCCATTGCTTTTGAGGTATCGATGTCCCTTAGCAGCTTCTTCACCTCCTCATTTGTATTTATTTCATCCAACACTTCTTGATATATTCCTTGCTGGTGTCCCCATCTGGTCTGTTCCCCCAGAGGCCTTCCTGTCTCCACTGTAAATACTTCCTTAAATCTCATGTTGAGCTCCTCACATACCTCTTGATCGTTTCTTGTGAGTTCTCCTTTCCTCAGCCTTATTACCTGGTCTTTGACTGTTGTCTTCCTCCTAATGTGGCTATACAGCAGTTTCGAGTCAGACTTGACTTTCGATGCTATGTCGTTTTCGTACTGTCGCTGGGCCTCCCTCCTTATCTGTGTATAATTGTTTCTGGCTCTTCTACTAATCTCCTTATTTTCCTGGGTCCTTTGCCTTCTGTACCTTTTCCATTCTCTGGTGCACTTAGTTTATGCCTCCCTACACCTTCGGGTAAACCAAGGACTCGCTTTGGTGTTCCTATTATTTCTATTTCCCTTGGGAACAAATCTTTCCTCTGCCTCCTTATACTTTGTTGTTACATATTCCATCATCTCGTTTACTGATTTTCCTACCAGTTCTCTGTCCCACTGAACCTCCTTCAGGAAGTTCCTCATACCTGCGTAGTCCCCCTCTTTTATAGTTTGGCTTTTCCCATTCAATTCCTGTTACCTTCTCCACTTGTAACTCTACTATATAATCAAAACTCAGAACCACGTGATCGCTAGCTCCAAGGGGCCTCTCGTAAGTGATGTCCTCAATGTCTGAACTGCTCAGGGTGAACACAAGATCCAGTCTTGCTGGCTCATCCTCCCCTCTCTCTGGTAGTGTCCCTGACATGTTGATGCATGAGGTTTTCAAGTATCACATCCATCATCTTGGCTTTCCATGTTTCGGGACCCCCATGTGGCTCCAGGTTTTCCCAGTCGATCTCCCTGTGGTTGAAATCGCCCATTACCAGTAACTTTGCTCTGCTCGAGTGAGCTCTTCTTGCCACCTCAGCCAGTGTGTCCACCATCGCTCTGTTGTTTTCTTCGTAGTCTTCTCTTGGCCTCCTGCAGTTCTGTGGTGTGTTATACATCACTCCAATGACTATGTTCTCCAGACTGAATTGTACCTAATATGTAGTCCCTTTCTCCAATCACGTCCATGCCTTCCATTTCCTCAAATCCCCATCGGTTTTTCATGAGCAGTGCAACCCCTCCTCCCCCTCTACTCCTTCTATCTTTCCTCAGGATCTGATATCCTGGTGGGAAGATTGCGTCTGTTTTTGTCTCAGCGAGTTTCGTTTCTGTGACTGCTATGATGTCTGGGGATTTCTCGCTGATTATTTCGTGCCACTCCTCATATTTATTCCGTTCGCGTTTGTGTACCAAACCATCAGCTTCTTTTCTATCACTGTGGTCCTTGGAGAATATTGGGGTTGGGGGAGTGAGAGCCTTGGTGGGGGCCTATGGGGGCTGTGGTGTGGGTGAGGTTTGTGATGAGGGGGTGGGGTTAGAATGCCCATAAGGGGCAGCTGTTGGGGTGAGGCTTGTGATGTGGGGGTTTGTGGCTGAGAGAACAGTGTGTGTGTGTGTGTGTGTGTATGCAAACATTGTCTCTACGACCACAGCAGGACTCGAACCTGCTGACTCTGATACAGAGTCCACAGTACTTTGGCCTTGGGTCTAGCTCCGTGGTAAAGTGCTCTGGACTCTGATACAGAGCAGGTTCAAGTTCTGCTGCGGATGTAGAGACAATGTGTGTGTGTGTGTGTGTATATATATATATATATATATATATATATTATATATATATATATATATATATATATATATATATATATATATATATATATGTTGTGTATCTTTATACGTATATGCTTCTGAACTGTTGTGTTCTGAACACCTCTGCAAAAGCAGTGATAATGTGTGAGTGTGGTGAAAGTGTTGAATGATGATGAAAGTATTTTCTTTTTGGGGATTTTCTTTCTTTTTTTGGGTCACCCTGCCTCGGTGGGAGACGACCAACTTGTTGAAAATATATATATATATTATATATATATATATATATAATATATATTATATATATATATTATATATATATATATAATATAGGGAGGTACCACCTCTAGAACTGTTATAGGGACCCTCATCCTCAGAGAAAAGAATATACTTGCTTCAGGGAAAACTCAAGATTCCCTGAAGCTGTTTGAGAATTTTCTCCTACCACCCCCTATATTATATGTATATATTTTATTTAGAGACAAAATACATTGACAAAACATTCACAAAAATATGATACAAAGTAAAACAACATAGGTAACTCAGAGCTACATCTCGAATACTTCGTCCAGCTCCCCGGCGGTGGGCCGCGTGCCCAGAATGCTGCACGCATTTCCTCTCTGGATCGCAACACTGAGTCTCTGAAAGAGGAAGCTGGTCGCCCTGTGGTCCTTGGTTTCTATGATGAGCTTTTCACCTAGCTCTTTGAGGAACTTTAGAGCACACTTGCCCCATGCTCCAAGGGTCTCCAACCCTATTGGAATGAAGTTATAGCAAGGGGGAAGGTCTTCATATTTGCGGATCTTCTGAGTCTCCCTGTGGCTGGCAGCTCCACCCCCTTCCACTACGGAGTATGGCAAGTAGGTGTCCGCCAATGTGGCGGCACATGTGTAGTCCCAGGCAATCTGCTTTCCATCCTTCCAAGGTAGCATAGTGGCTCCATCAGGACGCTTTTGACTTCCGTCAGACCTCTGCACTTGGGGTTCCCGTTGAGCTGGGCAACGGGCTGTGGCGAGGCTTCTCTTTATGTCATTGACCTCATGCCTGGCATACTTCCCTTCTGCTGTGTGACACACGAGACCATGAAGTCCGAATTGATCAGCTGTCGCCCTGCCGCAAATACACCTATGTTCGGTGAGGATGGGTGCGGCTAGGCGAAGAGCAACACCAATCTGAATGGCCTGTGGGTCTAGTCGAGTGCCCAAGGAGGAATTGGGAACAGCAAACAGGAAATCTCCTGAGTGTGGTGCCTTCACTGCCAGGAGACGAGCTTTGTCCTTTCCTGAGGCGTTGGAGAGCATTGTGTTGGCGATTTTTTCCATGATCGGTTTGTCCCAGTGGGACTGTTTGTGTTCTTTGGGAGGAGCTGGTCTACTGGAGGAATCTGTAAGGGTGTCCCACCGAATCGCTGCTTCAGTAAACCTGGGGTCTTGAGCTCCTACCATGTCTCTCAAGCGTTCGGGAACAATCTTCTTGACTAATGCACTGGAAGCCAAACACGAAGACAGAAAAGCAGGTAAAGCAACATGCGTTGCTTTGCGCACCCCTATACCTCCCAGTCGTACTGGGAGGGTTGCAAGATCCCATTGCTGATCCTCTAGTGACAGGTTCAGTGCCTTCTTAAGGGTTGACCTCAGGTGTGCGTCATATTCGTCAAGTGTTGGGTTGTCAAAAGAGGGTGCACACCTGAGGAAGTAAGTGAGTCTTGGAATAGTAAGGCACCTTGTGAGGAGATACAGAGCATCATGGGCATCAAGATTGCTTATTCTCTCCTCCATTCTCATCAGGTCATTCAATTTGTCCTTGAGGACTGTGTCGATGGCCTGGTGACCCAGCGGTGCTCCCAAGAGGGTACTGTTGGACGGAGTGGTAGTAGAGACTTCTGGGAGAATTCTTCGCACAGCATTGATTATTTCCTGGTTTGCTGTGATGATTTCACACTTGGAGGGATTGAGGATGAGTCCCAAGTCCCTGTGTTTTCACCAGTTGTAGGTCCCCTACCAGGGACTCTTCAGTACCTGCCAGAGTGCCATCATCCAGGTACCAGATGTTGAGCTCGCTGCGTAGGCTGGAAGTTAGTTCTTTTACTGCCAAGCAGAAGAGAAGTGGAGCGAGTGAGGCACCCTGCTGAACACGTTCTGATGAGAGAATTTCATGCTCTCCAAACAAAAGAATTGAGGGTTTGCTGTAGCCGGCTGAAATGAACGGAAAAAGACTGGGGAAGCAATCCCGAACAGCTGGCAAGACAGCATCTCTCTTTACCATATTAAAGGCATTTCTAAAATCAAGTTTGACTATGGCCTTGTCTTCTGGTAGGTCCCTGATGTAGGCCCTTGCCGAATGAGCTGCAGCTTCACTGCCTTGAGGGACCCCAAAGCCCAGTTGGTGTGGCTGGAGTAAACTGGCAGCTTCTAGGCGAATGTTTCTTACTGCTGCTTTGGCAACGAGACGGCGAAGAGTGTTTCCAACCGCAATGGGTCTGATTCCCCCATCCTTCTTCTTCAAGGCACACAGTGAGGCTCCAAAAAAGAAAGGTTTAATTTCTTCTGGGATTCGCCCAGCCAGGCAGTTGTTGACGAAAGTTGTTAACTCGGTGAGAAGAAGTGATGCAGATGCACCGAGTACTGGATTTACCACCATATATATATATATATATATATATATATATATATATATATATATATATATATATATATATATATATATATATATATAATTGCTTATATGTGATTGTAGGGGTCGAATCTTAGCTCCTGACCCTTCTCACCCTGCCACTTGCCAGATTTACTATCCTCGTGGGCCCTGTCGTACTTGCTTCCTTTCCCATATCTTCAAGGTTATTCCACTTCCTGACCACCCTGAGGCTAAGAAGTACTTCCTGAGTGTTTTCTCTCTGCTGTTTTCCAGATATCTGGCATTTGTCCATAGTCCATTGACTTCTTGTAGATCGTAGCCGGTGGTTGTAACAGTGCTTCCGCTCCCTCTCTCAGAATCTATGGTGACACCTTGTTACGTACTATTGCCTTGGTGTATCCAGCTCATGAAGTAGTTGTTTTTAATTGTTTCCCTGTTGTATGTAGCTTTTCCAGCACCGGTTGGTGTACACTTTGTTCTAAACTCTGCCATATTGCCCCTGTTTCCACCAAGAACCCTTCTTTAAACCTCTCGTTACTCGTCAATTTTTAGCTAAAATACTCATATAAATTATTGCAAAAAAAAAGTTTAGGTTTACTACTTGAAATAAAATATGATTTGGCTTTTCCCATAAAATGCAACAATTTCGATTAAAAGTATGATAATTTACATATTTTAGCTAAAAATTGAAGTATATCAGAAAATACTTCAAACTGCTCAAAATTGTGAGCTTACCTCCTTCCTTCCTGAGTCGCGTTACCTAGTCTTTTTACTGTTGTCATTCTTCTCATGTGGCTGTGAGGTAGTTTTGGCTCAGTCTTGGCTTTTCCTGCTATGTCATTCTTGAAATGCCGCTGAGTCGAGTCTCTCTCCTCACTCTCGTATATTCGGTTCTGGCTCTTTTGCTCACTTCTTCCTTCCCAATTTTATTTAAGCTTTTGTGTTCTTCATTTTTTCCTCTCTACATCTTTGGTTGATCTAAGTGTTCTTGTTTTTGAGATTTTCCAGGCTTCTTCTGGGTCGTATGTGTGTGGTGGTGGTAGTGGTGGTAGTAGTGGTAATAGTAGTAGTAATAGTAGTGGCGGCAGTTACTAGTCGTCGAAGGAAGTTGTCCATAAGCACTTGGCCTGTTGTGGGTGTGTACTCACCTAATTGTGGTTGCAGGTGTCGAATCGTAGCTCCTGGTCCCGCCTCTTCACGGGTCGCTACCAGAGCGAGCGAGCGTGCGGGCGCGCGTATACGTGTGTGTGTGTGTGTGTGTGTGTGTGTGTGTGTGTGTGTGTGTGTGTGTGTGTGTATTGTGTGTGTGTGTGTGTGTGTGTGTGTGTGTGTGTGTGTGTGTGTGTGTGTTGGGGAAAGTGGGTGCGGGAAGCTGAGGTATTTAGGGATTACCACGCTCCTGCCCCTCCTCTCCTCCAGCATTTTCATTAGCCCGGCCATTAGTATAAAACAGTTTTCATGTTCCTCTACACATCACACCTCCTGCCTCATAGCCTGCTAGCTGCAGGGGGAGGGGGGGAGGTCTTCGTACCATGGTGGGGGAGATGCCGAGGTGTGGGGGGGGGGCCCTCAGAGAGGGGGAGTGGTGGACTTTGTGTCTTGGGAGGGAGTAGTGTCATAGTGAAAAGAAGGGTTGGTGGGGGAATTTTTGTACCGGGGAGGGGATAGGGAGAGGGGATGAAACGTTTGAAGGGGGATCGATGTTTCATCTGGCTCAGTACACTAGTTCACTTCCATAATTGAGAAACAGTTTACCAACCTTGTATGTAGGTCATCATGGTGTTCATCTGGTACTCACATTATGTTATTGTTCATCATGGTGTTCATCTTACTGCTGTGTTCTTCTGTGTTTACTCCGTCAGTGACTCAGTATCGTGCACGTTGTGATCATATCTCCGCCCTTCACTCCTCCAATGATATGGTATTCACTTTCTTCAGTATTTCTTCGTAAGACATTTCCCGTCAGCTCGGAGACCGCATTGGTTGCAAATCTTTGGATTTTCTCGAGTTTATATGGGTGTTGTATTAGGCTGAGTGCTCCAGAGTGGTGCTGCGTAACCGAGCACTTGCGTAATGTGCATTGTGTATGACCCTTTTGGGCTTAGCGCTTCCCCGTGATAAATTTGACACAAGTGCAATACTTGGGTATCTTCATTGAGAAAAAGTTTCGGAAACGTTTCCACAATAGACACACCTAAGTGTTGCACGTGTGTCTAATTTATCAACTTGTCGGTTCTCTGAACCGTTTATCCATCTTTCTCGTGAATATAATTCTGGAATACATTTTGTCACTGGTCTGTGAACCTACTATTTTAAATACAGTGTGTTTAAAATAGAAATATTTTAGTTTAGGTCTTAATATATGGTGTTAATATGTCAGTATTGTCTCAGCCATATGTTGGAAGGCTGTATGAAAATTATTCAATATGGGAGACGTTTTTCAGTACAGTTATGTGTTTGTCTGGTGACGACTATGATCACCCAGAGACCTTAATCCATGTACTCACCTAGTTGTGGTTGCAGGGGTCGAGTCACAGCTCCTGGCTCCACCTCTTCACTGGTCGCTACTAGGTCATTCCCTGCTCCATGAGCTTTATCATACCTCTTCTTAAAGCTATGTATGGATCCTGTCTCCACTACATCATTCCCAGACTATTCCACTTCCTGACAACTCTGTGACTGAAGAAATACTTACATCCCTGTGGTTCATCTGAGTCTTCAACTTCCAACTGTGACTCCTTATTACTGTGTCCCATCTCTGGAACATCCTGTCTCTGTCCACCTTGTCTATTCCTCTCAGTATTTTATATGTCGTTATCATATCCCCTACTCTTTGTCTCCCGTCGTCATTTATTTCATTATCCTTTCCTCGTAGGAATGCCGCCTTAGCTCCGGGTGTCTGTTGCAAAACTTTTTGTGTTGTTCACACGTTGTACTTCACAGTTGGGTTTCAGGGTCGGCAGTCATCCTGCCCCGCTCTTCACTGATCGCTATCTGAAGACTTTTCTCAGGGTCCCGCCCTTGCGCCCTTCTAAACCTATCATGGTTATAGCATCAATCAACTGCTGCTATTGACTATTCCGTGACCAACGTATGAAACATACTCCTGAACTCTTGAACAGTCTTCACTTCCAGTTTAACAAATGACCTTGTCACCTCCTGGAATCTATTTGTCCACATGTCTTTACTTCTACATTATTGGTATGCGTTAGTGTCTCCGGACCCTACATTTCCCTAGTGTCGTCATCGATTCCTCATCCTTTGCTTACGTAGTGATCATTCCGGTTTGGGACAGTCTTTTGAATTTTTGTAACTGTTGTACTCTTCAGACGTCCTTGCAGTGGTTCCAGACTGGTGTGCTACCCATATGGCTTAACATCACATGTACAGTCTGAACGACCTTTAAGGTATCAGTAGGTTTCTGGTTTGCACCGTGTGCTGCAAGCGTGTGTCATTTTATGTGTCCTGTGATTTGCCTCGTTTTCAGGCCCCAAAGGTTTCCCACATGAGTGGTCTGTAGTCTTTTCCAATTAGCCATGTCTGTTCAGTATTTCCCTCTGTCCAATCTAATACTTTGCATTTGCTGTGTGTGCATTTTTAGTGTCGCGCCCGTGAGTGTTTTACAGCATATTCCATTTAGTGAGCAATCCTCTGTCCTGGTCCAGCTATTCCTTATCGGTGTATCACAATTTTCCCTGTCTGTGGCCAGCAATTTCCTTTCTAGTGTAACAATATTTCAGTTCAGCCAGCAGTCCAGTCCAGCTTCTGGCATATAAAGTTGATCAACCAGCATTGCTATCTAGTGTACGAGTATTCCATGTCTATGTAACCACAGCTTGGCTGGTCATGAACACGCTCCCTACTTCGAAAACAACAAATGACCATTGATAAATCCTTATGTATGATGGAGTCTGTTGAAAGCTTGGACTTCTACACTATTTGGTCTCAGTGTATCGAGGACCCTTACATTCACTAGATATTTTGCACTGTCTGCAGATATTCTTGTTAGTGGTAGAGTATTCAGTGTCGATTAGGGACAGTTATCTTGGTTTCAGCTGTAATGTGATGTATCTTCTCTCCTTCATTCCAAGGAGTACAAATCAAGGGACTTCAAACGCTCCTAGTAATGTAGGTGCTTGACTGAACTTACACGTGTAGTGAAAGCGTTCTTGAATGTTAGGTCTTTCCATTTTAGCGCACGATTTCCAAAATGCTGTTAGTGTACAGCAGTATTCCATTGTCTAGTGTACAGCAATATTCCATTGTCTAGTGTACAGCAATATTCCATTGTCTAGTGTACAGCAATATTCCACTGTCTAGTGTACAGCAATATTCCATTGTCTAGTGTACAGCAATATTCCACTGTCTAGTGTACAGCAATATTCCATTGTCTAGTGTACAGCAATATTCCACTGTTTAGTGTACAGCAATATTCCATTGTCTAGTGTACAGCAATATTCCACTGTCTAGTGTACAGCAGTATTCCATTGTCTAGTGTACAGCAATATTCCATTGTCTAGTGTACAGTAATATTCCACTGTCTAGTGTACAGTAATATTCCATTGTCTAGTGTACAGCAATATTCCATTGTCTAGTGTACAGTAATATTCCATGTCTATGTACAGCAATTTCATGCTTGTACAGCAATATTCCATTGTCTAGTGTACAGCAATATTCCATTGTCTAGTGTACAGCAATATTCCATTGTCTAGTGTACAGTAATATTTCATTGTCTAGTGTACAGTAATATTCCATTGTCTAGTGTACAGTAATATTCCATTGTCTAGTGTACAGTAATATTCCATTGTCTAGTGTACAGCAATATTCCATTCTCATCATCCATCCAATCATTATCCTCGCGACAACAGACACACAACTGTGACTTTGTAAATAGTCCAAGTCGGACCGAAACGTCGTCATAAGCCTGTCTCCTATGTGCGCGTTATTTGTGTATTATCATCGCAGCTGTGATAATGACGCTCTCAAGTCCTTCACCTAAAGTTTCGCTCTGTTGAGTTATTAGAATTATCTCTGGTCATGGACCGGGCCGCGGGAGCGTTGATCCCCGGAATAACCTCCAGGTAATCCAGGCAACTCCGTTCTATATTTTATTTCCTCAAATTCTCCATGACAGAGTAACTGGAATTTGTCCTCGTTGAACATCATATTGTTTCTGCGACTCACTGGAAGATTTTGTTTATATCCGCTTGGAGGATGGTTACCCACAGTGGCTGCCTCCCCCGTCCTCCTCATCTAAGTCATTCCACTTCTTAATCACTAACGTTGAGGGTCTTCCTAATATGTTTGGGATATATTTGCGTCCCTGTCGAAATTGGCAATTCATCCTAGTATCTTTTACGGTATTATTAGGCCTCGTTTGCTTCTTATTTTCCCTCTATAATGATAATAATAATGATAATAATAATAATAATAATCTTTATTTCTACATGTGTAAGGTGAACAGTCGTAGCTGTCATCATGACATACTACTATATAGAAAGTCCCTTCTTATGCTGAGCATTTCGGGCAAATTAGGTCAATTTTGTCTCCAGAATGCGACCCACACCAGTCGACTAACACCCAGGTACCTAATTTACTGACAGGTGAACAGGGACAGCAGGTGCCTTAAGGAAACACGCCCTTATGTTTCCAGCCGTACCGGGGATCGACACCGGACCTCAGTGTGTGAGTTGAGTGTGCTAGTGGGGGGGGAGGTAGGAGTTAGGTGGTAACATTATTAATAAGGTAAACTAGTTTGTCATGCGCATCACCTTGCTCTGGGTATCTGGCCGTTGTAACACGCCAACAACATCTTTGACAATCACCTTGCAAAGTTGGCCTCGGCGCTCCAGAGACTTCGTGAGTCCCCGGGAACCAGGGCCACTGCTCTCTTTGGGAAAGAAATCACAAAAGCTATGATATGTGCGCACATGACTTTGCATATGTGTGTGCGTGCGTGCGTGCGTAAGTGTATTCTACCCATATAACCGAAAACCTCAGTCACTTGGAATTGAAATTTGTGTACTAGATGGGCAACACCAGTGAGGGAGACCTGGTAAGTTTGACTACAGTTGTGTGCACTGTATTTATAGCTTCCGGCTTGACACTAACCAAAAAATCGTCTCGCCATACCCCTGGCCATCCTTACCACCAGTTATTTTCACCGCACCAGAAATACGGTATTAGGCCACAAATGTATTTAGACAATCTTTTGTTTGCCGTTCCCCAAAGGTATTTTTTTTATTTATTTGGTTCCTCGCTATCCTGAAAAATGGAGTTTGTGTCTTGATCCTGGCGTAAGAAAAAAAAAAGGCAGAGGGTGCAAACGCCACTGCAAAAACCTTACAACTTTAGCAGATGAGAGGTAATCCAAACACTCCGAGATTTCTTTCTTACCTACACTGATAGATGATCATAGTTTGGGCATGAAAAAAAAGAGAGGGGAGAGGGGGGATAATTCTATTCATCTCCTTGTAAAGTATATCTGGCATGAAATCCGTGTGCGGTGCGTTCACCGGAGCAGCCCACGCTAATCCACCCGTCCCACCCACCCACAAAAAAGGAATCTTGATATATCGTCAGGGCCGTTGGCGTATATGGCAGGCTTTGGCGACCCCAGTCACGGCCTGCCCCATGTTGCCCATCCTCAGTGTTCCTTCCTGCCCATCCTCCCTGCCCCATGTTGCCCATCCTCAGTGTTCCTTCTTGCCCATCCTCAGTGTTCCTTTCTGCCCATCCTCCCTGCCCCATGTTGCCCATCCTCAGTGTTCCTGCCCATCCTCAGTGTTCCTTCCTGCCCATCCTCCCTGCCCCATGTTGTCCATCCTCCCTGCCCCATGTTGCCCATCCTCCCTGCCCCATGCTGCCCATCCTCCCTGCCCCATGCTGCCCATCCTCCCTGCCCCATGCTGCCCATCCTTCCTGCCTCGTGTTGCCCATCTTCAATGTGCCTTCCTGCCCATCATCCCTGCCCCGGGATTCCCATCATCCCTGCCCCGGGATTCCCATCATCCCTGCCCCGGGATTTCCATCATCCCTGCCCCGGGATTCCCATCATCCCTGCCCCGGACTTCCCATCATCCCTGCCCCGGACTTCCCATCATCCCTGCCCCGGACTTCCCATCATCCCTGCCCCGGACTTCCCATCATCCCTGCCCCGGACTTCCCATCATCCCTGCCCCGGACTTCCCATCATCCCTGCCCCGGACTTCCCATCATCCCTGCCCCGGACTTCCCATCATCCCTGCCCCGGACTTCCCATCATCCCTGCCCCGGACTTCCCATCATCCCTGCCCCGGACTTCCCATCATCCCTGCCCCGGGTTTCCCATCCTCCCATGCCGGGGAACCCTACCTTCATGCTCCTAGCTACCCATCCTATCTACCCCGGGTTGCCCACCCTGACCCTGGTTACTGATATCCCCTGCCCTGGGCTACCCTTCCTCCCTGCCCTAGGTTGCACACTCCTGCCTCTGGTTGCACATCCCTGCCCCGGGTTGCACATCCCTGCCCCGGGTTGCACATCCCTGCCCCGGGTTGCACATCCCTGCCCCGGGTTGCACATCCCTGCCCCGGGTCAATGCTTGTCAGTGGTGTGTTGAGATGCAGCTGCCACTGTACATGTACACTGACACGACAGTGTACATTGACACACCCTATATACCACACCCAGTATATTACACCCAGTGTACCACACCCAGTATACTACACCCAGCGTACCACACCCAGTATACTACACCCAGTATACTACACCCAATATACTACACCTAGCGTACCACACCCAGTGTACCACACCCAGTGTATCAAACCCAGTATATCAATCCCAGTATACCACAACAGTATATCATACCCAGTATACCACAACAGTATATCATACCCAGCATACTACACCCAGTACACCAGGTATACCCACTGTACACCTGGCTAGACAACACTGTAGGATATAACACTGGCTAGACGCACTGTAGGATGTAACACTGGCTAGACAACACTGTAGGATATAACACTGGCTAGACAACACTGCAAAATGTAACACTGGCTAGACAACACTGTAGGATATAACACTGGCTAGACAACACTGTAGGATGTAACACTGGCTAGACAACACTGTAGGATGTAACACTGGCTAGACAACACTGCAGGATATAACACTGGCTAGACAACACTGTAGGATGTAACACTGGCTAGACAACACTGTAGGATGTAACACTGGCTAGACAACACTGTAGGATGTAACACTGGCTAGACAACACTGCTAGATATAACACTGGCTAGACAACACTGTAGGATGTAACACTGGCTAGACAACACTGTAGGATGTAACACTGGCTAGACAACACTGTAGGATGTAACACTAGACAACACTGGCTAAACAACACTGTAGGATGTAACACTGGCTAGACAACACTGTAGGATGTAACACTGGCTAGACAACACTAGGATATAACACTGGCTAGACAACACTAGGATGTAACACTGGCTAGACAACACTGTAGGATGTAACACTGGCTAGACAACACTGTAGGATGTAACACTGGCTAGACAACACTGTAGGATGTAACACTGGCTAGACAACACTGTAGGATGTAACACTGGCTAGACAACACTGTAGGATGTAACACTGGCTAGACAACACTGTAGGATGTGACACTGGCTAGACAACACTGTAGGATGTGACACGGGCCCTAGACAACACTGTAGGATGTAACTGGTAGACAACACTGTAGGATGTAACACTGGCTAGACAACACTGCAGGATATAACACTGGCTAGACAACACTGTAGGATGCAACACTAGCTAGACAACACTGTAGGATGCAACA
Organism: Cherax quadricarinatus; assembly: GCF_026875155.1. Lineage (NCBI taxonomy): Eukaryota > Metazoa > Arthropoda > Malacostraca > Decapoda > Parastacidae > Cherax > Cherax quadricarinatus. The sequence goes on from NC_069456.1 coordinate 3,989,313, forward strand.
CTGGCTAGACAACACTGTAGGATGCAACACTGACTAGACAACACTGTAGGATGCAACACTGACTAGACAACACTGTAGGATGCAACACTGGCTAGACAACACTGTAGGATGCAACACTGGCTAGACAACACTGTAGGATGCAACACTGGCTAGACAACACTGTAGGATGTAACACTGGCTAGACAACACTGCATGATATAACACTGCAGGATATAACACTGGCTAGACAACACTGTAGGATGTAACACTGGCTAGACAACACTGTAGGATGCAACACTGGCTAGACAACACTGTAGGATGCAACACTGGCTAGACAACACTGTAGGATGCAACACTGGCTAGACAGCACTGTAGGATGCAACACTGGCTAGACAACACTGTAGGATGTAACACTGGCTAGACAACACTGCATGATATAACACTGCAGGATATAACACTGGCTAGACAACACTGTAGGATGTAACACTGGCTGGGACAACACTGTAGGATGCAACACTGGCTAGACAACACTGTAGGATGCAACACTGGCTAGACAACACTAGGATGCAACACTGGCTAGACAACACTGTAGGATGCAACACTGGCTAGACAACACTGTAGGATGCAACACTGGCTAGACAACACTGTAGGATGTAACACTGGCTAGACAACACTGCATGATATAACACTGCAGGATATAACACTAGCTAGACAACACTGTAGGATGTAACACTGGCTAGACAACACTGTAGGATGCAACACTGGCTAGACAACACTGCAGGATATAACACTGGCTAGACAACACTGCATGATATAACACTGGCTAGACAACACTGCATGATATAACACTGCAGGATATAACACAGGCTAGACAACACTGTAGGATGCAACACTGGCTAGACAACACTGCAGGATATAACACTGGCTAGACAACACTGCATGATATAACACGGCAGGATATAACACTGGCTAGACAACACTGTAGGATGCAACACTGGCTAGACAACACTGTAGGATGCAACACTGGCTAGACAACACTGTAGGATGTAACACTGGCTAGACAACACTGCATGATATAACACTGCAGGATATAACACTGGCTAGACATAAAGCAGAGAAGGATGGAAGCTGTCAGATCGTCATGTATTTAAAACCACTGGAGGGACTCTCTTATTTTCCCATTTTATTTTATTAATTATAGAAATAAGGAACATTATTGACTTATCAACTCAAAGGTATGATCACTGTTAACCTGCACCTCTACAGTGATGTTTGCTAACAAGTTAAAGAGAAAATAAGGAAAATAAGATAATTAAACTGAAAATTCTATATTTTGTTAGGGGTGATTGTTAACTGGTAGCTGTATTTTACAAGTGTTATATAATTACTGCGTCATGGTGACTATCCTGTCCTGCCATCGTTTTGCCTTTTGATTACAACAGTTTTGAATATGGTGCAAGTACTTCAAGAACTGTACACACACACACACACACACACACACACACACACACACACACACACACACACACACACACACACTCAAACACACACACTCAAACACACACACTCACACACAAAGGTGTAGGGAGACAAAAACTAAGTGCACTAGAGAATGGAAAAAGTACAGAAGGCAAAGAACCGAGGAAAATAGAGACCAGTTGAAGAGTCAGGAACGAGTATGCACAGATAAGGAGGGAGGCCCAGCGACAGTACGAAAACAACATAACATCGGAAGTCCTTAACCTATAAATAGCTGTCAATAAAGCTAGGGATCCTTAACCTTGTCAAACCCTGTGTAAAAAAAAAAAAAAAAACAAAAAAGTCAAGTCTGACCCGAAACTGATGTATAGCCACTTTAGGAGGAAGACGACAGTCAAAGACCAGGTAATCAGGCTGAGGAAAGAAGGTGGGAGAGCTCACAAGAAACGATCAAGAGGTATGTGAGGAGCTCAACACGAGATTTAAGGAAGTATTTACAGTGAGACAGGAAGGACTCTGGGAAGACGGAACAAAGGGGGACACCAACAAGGGTTAACCAACAAGTGCTGGATGAATTACACACAACTGAAGAGGAGATGAAGAAGCTGCTAAGTAGCCTTGATACCTCAAAGGCGGTGGTACCGGTCATCTCTCCGTGGGTCCTTCGAGAGAGAGCAGAGACAGTGTGTGTGCCACTAACCACAATTTTCAGTACATCCCTTGAATCTGGCCATTACCTAAGGTATGGAAAACGGCAAATGTAGTCCCCGTTTTTAAGAAAGGAGACAGAAACGAGGCACTGACGTGTATATGCAAAGTCATGGAGAAGATTATCAGGAGGAGAGTGGTGGAGCACCTGGAACGGAACAAGATTATAAACGACAACCAGCACGAATTAATGGAAGGCAAATCCTATGTCACAAACCTTCTGGAGTTTTATGACAAACTAACAGAAGACACGAGAGAGGGGTGGGTTGATTGCATTATCTTGGACTGCAAGAAGGCCTTCGACACATTTCCTCACAAGACATAAGTACAGAAGCTAGAGGATCAGGCGTGTATAACAGGAAGGAAAATTAAATCCGATGATGATCAGGCAGTGCTACAGAGAGACCTGAACATGCTGGACACGTGGTCCAGCAACTGGCTCCTCGAATTTAACCCCGCCAAATGCAAAGTCGTGAAGATCGGGGAAGGGCCAAGAAGACCGCAGACAGAGTATAGGCTAGGTAGCCAAAGACTGCAAACCTCGCCCAAGGAAAAAGATCTTGGGGTGAATATAACACCGAGCACTTCTCCGGAAACACTCATCAGCCAGATAACTGCTGCAGCATATGAGCGCCTGGCAAACCTGAGAACACCGTTCCGATACCTTAGTAAAGAATCGTTCAAGACACTGTACACCGTGTACGTTAGGCCCATACTGGAGTATGTAGCACCAGTTTGAAACCCACACCTAGTCAAGCACGTCAAGAAATTAGAGAAAGTGCAAAAATTTGCAACAAGGCTAATTCCAGAGCTAAGGGGAATGTCCTACGAAGGTAGGTTAAGGGAAATCGGCCTGACGACACTGGAGGACAGGAGGGTTAGGGGAGACATGATAACGACATACAAAATACTGCATGGAATAGATAAGGCGGACAGAGACAGGATGTTCCAGAGAGGGGACACAGAAACAAAGGGTCACAGTTGGAAGTTGAAGACTCAGATGAGTCAAAGGGATGTTAGGAAGTGTTTCTTCGGTCATAGAGTTGTCAGGAAGCGGAATAGTCTGGCAAGTGATGTAGTGGAGGCAGGAACTATACATAGTTTTAAGACTAGGTATGATAAATTTCATGGAGCAGCGATAGAGAGGACCTAGTAGCGATCACTGAAGAAGCGAGGCCAGGAGCTGAGTCTCGACCCCTGCAACCACAAATAGGCGAATACCGTTAGGTGAGTACACTGGTGTGTGTGTGTGTATATTATATATATATATATATATATATATATATATATATATATATATATATATATATATATATATATATATATATATATAATCTTTAACTCTACTTTCACACCAGTGCATCATCAGGAGCTATGCATAGCATTGCATAGCTCCTGATGACGCACTGCAATTTACTTGGCAGTTACAGCGTACTGCTTGTAGCAGTGGCTCTGGATCGGGGTGGCAGGTTGGTGGGGAACTTATCGTGGCCATCTAGTGTGGCGATGTTGTGATCTGCATTATCAGCAACATGTTGGAGGAAGTGTGCAGATGTGATGCCAGGAATACCAGTGCACTGACTTCTAGCTGCATGACGGTCGAACCTTTCAACTTCAGAGTATGAGAAAGTGGATCCCAGATTGTATAGAGCATCAGTGAAAAATTTAGATCCTAAGTAATGATGCATTTGCCCTGCGAGGTCAGTTTGACGAGGTGCGAGTAGAACTATAGGTCTGGAAGCCGACATATTAACCTGACCAGTGGATACGATCCTCCGCTCGGTTCTCCTTTCGCTGGTATATATTATCAGGAACAGGCGCAAGGTCTCAGGTACAAACTTTTTATTATTTTTTCCAAAGAGCACAAGTCCTCACAACTTGGATATGTATCAACACATAGTTCACTGTACTTAGTGCCACTCTTGTTGACATCTGTAGCTGATCATACTAGTCTGAGAGTTGTGGGTTTAATAAAATTCATGTAGGATATTCAATGTTGTGCCCTTCAGTGTCATCACATTGGCCTTGTTGACAGCAGTAGTTACAATGTCTTTTTCAAAATGGTCTTCAAGTTTAGCTCTCATGTATTTGGCAGTATATTCAGTCTTGTCACGGTACTTCATTTTTTTTTTTTTTTGTAACCAGGTCACTAGTTTGTTGTTCATCATTTTCTTTGAAGGTAATTAGCCACCTTCTAAAACGCTTTTTTTTTCTAGATATATCTATCGGCTTGCCTGGAGTTTAGTCCATGTCATGGCTCGAGAGTTGAAGACTCTGGGTATCTAGTTCCCTGATGGGAAATTAATGCTGGAAATCTGGTGGTAGAATTCATTTACTGTGTGCAAATCTTGTGCAAACTCAGTCCTACTCTGAACAGTCTCTGCAACACTGTCAGCACACTTCCTACACAGCCCCAGTAGTGTACTGGAAGTCATTTATTTTGACTGGGAACACATCAAAGCCTCTCCTCTTCCTTGAAAACCTAACAAGTTTTTTCTGATGTGGGTCTAGGTCATATGATGACCCGCCGTTGTAGCTTCTGGTCATCTGGCCGAGGCCTTCCGCTGGCTTACCGGTCCACCCGTTTAAAAAATTATGGTCATAGTTATAACAATAAGGAGTAGTGTTCGCGGAATTGAAATATACCTTCACTAGATCGAAGAAAACAGCGGCTGGAGGATAGCGTTCACTAGGCTCTCTCAAATCTCGTTAATAGTATTCTTGTTGTAAAAGTCGAAGTGACATTATGCAGAGATTATCCTGGCGATACAATCAGCGTGCCACCTCGTTGTTCACTGGTTGTATTAACACTTCATATTTCACGCAACACAACCTTATCTTGACCGTCT
>NC_069456.1:4004327-4036827 GCF_026875155.1 Cherax quadricarinatus
TTTAAAAATTGGGACTACATTTGCCATTTTCCATACCTCAGGGAGTTGCCCAGTTTCAAATGATGTGTTGGAGATCTTTGTTAATGGCTCACACAATATCTCTGCTCCCTCTTTAAGGACCCATGGAGAGATGTTGTCTGGTCCCACCGCCTTTGAGGTGTCAAGTTCGCATAGCAGCTTCTTCACCTCCTCCTTGGTTATATGTACCTCATCCAGCACTTGCTGGTGTGCCCCCCTGTTCTGATTTCCTGGAGTCCTACTGGTTTCCACTGTAAATACCTCTTTAAATCTTGTGTTGAGCTCCTGACATACCTCTTGGTCGTTTCTTGTGAATTCCCCATCACCCTTCCTCAGTCTGATTACCTGGTCCTTGACTGTTGTTTTCCTCCTGATGTGGCTGTACAACAGCTTCGGGTCAGTCTTGTGTGTGTGTATGTGTGTGTGTGTGTGTGTGTGTGTGTGTGTGTGTGTGTGTGTGTGTGTGTGTGTGTGTGTGTGTGTGTTTGTGTGAGTGCGCGTGTCTGCACCTTCAGCTCTTCACCAACTAAGAGGATTACCACTGGGTTGCCTCTAATGCTGGGAAAACACACCAGACTCAGCCTCCACCTCCCCAACCCTCCCTTCCCCAGCATCCTTGCTATCTCTCCCGCTTCTACCATCACCACCACTACTATCACTGCTACCAACACCAACACCACACCATAACCACTAATGGCTGAGCGTAAATAATGAGGGATGAAGTTGATAGAGGGAGGTAGTGTTGATGGTGTGGTAGAAAATATAAAGAAATGTAATTTGTCCTACCAATAAATAACTCTGGAAGTAATTATAGAAGGTAATTCATAACTTTGATCAGTGAGAGGATAAAGACAAAACTCAAAACTGCCACGACAGATCTGTGTAAATACCTCAGTTTCTATACCAAGATGACCACCAGAGCTTCTAGAACCAATATGGATGTAATGCTAGTAATATAATAATAATAGCGATGATAGTAATGATAATAATAATAGTAATACTGTAATAATATAATTATAATGCCTATAGTGTAAAAATTGAGGACTCAGGTACTGTAGCTCTTACTGAAACCAACTTGGAGATGAGACGAATTACTCTGTGTATTGAGTGGTGGTATAGCATTGCTTGTAAAGTAATACATATAATATATGTCGTGCCGAATAAGTAAAGCTTGTTATTTTGGCTTAAACAGCAACGCACTTCTTGCCAAATAAGGCAAGCAAAAAATTGTGTATGCAGTAATTTCGCAAGTCATTCTGAATCTAACAAAAAAAATGTATTTCACTGTGTTTGTTTATTATTAAATTACTGAAAACTTGTATAAAATATATTTAGTTGGATTAAGCTAAATTAAATTGTGCTTGTTATAATAAGGTTAGGTAAGTTTCCAAAGGTTCTTTTGGTACAAAATCATTATTTATTAACATAAATGAAAAAAATATGTATTTAAATGTATGAGAAAATTTTAGAATGGACTTAACTTAAATGAGTTCTTGCTTATTTACCAGTTTTACTTCTTCGGCACGACATATTAATATATATATATATATATATATATAATTATATATTATATATATATATATATATATATATATATATTATATATATATTTGTGTGTGTGTGTGTTGTTTTATAAAATCAGAATTTTTAATGGTAGAAATCTTTATAAAAAATTCACAGTTTAAAATGTTTACATTTTTATTTATGTTACATCGGTTAATAGTTAAGGAGATAATCATCGTCCCAGTGACAGTCTCAGACCGGTCCTTGTTAGTTGGAGAGGAAATAGTGTACAAATAAGTACTGTTAAGGTACAAATAAGTGCTGTTAAGGTACAAATAAGTACTGTTAAGGTACAAATAAGTACTGTTAAGGTACAAATAAGTACTGTTAAGGTACAAATAAGTACTGTTAAGGTACAAATAAGTACTGTTAAGGTACAAATAAGTACTGTTAAGGTCCAAATAAGTACTGTTAAGGTCCAAATAAGTACTGTTAAGACTCGCCAAGATATATGAAGTATATACTGAATGTAAACAGATGTTCATGTGGTTAAGTTGCCACCTTAAATGTTCATGAAACAGTAAGTTCAGGAAATATGTTAAACTGCAGAAAGTTTAAGACAGAAAAGATGAGAAATTCTGGCGGATTGCTGAACGTTTAACAGGCTTCCATTACACACTTTATAATACGATACTAGGTAGTAGTACCTCTCAGGAGAGTTCCTCTCTACTAACCTACTATCCAGTGTTAAACTACGTATGGAACAGAAAACGTTGGTTAAGTATATCTGTAACGCAAGTGGACTCAGATTCTTTTACTGACACAAAACGGACTCTAGATAGTAATATGAAGGTGAGAGGAGAGAAAACAGTGAAGATGTGTAGAGAGGAAGAGATGTGGTAAGTACAGTAGATATGAGATCATAAAAAGATTACAGAAAATAGACGAGGAAGATTGTGTCAGCACCAACAAGAGAACAAGAAGCCATAAGTTTAAACTAAGAAAGAAGAGGTGCTAAATAAACGCTGGGAATAAAGTACCTGAGAAGCAGTGCTGAATGAACGTCAGGAATAAACTAGGAAACTAGGAAGAGGTGCTGACTAGAATCCAGGAATAAACTAAGAGGTGATTAGTGGATGCCAGGAATAAACTAAGAAGAGGTGCTAAGTGGATGCCAGGAAATATTTCTTGACAGAGGTAAACTTCTATGAGGGGACTCAAAAAGTGTGTGTTATCGTCACTAGAAATTTTAAAACGCAGATATGACCAACTGTTGAAGAGCTAATGCTGTTCTCTCTCGTGTGTGACACGGAAGTTTCACACTGTGGCGAGCAGCGCACATGCTACGTACGGTGACACGTAATACTCATCATCTTAGCTATGTTGTACACTTGTACACCGAAATTTAATGGTGTTTCAATTGTTCTTATTCTTTTAATATTGTATTTCCTTTGCAAATGAGAAAAAATGTTCTTACATCTGGTGGAGGGGTCGGTGACCCCCGGAGCCAGTGTAAGATCAAACAGAGCCTGGGTAGACACAACACGCACAAGCTGGTTACTTCCTCAGCTCTGACGAGAGAATCACTTCTCACAATCATCTTAAACACAATCTGCGAATTTCTTTTTTAAGCTCCGCTCTTCACTCGCGATCACCGAGTTATAGCGAGCTCCTTTATGACCACCTTTGTGGCCACCTTTCTGACCACCTTTGATAAAATAAGTCATCAGTATCAAAGTTACACACAGTGGTATTGTCTTTGTTTTATAACCTCTGTAAAAGTGTATAACACTATTATATATTGTCAGGTGCATTATATATGTTTATAATCACGCCCTGGGCTTGATGTAAATACTGGCTAATAATTAAAGGAAACTTAAATGAGACAGTGTTTAACATGGTGCACGAACCTGACACGTCACGTCTTATGTCAACCTCTCCTCGACGCTGTCACTTTACTGTGGTGGTGTTTAAACAGTCCATCAACCCATTGCTCGGCCTAAATAGCGGAGAACTTTTCCTTTTCGTCAAACTATTGTGTCTTACATATTTATCACCTGGAACAAAGTCTGCAAATGGTGTGGACTAGAATTAAACTGTTTCGATTATTTTGAGGTAAAGATATCTATAACACGTCAGTCATTGATCACGTTGTTGAACTATTTGATACTAGTACTGATACTAACACATTGTTGACCTACTTGAAACTTGACAACGATGGCAGCCACCTCGTGACGTTAGCATTTTATGTTAAAACTCTGAATAACTATTGAATAACTATGTTCTAGTTGTTCTTCGATTTAAATTCTCAATAATAATACTGTTTTAGTGTTATACGGTAGACCGTTATATTACACGGTAGTTACGTTCCTGAAAATGCCGTGTTAGGTAAACCCGTGTTAGATAAACTGAAGAGCTTATGGGAAAAAATAGGGTTACGTTCCTGGGAGCCCCAAACAAGCCAAACAACTTTTTTTTAGACCTCCAGATCTTACAAAAATAAATGTGAATATGTAATTGTAGTTCATTGTGGTGATGTAGTGTGTTAAAAACTCTCAGTGACAACACTGTTCTATTGTTGTTTATCCTACAACTCTACTTAGTTTACACTTCATCACCAGCTAATATTACTCACTCTCTCCCAGTGATGTGCACAACATCAAGGACATGACCAACACATCCATCACCCTACCCCCCCCCCTCCCCTTTCCCCCATTCCTTAGAACTAAACCTATTTCCAGACTCCTCAACCTCACAATACCCAGAGCCTGTTAATACCTCCCTGAGGTGTTAATTAACACGTAAGAGTAATGCATGAAGTGGCTGCTGGAGTGTAATCCATGTTTTAGATCCTACGACTTGGGAAATGGAAGGGAAGACCAGAAACCGAGTACAGTTTGGAGGACACTTGTGGATGGAAGAGAAGGGCCAGGGAATGAATATTATACCGAGCATATAACTAGAGTTACACATAATGCCCTAAGATGTTATACACGACGCAAGTCGTCAAAACCGTGGAGTATGCACCACCAGCATGGACTCGCCACCTGACAAGGATTGTTCAAAATAGTGAAAAGTTCCTAAGGTTTGCAACCAGATTAGCCACAGAACTAAGGAGAATACAGCACGAAGAGTGACATAAATAAGTAAACCTGATGACTTTAGAAGAGAGGAAGACTGTGTATGATAAGACCTAGAAAAATAAGACTCAGTAATACCCAACAATAAAATTGCAGAGATGAAGCCAGGAGCTGTGAATCGACCCCCGCAAAAACAATGTTTTAAGTACAAATCACAGCGCATAGGAACAAAACGCCCAGGTTATAGAACAAACGCATCAAACTTGCACACACACATACATACACAAAAACGAAAAGTGCTCACCTGTCTGGTTTTTTTAATGGCATTCAAAGCACTAAATGGAAAGCACAAAGCTATTGTATCACGATTTGAAATTGAAATGGCCTCTGGTGTCACCGGCCATTTTATATCAATGAATCGGTTTATTGGCCAGCACCTGAATAAACAATACTTTTTGTGATTAATTTATATCTGCGCTCTACTGTATGAACGATACGTGACGCAACAAATGTATTTATTTATACTGTATTGAACGCTGAGTAATGTGTGTGTGTGTGTGTGTGTGTGTGTGTGTGTGTGTGTGTGTGTGTGTGTTTGTGTTTATTTGCGTGTGTGTATGTGTTGTATGTGTGTACTCACCTAATTGTACTCACTTATTTGTGATTGCAGGGGTCGATTCATAGCTCCTGGCCCCGCCTTTTCACTGGTCGCTACTAGGTATACTCTCCCCCGACTCCATGAGCTTCATCATACTTCGTTTTAAACCAGTGTATGGATCCTGCCTCCACTACATCAATTTCCAGACTGTTCCAATTCTTGACAACTATATGACTGAAGAAATACTTCCTAACATCCTTCTGACTCACCTGAGTTTTCAACTTCCAATTGTGACCCCTTGTTGCTGTGGCCCATCTGCAGAACATCCTGCCTTTGTCCACCTTGTCGATTCCTCTCAGTATTTTATATGTCGTTATCGTGTATCCCTTAACCCTCCTGTCCTCCAGTGTCGTCAGGTCTATTCCATTTAACCTTTCATCGTAGGACATTCCCCTTAGCTCTGGGACTAGTCTTGTTGCAAACCTTTGCACTTTCTCTAATTTCTTGACTTGCTTGACCAGATGTACGTTCCAAATTGGTGATAGATACTCCAATATGGGCCTGACGTACACTGTGTACAGAGTCATGAACGATTCCTCACTGAGGTATCGAAACGCTATTCTTAGACTGGATGCACTGGAAGAAAATCAGAATGCAGATGTAATATACACAGACTTTGCAAAAGCATTTGACAAATGCGATCATGGCGTAATAGCCTATAAAATACGTGCTAATGGAATAACTGGGAAAGTGGGGAGATGGATCTTCAACTTCCTAACAAATCGAACACAGAGTAGTGGTCAACAGAGTTAAATCGGAGGCTGCCATAGTGAAGAGCTCTGTTCCACAAGGCACAGTACTCGCCTCCATCTTATTCCTTATCCTTATTTCAGACATAGACAGAGATATACACCACAGCACCGTATCATCCTTTGCGGATGATACTAGGATCTACATGAGGCTGTCATCTGCTGAGGACGAGGTTAATCTCCAAGAAGATATAAACAAAGTTTTCCAGTGGGCAACGGTAAACAATATGATGTTTAATGAGGACAAATTCCAACTACTCCGTTATGGAAAACTGGAGGAGATAGTAACTAGAACAGAATACACTACAGACTCTGGCCATACAATAGAGCGGAAAAATAATGTAAGGGACCTGGGAGTAGTAATGTCTGAGGATCTCACTTTCAAGGATCACAACAGTGCCACGATCGCACGTGCAAAGAAAATGATAGGATGGATAATGAGAACGTTCAAAACGAGAGATGCCAAGCCAATGATGATCCTTTTCAAATCACTTGTTCTCTCTAGGCTGGAATACTGCTGTACATTAACATCTCCATTCAAAGCAGGTGAAATCGCAGATCTAGAGAGTGTACAGAGATCCTTTACTGCACGTATAAGTTCTGTCAAGCACCTTAACTACTGGGAACGCTTGGAAGCACTTGACTTGTACTCGTTGGAACGCAGGAGGGAGAGATATATCATAATCTACACTTGGAAAATCTTGGAAGGAATGGTCCCAAATCTGCACACAGAAATCACTCCCTACGAAAGTAAAAGACTGGGCAGGCGATGCAAAATGCCCCCAATAAAAAGTAGGGGCGCCATTGGTACACTAAGGGAAAACACCATAAGTGTCCGGGGCCCAAAACTGTTCAACAGCCTCCCATCAAGCATTAGGGGAATTGCCAATAAGCCCCTGGCTGCCTTCAAGAGAGAGCTGGACAGATACCTAAAGTCAGTACCGCATCAGCCGGGCTGTGGCTCGTACGTTGGCTGCGTGCGACCAGCAGCAACAGCCTAGTTGATCAGGCCCTGATCCATCGGGAGGCCTGGTCATGGACCGGGCCGCGGGGGCGTTGATCCCCGGAATAACCTCCCGGTAACCTCCAGGTAACCAGGTTTGCTAGGCGCCCGTATGCTGCAGCAGTTATCTGGTTGATGTGTGCCTCAAGAGATGTGCTCGGTATTATACTCACCCGAAGATCCTTTTCCTTGAGTGAGGTTTGCAATCTTTGGCCTCCTAGTTTGTACTCTGCCTGTGGTCTTCTTTGCCCTTCCCCAATCTTCATGACTTTACATTTGGTGGGGTTAAATTCCAGGAGCCAATTGCTGGACCAGGCTTAGTCTCTCCAGGTACCTTTGTAGTCTTGTTTGGTTCTCATCCGATTTAATTCTCCTCATTAACTTAACATCATCTGCAAACAGGGACACTTCTGAGTCTATCCCTGCCAGTATGTCATTCACGTATACCAGAAACATCACCAGTCCTAGGACTGACCCCTGTGGAACCCCGCACGTCACAGGCGCCCACTCTAACACATCACTACCATGACTCGTTTTTGCCTCCCTGTCAGGTATTCCCTGAACCATTGCAGTGCCTTTCCTGTTATACATGACTGATTCTTTAGCTTTTGCAGTAATCCCTAGTGTGGAACTGTGTGGGAAGCCTTCTTGCAGTCTAAGAAAATGCAATCTACCCACCTAACCCTCTCTCTCTCTCTCTCTCTCTCTCTCTCTTGCCTTACTTCTGTTACCTTGTCGGAAAAACTCCAGTAGGTTTATGACACAGGATTTCCCTTCCCCCGAAACCTTGCTGGTTGTCATGTATAAGCTTGTTCTTTTATCGGGGCTCCACCACTCTCCTCCTGATAATCTTCTCCATGACTTTGCATACTATACATGTCAAGAGAGACTGGTCTGTAGTTTAGTGCCTCATGTATATCACCTTTCTTAAAAACTGGGACTACATTTGCAATCTTCCACACCTCAGGTAGTTGCCCAGTTTCAGTTGATGTGTTGAGAATTGTTGTTTGTGCCACACATGGTATCTCTGCTTCCTCTCTAAGGGCTTATGGAGAGATGTCCGGTCCCACTGCCTTTGTGGTATCTAGTTCACTTAGCAGCGTCTTCGCCTCCTCCTCGGTTGTATTTCGTCCAGCACTTTTTGGTATATCCATTTCTAGTGTACCCCACTATTCCAGCTTTCTGGAAACCCTCCTGTCTCCACTGTAAATACTTCTTTAAATCTCATGTTGAGCTCCTCACATACTTCTCAGTCGTTTCTTGTGAACTCCCCTCCTTCCTTCCTCAGCCTGATTACCTGGTCCTGGACTGCTGTTTGCTCCTGGATGTGGCTATACCAGCAGATTTTAGGTCCGACTTGGCCTTCAGTGCTGTGTCGTTTTTTATTGCTCTGGGCCTCCTTCCCCCCCCATTTCTGTGCATATTCGTTTCTGGCTCTTCGAGTAATCTCTTTTTCTGGGTGCATTGACTTCTGTACTTTTTCCATTCTCTAGAACACTTAGTTTTTGCCTCTCTACACCTTTGGGGCAGACAAGGGCTCGTTCCTTTTTTAGTCTTCAATTGTTTCTGTTGCGCTTGGGAACAAACATCTCTGCCTCCTTGCGTTTTGTCAAGTAGTCCATTTCGTTTACTGATTTCCCCACCAATCTCTTTCCCACTGAACCTCTTGTGTATGTGTACATTTTTTAACACATCGGCCGTCTCCTACCGAGGGAGAGTGTAGTGGTGAAAAAGAAAAACTTTCATCATTCACTTCACTGTCTTGCCAGAGGCGTGCTTACACTACAGTTGTAAAACTGCAACATTAGTTAACACCCCTCCTTTAGAGTGTAGACTGTATTTCACATCTCCAGGACTCTTAAGTCCAGCCTGCCGGTGTCCCTGAATCCCTTCATGTTACCTTGCTCACACTCCAACAGCACGTCAAGTCCTAAAAACCATTTGTCTCCATTTGCTCCTGTCTAACACGTTCACACATGCTTGCTGGAAGTTCAAGCCCCCTCGCACACAAAACCTTCTTTAGCTCCTCCCTCCAACCTTTCCTAGGCCGACCCCTACCCCGCCTTCTCTCCACTACAGATTAAACACTCCTCGAAGTCATTCTGTTTTGTTCACCCGTCTACATGTCGAACGACCTATCCTCCTCAGCCTTCTGGCTAATCTTTTTGGTTAATCTGCACTCCTCTAATGTCGTATAGAATTTCTTCATTATATTCCACAGCACACATTGCCCTCGGACATGACATCTCCACTGCTCAGCCTTCTCCTTGTTGCAACATTTTCCACCATGCTTCAAACCCAGATAGGAGCTTAGTGTAACTATACTCTCATTCATTCCTCTCTTGCTTCTTTGGACAAAGTTCTTTGGTCTCCACAGACTCCTAGTGCACCACTCACATTTTTTTACCTTATTGCTCAGGGATTCACCTATCTTTCATAGACCCATCATGCTGTACACGTCCACTCCTAAAATACCTGTTTACATAGATCTCCTCTATACACTCTCCCTCAAATCTGATATCCATAGTATAATATATATATATATAGATATATATATATTATATATATTATATATATATAAATATTTTATATATATAGATTATATAGATATATATATATATATATATATATATATTTTATATATATATAGATAAAGTATATTATTACTCCCCTCCCTCATCCACCATGCATCCATGCTGTCCTTCCACTCGTCACTCCACAGCTGATGCCCTCACCCCAAACGATATCAACATTGTCACAAGTAGTCGTGGGTTTCCCAGGAACCTTCACGAACAGAGCCAAAGCGGCGTTCACGAGGCATTCTTTGCGGGTGTGCTACGGGAATGTGTACTCATCCCTCACAGACAACATCAGTGCACACAATGGATGTCTAGGCTCCAGGAGGAGCCAATAGGAGACAACCAACAGCCCCTCCGCTGGGACAGCGCTGACAGCTTCGTTGACTTCACTCTACAGAGGACCACAATCTGCAAATCCAATTTAACATCCACCAGGACTCTGACACCCATCTCAAAGAAGGCTCGCTCAGCTGCTAGAAATTCATGACCTTCTGAGAAAGTAAACGATGCTCCTTCAAACAACAGTTCCTGGCACAACTTGCTGGTTTTTGGCAATGCTGTTTGGCTGTCCCACAAGAGGGACAAGCACTAGCAACACATGTTAATTTGGGCAATTAAATGCATCCCAGGGTGGACAACGTGTCCGTTACCCACTAGGGCGAACAAAACACCCGCCGGGCAAATACCAACAAAAGGACCCGAGCCTCAATAATTCAGAGCCAAATAGCAACAAAAATAGAAGCTCTGAGGCTTTAAATAGGGAGGATACCATCGCTCCCAGGCGTCAGCACGGCGCAAGCTTGAAGGACCAAACATCCACCCAGGCTCCCTCAGTACCAACATTGACCTCCCTGACATTGAGCAGGTCGAAGAACATCTGTCCCTTACAGGATGCTGATGTGTATAAAGCTGTCTATGTCCATTCCAGGGCTCAGCAGGAGGTTTCACCTGTTTAAGGCCTCAACATTAAAACAATATACTCATTCCTGCACATTGGTGATGTTTCAGAGAGGCTGCTGTCCTGAACTCACCTAATTTTCCAACCTGTGCCTGGCTGGCAGTGTCAGAGGCATCAGAACCTTTTCTTCTGGAGCCTCATTGTGTTGCACCGGAAAAAGGATGGCTGATCAGGTCCAATTGCAGTAGGCAAAACACCTTCGGGCCTAGTCGCCAGGGCTGTAGTTAGAAGGGGCGAGTCATAGAGGCTGCTGCTAGGCTGTAACCTATCAGTCGGTTTTGGGTTCATCGTGTTGTGAAGCAGTGCCCATGCTGCTCGAGTGTATATCAACATGTATGATGAAAATGACTTGGGCATATTGGACTTTGCCACCGCTTTTGCAAATCGAAGGGATGCTGCTCTCCACGCAGTTTATAGTATCTTCCTTCCCTTTATCCCTTCATGGTCCCAAACTTATTGTTTGGGGTTACATGAATTGACTTGTGGAGGGGCGCGGGCAAACAGAGGGACCCTCTCGCCCCTTTCTTCTGTTTGGTCATCAAAAGAAGTCACAGAAGCACTCTCAATGAGTCAATATCGGTTCCTGGATGATGGTACCCTAGCTGGCACAACAGAATCTCTCTAGAGGACATAAGTAAATTAAGACATTGGGAGGTAAGCCTGGGCCTTTCTTTAAACCCCACCAAATGTGAAAGTGTTTCTACAATCAAAGATTGATCAGAAGATTAGCGCGTTTTACCAAGAACACGAGGCCATTGATCAGCCAATAGCACTCTCCTTGGTGCTCATCTTGGGTTCCAGTGCCATTCGATCTGATCTAGAAAAAAACGTCTCAGTCTCCGGCGATGGAAAATAGGATGGAAAGGGACATTGACTCACACACATGGCTTCTACCACTTACCAGGTGCCAGTCAATCCAAAACTACCTACTTTCTGAGGACGCCCCCAGCCTTAGCAGTCCAAAACTTAAGGAATATGACTTGCTCCTTAAGACCATGCTAGTGGTGGTATTGAATCTTTCCCTTGAAGATGGACAGTGGTGCAAGCCTCACTTCCGGTCAGGCTTGGGGTTACGCAGATCCTCCAGATTGCTTACCAGCTTTCCTATCCTCTTCCATAGCATCAAACCAGTTGATAAGACAATGTTTTCCTGATAACTCAGTGACTCAGCAGGAATACAGGACCTAGCTATTGCAGGCCATCACCGAATGGGAGCTCTTGTGTTCCAGCATCAAACCTAGTGGCAGTACTGGCTCACAGCCAAGCTGGATGGGTGATCACTGAAAGGTGCTTGCCAACATGTCAGGCTGCAACATCAGATAGGGAGCTGCCCGTCTCCAGGCTGTGAGCGCACATCACTCCGGGGATTTCCTCCAAACAGTTCATATCGGCAATGGGAACGCGACTCGACCCTAAGACCCTCGTATTGCAGTGACTTTCCTGCTGCCCCAATTTCACAGAATATAGGGTATTTGCAGTGAAGCACAAGCAGGACCAATGCAGGTCTACATGTCTTAACTGTCAAAAACCAGGGCTGGCATGCAAGACACAATGAGGTCAACGACATCATCCAAGAGAACCCTTGCTACAGCTGGATGCCCAGCCGAGAGGGAGCCCGATCTCTAGTAGCCAACAATACCCTCAACCCAGCAAACCGCCCCAAGGGGATCACATCTATCCTTGGAAGAATGGCAAAGTCTTAGCATGGGACTATACCTGTGGTCCACTCTGGCTAACAACTATATCCACACTGTGTGGGTCGTCAGGGAGGAGCTGCTGACCCACAGGGAGGTGTTCAAGGATCTGCAAGTGCATGGGGACATAAGCCAACAGTATCAATTTGTCCCAGGTGTGATCAGAGACCTTGGTGATCATGGGAAAAAATGCCACACGGTTTCATTAAAAATGCCTTTCAGATCATCGACACCACCCAGGGGCCAAAGGAGGTTTAGAGTGGGTAGGGGATGTGTAGATCAAGTGTTTACATTGAAGCATATGTGTGAGCAGTATTTAGATAAAGGTAGGGAAGTTTTTATTGCATTTATGGATTTAGAAAAGGCATATGATAGAGTGGATAGGGGAGCACTGTGGCACATGTTGCAAGTATATGGAATAGGTGGTAAGTTACTAAATTCTGTAAAGAGCTTTTATGAGGATAGTGAGTGTGGAAATTAGGAGAAGGTGTGGAGTTAATGAAAGTATTAGTCAGAGGGCTGAAGAGGGGTTGTTGAGGTGGTCTGGTCATTTAGAGAGAATGGATCAAAGTAGAATGACATGGAGAGCATTTAAATCTGTAGGAGAAAGAAGCCGGGGTAGGGGTCGTCCTCGAAAAGGTTGGAAGGAAGGGGTAAGGGAGGTTCTGTGGGCAAGGGGCTTGGACCTCCAGCAGGCGTGCATGAGCGTATTCGATAGGAGTGAATGGAGACGAATGGTATTTGGGACCTGACGATCTGTTGGAGTGTGAGCAGGGTAATATTTAATGAAGGGATTCAGGGAAACCGGTTATTTTTTTATAGCCGGACTTGAGTCCTGGAAATGGGAAGTACAATGCCTGCGCTCTAAAGGAGGGGTTCGGGATATTGGCAGTTTGGAGAGATATGTTGTGTATCTTTATACATATATGCTTCTGAACTGTTGTGTTCTGAGCACCTCAGCAAAATCAGTGATTATGTGTGGGTGAGGTGAAAGTGTTGAGTGATGATGAAAGTATTTTCTTTTTGGGGATTTTCTTTCTTTTTGGGTCACCCTGTCTCGGTGGGAGACGGCCGACTTGTTGAATATACATATATATATATTATTATATATATATATATTATATATATATATATATATATATATATATATATATATATATATATATATATATATATATATAAATATATATATTATATATTATATTATATATATATATATATATATATATATATATATATATATATATATATATATATATATATATATTATATTATATATATATATGCAATAAGATCACAGTAAACAGGTGATTTCAGAATATGCAAAACAACCACTCTGAAAGAATAGAGAAATTCCAAGCGCTTTCGTGACTACTCACATTATCAAGGAACTATAATGTGAGTAATGTGAGTGGTCACGAAAGCGCTTGGAATTTCTCTATTCTTTCATAGTGGTTGTTTTGCATATATATATATATATTATATATATATATATATATATATATATATATATATATATACATATATATATATATATATATATATATATAATATATATATATATATTTATATATATATATATATTTATATATATTATATATATATATATAATATATATATATATATAATTATATATATATATATATTATATATATATATAATTATATATATATATATATATATATATATATATATATATATATATATATATATATATATATATATATATATATATATATATATATATATATATTATATATATATATATATATATATATATATATATATATATGCAGTGAGACCCACTCGTCCCCTTTCTGTTCTGTTTGGTCATCAAGGAAGTCACAGAAGCACTCACCAGCGAGCTCAATATCTGGTTCCTGGACGATGGTACCCTAGCTGGCACAACAGAATCTCTCCTAGAGGACATCAGTAAAATTAAAGACATGGGAGAAAGCCTGGGCCTTTCTTTAAACCCCACCAAATGTGAAATAGTTTCTACCAATCAACAGATGATCCAGAATATTAGTGCCGTTTTACCAGGATCACGAGCCATTGATCCAGCCAATAGCACTCTCCTCGGTGCTCCTCTTGGGTCCAATGCCATCGATCTGATCCTAGAAAAAAAAAGCCTCAGACCTCCGGACGATGGAAAGCAGGATGAAAGACATTGACACTCATGATGCCTTCTACCTACTCACCAGGTGCCTGTCAATCCCAAAACTTACCTACTTTCTGAGATGCTCCCCAGCCTTCAGCAGTCCAAAACTCAAGGAATATGACTCTCTCCTAAAGACCTTGCTAGAGAGTGTATTGAATCTTTCCATTGAAGATGGACAGTGGTTGCAAGCCTCACTTCCGGTCAGGCTTGGGGGGCTAGGAGTATGCAGATCCTCCCAGATTGCTCTATCAGCTTTCCTATCCTCTTCCATAGCATCAAACGCGCTGATAAGACAAATTCTTCCTGATAACCTCAATGACTCAGCAGGAATACAGGACCCTAGCTATGCCAGTGCCATCATTGAATGGGAGACTCTTGCTACTCCAGCACCACTGGCTTACAAACAGTCAAGCTGGGATGGCCTGATCGCTGAAAAG
The DNA here is from genome assembly GCF_026875155.1 of Cherax quadricarinatus. Classification (NCBI taxonomy): domain Eukaryota; kingdom Metazoa; phylum Arthropoda; class Malacostraca; order Decapoda; family Parastacidae; genus Cherax; species Cherax quadricarinatus. The sequence continues at coordinate 4,019,168 of NC_069456.1, forward strand.
GTGCTTGCCAACATGCTCAGGGCTGCAACATCAAGTAGGGAGACTGCCCGCTCCAGGCTGTGAGCGCACATCACTCCGGGGACTTCCTCCAAACAGTTCCCGTATCGGCAATGGGAACGCGACTCGACCCTAAGACCCTCCGTATTGCAGTGAATCTGCGCCTTGCTGCCCCAATTCACACAAAATATATGTGTATTTACGGTGAAGCGCAAGCAGACCAATACGGTCTACATGGTCTTAACTGTTCCAAAACCAAGGGCTGACATGCAAGACACAATGAGGTCAACGACATCATAAAGAGAACCCTTGCTACAGCTGGATGCCCAGCCGAAAGGGAGCCCTTATCACTAGCAGCCAACAATACCCACAACCCAGCAAATCACCCGGATGGGATCACCATCTATCCTTGGAAGAATGGCAAGCTCTTAGCATGGGACTATACCTGTGTGTCCACACTGGCTGACACTTACATCCATCACAGTGTTGGGCAACAGGGAGGAGCTGCTGACCACAGGGAGGAGTACAAGATCAGCAAGTACAGGGACATAAGCCAACAGTATCAATTTGTCCCAGTGGGATCAGAGACCTTGGGATCATGGGAAAAAAATCCCACATGTTTCCTCAAAGAATTGGGTTCCAAACTCATCGACACCACCAGGGACCCAAGGGCAGCCACTTTCATGTTCCAGCGCCTCAGCGTAGCCATCCAGAGGGGAAATGTTTGCTGTATACTTGGCTCGCGTCCAGCTTCGGAGGAGCTGGAGGAAATTCATGATCTTCATGTACCATTGTATTCATGTTTGTGTTTTTCTGCACATGTATTCTGTTTATCAATAAATGTTCACATAAAATATAAAATATATAGGGGGTGGTAGGAGAAGAAAATATTCAAACAGCTCCGGGGAGAACCTTGAGTTTTCCCTGAGGTACGTTTATTGTCTTCTCTGAGGATGAGGGTCCCCAGTCCAGCTATAGAGGTGGTACCTACCTATATATATATATATATATATATATATATATATTATATATATATATATATATATATATATGCGCAGGAATTCGCAAGAACAGGCGAAAAATACACAAACATGATCACTGGCTGAAGGAGACTCGAACCTACGAACCTTGGAACAAGGTACGCAGTGCTATACCATTCTCACCACACTGGACCAATACCTTGGCGTCCAGCTTGCGCTAGACTTTGATCCAAGGCAGCCAGCTTTCAGGGAGAAGGCTTACAGCTTTTCATCTCATCCCCTGCATGCATCAGCCTTACTAGAGATTTTAACAATGCAAGGAATTCGCAAGAGCAGGCGAAATATACACAAACACTGATCTCTGGCAAGTTGGACGCCAAGGTATTAGTCCAGTGTGGTGAGAATGGTATAGCACTGCATACCTTGTTCCAAGGTTCGTAGGTTCGAGTCTCCTTCAGCCAGAGATCAGTGTTTATATATATATATATATATATATATATATATATATATATATATATATATATATTATATATATTATTTTATATATATATATATATTATATATATATATATTAAAATATATATATATTTTATATATTATATAAATACATATAAGAATAAACTTGCTTCAGGGAAAACTCAAGGTTCTCCCTGAAGCTGTTTGAGAATTTTCTCCTACCACCCCCTATATTTAATTAATATATATTTTATTTAAAGACAAAATACATTGACAAAACATTCACAAAGATACAATAGAAAGTAAAACAACATAGGTAACTCAGAGCTACATCTCGAATACTTCGTCCAGCTTCCCTGCGGTGGGCCGCATGCCCAGAATGCTGCAGGCATTTTCTCTCTGGATCGCAACACTGAGTCTCTGAAAGAGGAAACTGGTCGCCCTGTGGTCCTTGGTTTCTATGATGAGCTTTTCACCCAGCTCTTTGAGGAACTTTAGAGCACACTTGCCCCATGCTCCAAGGGTCTCCGACCCTATTGGGATGAAGTTATAGCAAGGGGGAAGGTCTTCATATTTGCGGATCTTCTGGGTCTCCCTGTGGCTGGCAGCTCCACCCACTTCCACTACGGAGTATGGCAAGTAGGTGTCTGCCAATGTGGCAGCACAGGTGTAGTCCAGGCAATCTGCTTTCCATCCTTCCAAGGTAGCATAGTGGCTCCATCAGGACGCTTTTGACTTCCGTCAGACCTCTGTACTTGGGGTTCCCGTTGAGCTGGGCAACGGGCTGTGGCGAGGCTTCTCTTTATAATGTCATTGACCTCATCATGTCTGGCATACTTCCCTTCTCCTGTGTGACACACGAGACCATGAAGTCCGGATTGATCAGCTGTCGCCCTGCCGCAAATACACCTATGTTCGGTGAGGATGGGGGCGGCTAGGCGATGAGCAACACCAATCCGAATGGCCTGTGGGTCGAGACGGGTGCCCAGGGAGGAATTAGGAACAGCTAACAGGAAATCTCCTAAGTGTGGTGCCTTCACTGCCAGGAGACGAGCTTTGTTTTTTCCTGAGGCGTTGGAGAGCATTGTGTTAGCGATTTTTTCCATGATCGGTTTGTCCCAGTGGGACTGTTTGTGTTCTTTGGGAGGAGCTGGTCTACTGGAGGAATCTGTAAGGGTGTCCCACCGAATCGCTGCTTCAGTAAACCTGGGGTCTTGAGCTCCTACCACGTCTCTCAAGCGTTCGGGAACAATCTTCTTGACTAATGGACTGGAATATATATTAAAAAAGTAATGAGGACTGTAGTTAACGATTTGTATTAATAAAGGCAATAAATAGTAACAGGGTCGCCTTAAACCAATTTGGACCGATTGATCTCAATTGGGCCCCCAGGCCCAGCCCCTAAGGGGACCCCACGCCTAAGTGGGCCCCGTGCTAGAGTGTAATCTACTCTGGGCTTGTCAAGTACACACAACAGCACGAAGTATAAAAAAGGCGCATCTGGAGAAAGTAGTTTTTCCAGGTGAAACTGAACAAAACTTACGAGCAGTTTAAACTTCCACAAAATTCCAAAAAACTTTGCAGATAATAAAGCAAGAAAAATAACTTTCTCTTAATAAAAGGCAATAATAATATGACTCAATTATAGTTTATAAATTTTAAGTGATTTTTAGAAGTCCAGAAAAGATAATTTGTCTCCAACAGTGCACTTAAATTCTGATTTTTTTCTAAACACAAATAACAGCCTGGTTGATTAGGCTCTGATCCACCATGAGGCCTGCTCACAGACCGGGCTGCGGGGGCGTTGACCCCCGGAACTCTCTCCAAGTAAACTCCAGGTAAACTAAGATAAGTGATATTGTGACTATGTACTTGTAAGATAAAGATACAGACAGGATGTCAGCACAGCATATCTGTGGGACATGTAAAAAAATCCTTGGAAGGATATCCAGAATCACATGCAACCTATGCTCTTCCAAACACCATATCTCTTGTACTAGACTAAATACAGCCTCAAAAAATGACCTCGAACTAGCAAGGTGTTTCTGGTGATGCAATAAAGATGTAGAACTTTGGGCAGGTATCAGAAAGGTACTAAGAAGAGTAATAAATGATAAAAATAATCAAGAAAACAAAGATGACCTCTTGGATAGTCTACCAAAAATATATAAAACATGGGAGCAAGAGACAGTGTATCAAAAAATGCAGAATGCCCATACCACAACAGATGACTCTAAACTATCTAGTCACCCACATAGTGCTAAACCAGACCCATCCCCCAGTCATAGCACTAATACCCACAGTGCTGTTGCTGGCCCAGGCTCAGCCCCCAGCCCCAGTGCTGACTCAGTCCCAGCCCCCAGCCTTACTGCCAGCCCAGACTCTACTAGGGACACTACCCAAACCACCACAAAAACAGTAAATATACAACCATCATTGCACAAGACCGTGGCCCACAGTACAGATGTTGGAGAGGAGTCTCCTCCTTCTTCCTCTACTGGGGAAAGTAGATGGAATCCAGGATGGGGTGGCCCTGGCTTGGATACTGAGGATTATAGTGCAGTCCCAGAACCTGCGGAAATAGACAACGCACCTCCCAACAGTTCTCAACCAAAGGTGAATTTGTGCAAATATTATGCTTGGGGCATCTGTAAGCATGGAATATCAGGAAAAAAAAATGGGACATGCAACTTTGAGCATCCCAAAAAATGTAGCGACCTCCTGTCTAAAGGAGTGTGTCGTTCTTCTTCCTGTACTTTCTTTCACCCAAAAATGTGTCACTCCTCGGTCCTCCAGAAGCAGTGTTACAACATCAACTGCCTCGCATACCATCTAAAAGGGATCAGAAGGCACAGACCCCACAAGACAAACAATAGTAGCTACGACAACCCAACTCCAGGTGATTTTTTAGTGGCAGGAAACGGAAAAACAAAATGGAAGGAAATAACAAAAATAGTCCACCACCTTGGAGCCTTGTTGGACTGGAGGTGCAGCCAGTGGCCACACATGGCCCTCCAGAACTACAACTACTGATGCCAATAACAAAATCCTCCTAACAAATACAGAATACAACCTCGTTCATATTTGCTAATATACAGGGCCTTAAGCCATCCACCAACAACAAAATACCTTTTATCAGTGGACTTCTAAAGGAGTCTAATGCAATGTTTGCAGCCTTCACAGAGACACACACAAAAGATCACTTTGACAGTGAAATATGGATAAGTGGTTACAACCTTTTTAGATGCGACAGAATGAACAGGAAACAAGGGGGGTTGGCCTGTATGTCAAAGAGTCCCTCATCTGCATGGAGTTGCTGAACACCACAAATGAGGTAGCTGAAGTTCTATCAATAAAGATCGAGAACCAAAACCTAGTCATTATGGTTGTATACAAGCCACCAGATGCAACCTCACAACAGTTCAAGGAACAGCTACTGAAAATTGATTACTGTCTGGAAAACCTTCCAGCTCCATCCCCAAACATCTTGCTGCTTGGTGATTTCAACCTAAGGCATACAAAATGGAAGAATGTAGCAAATAATGTTATAGCTGAAACAATCCCCGGATGTAGCGCAGATGAAAGGTCACACACACATGAGCTACTAAGTCTCTGCGAAAAACACACCTTAAGCCAGCAGATAGTGGAGCCAACAAGACTAGAAAACACACTTGACCTTATCTTCACAAATAATGAGGACCTGATAAGAGACATAAGAATATCAAAAACAACTAATTCCGATCACAACCTAACTGAAGTCCAGACGTACATGCATAGGGGTCCTGATCAGCAGAATGCATATACTTGTGAAAGTGTCTTCACAAAATACAACTTCAACAACAAGAACATCAACTGGGACCAGGTAAACCATGTCCTAAACGAAACATGTTGGGAAGATATCTTAAATGACATGGATCTAAACCAGTGCCTTGAAAGGATCAACTTCCTGGCAGCAGAAGCATGTTCTAGGCATATTCCCCCAAGAAAGAAGAAGAGCAGGAGTAAACTGGAGAGAGAAAGACGCTCCCTCTACAGAAGACGACGAAGAGTCACTGAGCTCCTCAGGAGTGCTAGAATATCTGATACACGATAGGAGGCACTGACCAGGGAAGTGGAAACTATCGAACTTAAGTTAAATGACTCTTACAGGAACCAGGAGAGACAGGAGGAGCTTAAAGCTATTAGTGAAATTGAAAGAAATTCAAAATATTTCTTTTCATATGCCAAAAAACAAGGCAAATACCACATCTAGTATCGGGCCCTTACTCAGACAGGATGGGACTTACACAGATGACAACAAGGAAATGAGTGAAATATTGAAATCCCAGTACGACTCTGTGTTTAGTGAACCACTAATCAGTTTGAGGATCGACGACCCAAATGATTTCTTCATGAATGAGCCTCAAAACTCCATAAATGTATGCCAGATTTCCGACATTACCCTAACTCCGATAGATTTCGAAAAAGCTATTGACAACATGCCCATGCACTCAGCCCCGGGCCCAGACTCGTGGAACTCTGTATTCATTAAGAACTGCAAGAAACCCCTCTCGCTTGCCCTAAGTACACTATGGAGGAGGAGCTTGGATATGGGTGAAATTCCACAGTCACTTAAAACAACGGATATAGCCCCACTCCATAAAGGTGGCAGCAAAGCATTAGCTAAGAACTATAGACCAATAGCTCTGACGTCCCACATCATAAAAATCTTTGAAAGAGTGCTAAGAAGCAGGATTGCAAACCACCTGAATTCTCAAAATCTGCACAATCCAGGGCAACATGGGTTCAGGGCAGGTCGCTCCTGCCTTTCACAACTACTGGATCACTATGATATGGCCTTGGATGCCATGGAAGAAAATCAGAATGCAGATGTAATATACACAGACTTTGCAAAAGCATTTGACACATGCGATCATGGCGTAATAGCCCATAAAATACGTGCAAAAGGAATAACTGGGAAACTGGGGAAATGGATCTTCAACTTCCTAACAAATCGAACACAAAGAGTAGTGGTCAACAGAGTTAAATCGGAGGTTGCCATAGTGAAGAGCTCTGTTCCACAAGGCACAGTACTCGCCCCCATCTTATTCCTCATTCTCATATCAGACATAGACAGAGATATACACCACAGCACCGTATCATCCTTTGCGGATGACACTAGGATCTGCATGAGGCTGTCATCTGCTGAGGACGCGGTTAACCTCCAAGAAGATATAAACAAAGTTTTCCAGTGGGCAACGGTAAACAATATGATGTTCAATGAGGACAAATTCCAACTACTCCGTTATGGAAAACTGAAGGAGATAATAACTAGAACAGAGTATACTACAGACTCTGGCCATACAATACAGCGGAGAAATAATGTAAGGGACCTGGGAGTAGTAATGTCTGAGGATCTCACTTTCAAAGATCACAACAGTGCCACGATCACAAGTGCAAAGAAAATGATAGGTTGGATAATGAGAACGTTGAAAACGAGAGATGCCAAGCCAATGATGGTCCTTTTCAAATCACTTGTTCTCTCTAGGCTGGAATACTGCTGTACATTAACATCTCCATTCAAAGCAGGTGAAATTGCAGATCTAGAGAGTGTACAGAGATCCTTTACTGCACGTATAAGTTCTGTCAAGCACCTTAACTACTGGGAACGCTTGGAAGCACTTGACTTGCACTCGTTGGAACGCAGGAGGGAGAGATATATCATAATCTACACTTGGAAAGTCCTGGAAGGAATGGTCCCAAATCTGCACACAGAAATCACTCCCTACGAAAGTAAAAGACTGGGCAGGCGATGCAAAATGCCCCCAATTAAAAGTAGGGGCACCATTGGTACACTAAGGGAAAACACCGTAAGTGTCCGGGGCCCAAGACTGTTCAACAGCCTCTCATCAAGCATTAGAGGAATTACCAATAAACCCCTGGCTGCCTTCAAGAGAGAGCTGGACAGATACCTAAAGTCAGTGCCGGATCAGCCGGGCTGTGGTTCGTACGTTGGACTGCGTGCGGCCAGCAGTAACAGCCTGGTTGATCAGGCCATGATAAACCGGGAGGCCTGGTCATGGACCGGGCCGCGGGGGCGTTGATCCCCGAAATAACTTCCAGGTAGACTCCAGGTAAGATATACAAATTTTGTTTGTTACTTGTAGGCTTATATGTATATAATTTTATATTGATATGTAATTTACATCTGCTCGGTGTATTAACTTGCATGTATTTTTCTAAGCACAGAGTTTGATTACTTACCTTACACGGCGGCCACCAGAAGTGTTCCCAACTGGCCCAGCACCTCCCTAGGTTAGTCTAATGTATTTATCATGCACCCCATACCCATCCTGTGGGTGGTAGTCACCCCATACCCATCCTGTGGGTGGTAGTCACCCCATACCCATCCTGTGGGTGGTAGTCACCCCATACCCATCCTGTGGGGGGTAGTCACCCCATACCCATCCTGTGGGTGGTAGTCACCCCATACCCATCCTGTGGGTGGTAGTCAGCCCATACCCATCCTGTGGGTGGTAGTCACCCCATACCCATCCTGTGGGTGGTAGTCACCCCATACCCATCCTGTGGGTGGTAGTCACCCCATACCCATCCTGTGGGCGGTAGTCACCCCATACCCATCCTGTGGGTGGTAGTCACCCCATACCCATCCTGTGGGTGGTAGTCACCCCATACCTATCCTGTGGATGGTAGTCACCCCATACCCATCCTGTGGGCGGTAGTCACCCCATACCCATCCTGTGGGCGGTAGTCACCCCATACTCATCCTGTGAGTGGTAGTCACCCCTTACCCATCCTCTGGGCGGTAGTCACCCCATACCCATCCTGTGTGCGGTAGTCACCCCATACCCATCCTGTGGGTGGTAGTCACCCCATACCCAACCTGTGGGTGGTAGTCTCCCCATACCCATCCTGTGGGTGGTAGTCACCCCGAACCCATCCTGTGGGTGGTAGTCACCCCATACCCATCCTGTGGGTGGTAGTCACCCCATACCCATCCTGTGGGTGGTAGTCACCCATCCCCATCCTGTGGGTGGTAGTCACTCCATACCCACCCTTTGTGGGTGGTAGTCACCCCATACCCATCCTGTGGGTGGTAGTCACCCCATACCCATCCTGTGGGTGGTAGTCACCCCATACCCATCCTCTGGGCAGTAGTCACCCCATACCCATCCTGTGGGTGGTAGTCACCCCATACCCATCCTGTGGGTGGTAGTCACCCCATACCCATCCTGTGGGTGGTAGTCACCCCATACCCATCCTGTGGGTGGAAGTCACCCCATACCCATGCTGTGGGTGGTAGTCACCACATACTCATCCTGTGGGCGGTAGTCACCCCATACCCATCCTGTGGGTGGTAGTCACCCCATACCCATCCTGTGGGTGGTAGTCACCCCATACCCATCCTGTGGGTGGTAGTCACCCCATGCCCATCCTGTGGGTGGTAGTCACCCCATACCCATCCTGTGGGTGGTAGTCACCCCATACCCATCCTGTGGGTGGTAGTCACCCCATACCCATCCTGTGGGCGCTACTCACCCCATACCCTTCCTGTGAGTGGTAGTCAGCCCATACCCATCCTCTGGGCGGTAGTCACCCCATAACAATCCTGTGGGTGGTAGTCACCCCATACCCATCCTGTGGGTGGTAGTCACCCCATACCCATCCTGTGGGCGGTAGTCACCCCATACCCATCCTGTGGGTGGTAGTCACCCCATACCCATCCTGTGGGTGGTAGTCACCCCATACCTATCCTGTGGATGGTAGTCACCCCATACCCATCCTGTGGGCGGTAGTCACCCCATACCCATCCTGTGGGCGGTAGTCACCCCATACTCATCCTGTGAGTGGTAGTCACCCCTTACCCATCCTCTGGGCGGTAGTCACCCCATACCCATCCTGTGTGCGGTAGTCACCCCATACCCATCCTGTGGGTGGTAGTCACCCCATACCCAACCTGTGGGTGGTAGTCTCCCCATACCCATCCTGTGGGTGGTAGTCACCCCGAACCCATCCTGTGGGTAGTAGTCACCCCATACCCATCCTGTGGGTGGTAGTCACCCCATACCCATCCTGTGGGGTGGTTAGTCACCCCATACCCACCCTGTGGGTGGTGTCACTCCATACCCATCCTGTGGGTGGTAGTCACCCCATACCCATCCTGTGGGTGGTAGTCACCCCATACCCATCCTGTGGGTGGTAGTCACCCCATACCCATCCTCTGGGCAGTAGTCACCCCATACCCATCCTGTGGGTGGTAGTCACCCCATACCCATCCTGTGGGTGGTAGTCACCCCATACCCATCCTGTGGGTGGTAGTCACCCATACCCATCATGTGGGTGGAAGTCACCCCATACCCATGCTGTGGGTGGTAGTCACCACATACTCATCCTGTGGGCGGTAGTCACCCCATACCCATCCTGTGGGTGTTAGTCACCCCATACCCATCCTGTGGGTGGTAGTCACCCCATACCCATCCTGTGGGTGGTAGTCACCCCATGCCCATCCTGTGGGTGGTAGTCACCCCATACCCATCCTGTGGGTGGTAGTCACCCCATACCCATCCTGTGGGTGGTAGTCACCCCATACCCATCCTGTGGGCGCTACTCACCCCATACCCTTCCTGTGAGTGGTAGTCAGCCCATACCCATCCTCTGGGCGGTAGTCACTCCATAACAATCCTGTGGGTGGTAGTCACCCCATACCCATCCTGTGAGTGGTAGTCACCCCATACCCATCCTGTGGGCGGTAGTCACCCTATACCCATCCTGTGAGTGGTAGTCACCCCATACCCATCCTCTGGGCGGTAGTCACCCCATACCCATCCTGTGGGTGGTAGTCACCCCATACCCATCTTGTGGGAGGTAGTCGTCCCATACCCATCCTGTGGGTGGTAGTCACCCCATACCCATCCTGTGGGCGGTAGTCATCCCATACCCATCCTGTGGGTGGTAGTCACCCCATAACCATCCTGTGGGCAGTTGTCACCCCATACCCATCCTGTGGGTGGTAGTCACCCCATACACATCCTGTGGGTGGTAGTCACCCCATACCCATCCTGTGGGCGGTAGTCACCCCATACCCATCCTGTGGGTGGTAGTCACCCCATACCCAACCTGTGGGTGGTAGTCACCCCATACCCATCCTGTGGGTGGTAGTCTCCCCATACGCATCCTGTGGGTGGTAGTCACCCCATACCCATCCTGTGGGTGGTAGTCACCCCATACCCATCCTGTGGGTGGTAGTCACCCCATACGCATCCTGTGGGTGGTAGTCACCCCATACCCATCCTGTGGGTAGTAGTCACCCCATACCCATCCTGTGGGTGGTAGTCACCCCATACCCATCCTGTGGGTGGAAGTCACCCCATTCCCATCCTGTGGGTGGTAGTCACCCCATACCCATCCTGTGGGCGGTAGTCATCCCATACCCATCCTGTGGGTGGTAGTCACCCCATACCATCCTCTGGGCAGTAGTCACCCCATACCCATCCTGTGGGTGGTAGTCACCCCATACCCATTCTGTGTGTGGTAGTCACCCCATACCTATCCTGTGGGCGGTAGTCACCCCATACCCATCCTGTGGGTGGTAATCACCCCATACCCATCCTGTGAGTGGTTGTCTCCCCATACCCATCCTGTGGGTGGTAGTCACCCCATACCCATCCTGTGGGTGGTAGTCACCCCATACCCATCCTGTGGGCGGTAGTCACCCCATACCCATCCTGTGGGCGGTAGTCACCCTATACCCATCCTGTGGGCGGTAGTCACCCCATACCCATCCTGTGGGCGGTAGTCACCACATACCCATCCTGTGGGTGGCAGTCACCCCATACCCATCCTGTGGGTATGGGGTGACGCCAAATGACTTCGAACAGGCGATAAATGACATGCCCATGCACTCTGCCCCAGGGCCAGACTCATGGAACTCCGTGTTCATCAAGAACTGCAAGAAGCCCATATCACGAGCTTTTACCATCCTATGGAGAGGGAGCGTGGACACGGGGGTCGTCCCACAGTTACTAAAAACAACAGACATAGCCACACTCCACAAAGGGGGCAGTAAAGCAATAGCAAAGAACTACAGACCGATAGGACTAACATCCCATATCATAAAAACTTTGAAAGGGTCCTAAGAAGCAAGATCGCCACCCATCTAGAAACCCATCAGTTACACAACCCAGGGCAACATGGGTTTAGAACAGGTCGCTCCTGTCTGTCTCAACTATTGGATCACTACGACAAGGTCGTAGACAAAATGAATGCAGATGTAATATATACAGACTTTGCAAAAGCCTTCGACAAGTGTGACCATGGCGTAATAGCGCACAAATTGCGTGCTAAAGGAATAACAGGAAAAGTTGGTAGATGGATCTATAATTTCCTCACAAACAGAACACAAAGAGTAATAGTCAACAGAGTAAAGTCCGAGGCAGCTACGGTGAAAAGCTCTGTTCCACAAGGCACAGTACTCGCTCCCATCTTGTTTCTCATCCTCATACCTGACATAGACTAGGATGTCAGCCACAGCACCGTGTCTTCCTTTGCAGATGACACCCGAATCTGCATGACAGTGTTTTCCTTTGCAGACACTGCAAGGCTCCGGGGCGGACATCAACCAAATCTTTCAGTGGGCTGCAGAAAACAATATGAAGTTCAACGATGAGAAATTTCAATTACTCAGATATGGTAAACACGAGGAAATTAAATCTTTCATCAGAGTACAAAACCAAATTCTGGCCACAAAATAGAGCGAAACACCAACGCCAAAGACCTGGGAGTGATCATGTTGGAGGATCTCACCTTCAAGGACCATAACATTGTATCAATCGCATCTGCTAGAAAATGGACAGGATAAATAATGAGAACCTTCAAAACTAGGGATGCCAACCCCATGATGACACTCTTCAGGTCACTTGTTTATCTAGGCTGGAATATTGCCGCAAACTAACAGCACCTTTCAAGGCAGGTGAAATTGTAAACAAGAAAGTGTACAGAGAACCTTCACGGGCGCATAACGGAGATAAAACACCTCAATTTACGGGGGAGCGCTGAAGTTCCTGAACCTGTACTCCCTGGAACACAGGCGGGAGAGACACATGATTAATATTTACCTTGAAAAATCCTAGAGGACTAATACTAAAACTTGCACACGAAAATCACTCACAACGAAAGCGAAAGACTTGGCGGGGACGATGCAACACCCCCCCAATGAAAAGCAGGGGTGTCACTAGCACGTTAAGAGACCATACAATAAGTGTCAGGGGCCCGAGACTGTTCAACTGCCTCCCAGCATACATAAGGGGGATTACCAATAGACCCCTGGCAGTCTTCAAGCTGGCACTGGACAAGCACCTAAAGTCGGTACCTGACCAGCCGGGCTGTGGCTTGTACGTTGGTTTGCGTGCAGCCAGCAGTAACAGCTTGGTTGATCAGGCTCTGATCCACCAGGAGGCCTGGTCGCAGACCGGGCCGCGGGGGCGTTGACCCCCGGAACTCTCCAGGTATACTCCAGGTAAACCCATCCTTTGGGCGGTAGTCACCCCATTCCCATCCTGTGGGCGGTAGTCACCCCATACCCATAATGTGGGTGGTAGTCACCACATACCCATCCTGTGGGTGGTAGTCACCACATACCCATCCTGTGGGCGGTAGTCACCCCATACCCATCCTGTGGGTGGTAGTCACCATATACCCATTCTGTGGGCGGTAGTCACCCCATACCCTTCCTGTGGGTGGTAGTCACCCCATGCCCATCCTGTGGGTAGTAGTCACCCCATACCCATCCTGTGGGTGGTAGTCACCACATACCCATCTTGTGGGCGGTAGTCACCACATACCCATCCTGTGGGCGGTAGTCACCCCATACCCATCCTGTGGGCGGTAGTCACCCCATGCCCATCCTGTGGGCGGTAGTCACCACATACCCATCCTGTGGGTGGTAGTCACCCCATACCCATCTAGTGGGCGGTAGTCACCCCATACCCATCCTGTGGGTATGGGGTGAAGCCAAATGACTTCGAACAGGCGATAAATGACATGCCCATGCACTCTGCCCCAGGGCCAGACTCATGGAACTCCGTGTTCATCAAGAACTGCAAGAAGCCCCTATCACGAGCTTTTACCATCCTATGGAGAGGGAGCGTGGACACGGGGGTCGTCCCATAGTTACTAAAAACAACAGACATAGCCACACTCCACAAAGGGGGCAGTAAAGCAATAGCAAAGAACTACAGACCGATAGGACTAACATCCCATATCATAAAAACTTTGAAAGGGTCCTAAGAAGCAAGATCGCCACCCATCTAGAAACCCATCAGTTACACAACCCAGGGCAACATGGGTTTAGAACAGGTCGCTCCTGTCTGTCTCAACTATTGGATCACTACGACAAGGTCGTAGACAAAATGAATGCAGATGTAATATATACAGACTTTGCAAAAGCCTTCGACAAGTGTGACCATGGTGTAATAGCGCACAAAATGCGTGCTAAAGGAATAACAGGAAAAGTTGGTAGATGGATCTATAATTTCCTCACAAACAGAACACAAAGAGTAATAGTCAACAGAGTAAAGTCCGAGGCAACTACGGTGAAAAGCTCTGTTCCACAAGGCACAGTACGCGCTCCCATCTTGTTTCTCATCCTCATACCTGACATAGACTAGGATGTCAGCCACAGCACCGTGTCTTCCTTTGCAGATGACACCCGAATCTGCATGACAGTGTCTTCCATTGCAGACACTGCAAGGCTCCAGGCGGACATCAACCAAATCTATCAGTGGGCTGCAGAAAACAATATGAAGTTCAACGATGTGAAATTTCAATTACTCAGATATGGTAAACACGAGGAAATTAAATCTTCATCAGAGTACAAAACAAATTCTGGCCACAAAATAGAGCGAAACACCAACGTCAAAGACCTGGGAGTGATCATGTTGGAGGATCTCACCTTCAAGGACCATAACATTGTATCAATCGCATCTGCTAGAAAAATGACAGGATGGATAATGAGAACCTTCAAAACTAGGGATGCCAAGCCCATGATGACACTCTTCAGGTCACTTGTTCTATCTAGGCTGGAATATTGCCGCAAACTAACAGCACCTTTCAAGGCAGGTGAAATTGCTGATCTAGAAAGTGTACAGAGAACCTTCACGGCGCGCATAACGGAGATAAAACACCTCAATTACTGGGAGCGCTTGAAGTTCCTGAACCTGTACTCCCTGGAACACAGGCGGGAGAGACACATGATTATATTTACCTTGAAAATCCTAGAGGGACTAATACTGAACTTGCACACGAAAATCACTCACAACGAAAGCAAAAGACTCGGCAGACGATGCAACATCCCCCCAATGAAAAGCAGGGGTGTCACTAGCACGTTAAGAGACCATACAATAAGTGTCAGGGGCCCGAGACTGTTCAACTGCCTCCCAGCATACATAAGGGGGATTACCAATAGACCCCTGGCAGTTTTCAAGCTGGCACTGGACAAGCACCTAAAGTCGGTACCTGACCAGCCGGGCTGTTTCTTGTACGTTGGTTTGCGTGCAGCCAGCAGTAACAGCCTGGTTAACAGGCTCTGATCCACCAGGAAGCCTGGTCACAGACCGGGCCGCGGGGGCGTTGACCCCCGGAACTCTCCAGGTAAACTCCAGGTAAACCCATCCTGTGGGCGGTAGTCACCCCATTCCCATCCTGTGGGCGGAAGTCACCCCATACCCATCCTGTGGGTGGTAGTCACCACATACCCATCCTGTGGGTGGTAGTCACCACATACCCATCCTGTGGGCGGTAGTCACCCCATACCCATCCTGTGGGTGGTAGTCACCATACACCCATCCTGTGGGCGGTAGTCACCACATACCCATCCTGTGGGTGGTAGTCACCCCATACCCTTCCTGGGGGGGTAGTCACCCCATCCCCACCCTGTGGGTAGTAGTCCCCCCATCCCCTTTCCTTGGGTGGTAGTCACCACATACCCATCTGGGGCGGTAGTCACCACATCCCCTTTG
Source organism: Cherax quadricarinatus (assembly GCF_026875155.1). Classification (NCBI taxonomy): domain Eukaryota; kingdom Metazoa; phylum Arthropoda; class Malacostraca; order Decapoda; family Parastacidae; genus Cherax; species Cherax quadricarinatus. The sequence continues at coordinate 4,034,616 of NC_069456.1, forward strand.
TGGGGGTAGTCACCACATACCCACCTGTGGGGTGGTAGTCACCCATACCTACCCTGTGGGTGGTAGTCACCCATACCCACCCTGTGGGTGGTATCACCAATACCCACCCTGGGGGCGGTAGTCACAATACCACCCCTGTGGGTGTAGTCCCCCCATTACCTTGTGGGCGGTGTCACCTTAACCCCCCTGTGGGCGGTAGTCCCCCATACCCTCATGTGGGGGGGTAGTCACCAATACCCACCCTGTGGGCGGTAGTCACTTAAAACCCATCTGTGGGTGGTAGTCACCCATACCCATCCTGTGGGTGGTAGTCACCACATACCATCCTGGGGGCGGTCGTCCCCCCATTCCCATCCTGTGGGTGGTAGTCATAATTACCCATCTGTGGGCGGTAGTCACCACAACCCACCCTGTGGGCGGTAGCCCCCCTACCCATTTGGGGGGGGTTTAGCCCCCCATCCCCATCTGGGGGCGGCAGTCCCAATTTTCCCATCTTGGGCGGTAGTCCCCCCACCCCCATCCTGTGGGGGTAGTCCCCCATCTATACCCATCTGTGGGTGGTAGTCACCCCATACCATCCTGTGGGTGGTAGTCACCCATAACCCATCCTGTGGGTGGTAGTCACCACATACCCATCCTGTTGGTGGTATTCACCACATACCCATCCTGTGGGTGGTAGTCACCAATACCCATCCTGTGGGTGGTTTTCACCACCATACCCTCCTGTGGGCGGAAAGTCACCACATACCATCCTGTGGGTGGTAGTCACCACATCCCCATCCTGTGGGTGGTTAGTCCCCCATACCCATCCTGTGGGCGGTAGTCACTCTATACCCATCCTGTGGGTGGTAGTCACCCCATACCCATCCTGTGGGTGGTAGTCACCCCATACCCATCCTGTGGGTGGTAGTCACCACATACCCATCCTGTGGGTGGTAGTCACCACATCCCCTTTCCTGTGGGTGGTAGTCCCCACATCCCCATGCTGTGGGTGGTGTCACCCAAAACCATCCTGTGGGTGGTAGTCACCCCATACCCATCCTGTGGGTGGTAGTCACCACATACCCATCCTGTGGGTGGTAGTCACCACATACCCATCCTGTGGGTGGTAGTCACCCCCATACCCATCCGTGGGTGGTAGTCACCCCATACCCATCCTGTGGGTGGTAGTCACCCCATACCCATCCTGTGGGTTTGGTAGTCACCACATACCCATCCTGTGGGTGGTAGTCACCACATACCCATCCTGTGGGTGGTAGTCACCACATACCCATCCTGTGGGTGGTAGTCACCACATACCCATCCTGTGGGCGGTGGTCACAACATTACAGAGGTACATAATGGGTCCAGGGACTGGACCTCGTAAGGCCGGATCTCAATAACACAGAGACGAGCTACAACATGTTGACTTACACGAAGACGTGAAATATTGAGTAGAATATAAAATGTAATGAAATATAAACAAAAGAGGTGAATGACCTACCAGAGGCTACAGAGCCCCCTCATGTCAATGTTCATACTGACGTGACACTGATGAGGTGACAACTAATGAGATGTACTAGGTAGGTACAGTCTTAGTGACTGTAATAAAACTTATACCAGGGTAAGTAGACAGTACAGCTGTGACTTAAAAAGAAAATGTCCATTTACAAGTGGGTGTCGAGCCATACGGGGAGGAAGAGAAGGGTTTTGGGAGTTACTGTGCAGTATTAGGTGGAAGCGTGATGGGGGAGGGGCCAAACGCAGAACTTCCCCAAACACAAAGATTGTGGGAACTGCAAACTTCACCAACAGCACAGAACTGTCCGAACTGGCAAACTTCACCACACAAGAGAACGTGTGTGGGCTGCCAAAGCTTCCCACCAAAACCACAATTGGGAGTACAATACCTGAGGAACACTTCTGGCATTTTTAAGCTGCACCACCAGCATTATTTAGGAAAGTAGTTTGTGGGGGACAACTGAGTGTCAGAAGTTTCACTGCATATTTCTGGAAGAAAGTGTGTGGAAACTGGCAGAAGCTTCCCCACAGCAAGAGGCAATGTTGGAACTTGCGAACTTCACCCAGCAAATGAATGTTGACAATGGCATGAACTTACCACAGCTGAGAGTGTGTGGGAACTGTCGAACTTCACACATGCAAAAAAGTTTGAACTGCAGCAACTATCACCTCAGCTAAAGCGACTGTCGGGAACTGGCAGTAGCTTCACCAA
>NC_069456.1:4041827-4071696 GCF_026875155.1 Cherax quadricarinatus
GGTATCCTGGTAACCAAAGTTAGGTATCCTGGTAACCAAAGTTAGGTATCCTGGTAACCAAAGTTAGGTATCCTGGTAACCAAAGTTCGGTATCCTGGTAACAGAAGTTAGGTATCCTGGTAACAGAAGTTAGGTATCCTGGTAACAGAAGTTAGGTATCCTGGTAACCAAAGTTAGGTATCCTGGTAACAGAAGTTAGGTATCCTGGTAACAGAAGTTAGGTATCCTGGTAACAGAAGTTAGGTATCCTGGTAACCAAAGTTAGGTATCCTGGTAACAGAAGTTAGGTATCCTGGTAACAGAAGTTAGGTATCCTGGTAAGAGAAGTTAGGTATCCTGGTAACAGAAGTTAGGTATCCTGGTAACAGAAGTTAGGTATCCTGGTAACAGAAGTTAGGTATCCTGGTAACAGAAGTTAGGTATCCTGGTAACAGAAGTTAGGTATCCTGGTAACAGAAGTTAGGTATCCTGGTAATAGAAGTTAGGTATCCTGGTAACAGAAGTTAGGTATCCTGGTAACAGAAGTTAGGTATCCTGGTAACAGAAGTTAGGTATCCTGGTAACCGAAGTTAGGTATCCTGGTAACAGAAGTTAGGTATCCTGGTAACAGAAGTTAGGTATCCTGGTAACAGAAGTTAGGTATCCTGGTAACAGAGGCTCTGTAGCTCGTACCATCTATTTCTCTACTGATATTCGGGTAATTTTCTGGTGTATTGTGTTATTTTTTATTTTTTTTTTCAGTTCAGGAATATAAAATCAAACCATCTCGATCTTCCGCCATAAATTTTCTTTATTCTGTCATAGATTTTTATGTTCGTGAGGCAGGAATCACCTTCTTAAATTATGTTATGAAATTACGTAACTCCTGAATATCTTTCCAGTGCCCTGGGAAGTAAATTATTCATATATAAGTACATATGCAATCTGTGACTGCTTATATCCTTCCTTGCTTACTAGGACTAAATTTTTTAGTTTTCCAGATGTGCAATCTCTAGTGACTTCCATTATTTATTTCAATACTCACTGAGAGATATTGTCATGCCATGTGTTTTTTTCTGTGTTTTTATTCAGTAAGGATTGATCACAGAGTTAAATGCAGTGTCTGCAGCATTCACAGAGACCCACATAAAGGATCATTTTGACAATGAAATATGGATCCCAGGTTATAACCTATTCCGATGTGACAGACTAAACAGGCAACAAGGACTGGGGGGTTGTACGTCACAGAGTCGCTCATTTCCTCAGAACTACTAAACATCTCAGATGATGTAGTTGAAGTTTTGGCAGTAAAGATCGAAAAAAAATCTTGTCAGTGTGGTTGTATACAAGCTTCCGGATGCAACTTCCCAGCAATTCCAGGAACAGCTTTTGAAAATTGACCACTGTCTATAAAATATCACAACTCCTGTCCCAAACATCTTGCTACTGGAAGATTCCAACTTGAGACACCTGAAATGGAGGAGGGTAGCAAATAATGTTTTAGCAGAGATCACCCCAGGAGGCAGCTCAGATGAAAATTCACACACACACGAGATATTAAATATCTGCAATAAATTCACCTTAAACCAGCAAATATTAGAGCCTACAAGACTAGAAAATACGCTGGACCTCATCTTCACTAACAACGATGATCTGATACGTAATATAACCGTATCAAAGATATTCAACATAACAGAGGTACAGACATATGCACAGGGCTCCTGACCAGCAAAATGTGATCAGTCGTGAAGGTGTCTTCACAAAATTCAACTTCAACAACGAAAACATACAATGGGAACAAGAAAATCATATCTTAAATGAAACAAGCTGGGATGATACCCTAAACAACATGGAAATGTACTAAACTTGCACACGAAAATCACTCCTTATGAAAGCAAAAGACTCGGCAGACGATGCAATATTCCCTCAATGAAAAGCAGGAGCGCTACTAGCACTATAAGAGACAACACAATAAGTGTCAGGGGTCCAAGACTGTTCAACTGCCTCGTAGCATACATAAGGGGGATTACCAATAGACCCCTGGCTGCCTTCAAGAAGGCGCTGGACAGGCACCTAAAGTCAGTACCTGACCAGCCTGGCAATGGTTCGTACGTTGGGTTGCGTGCGGCCAACAGTAACAGCCTGGTTGATCAGGCCCTGATCCACCATGAGGCCCGGTCACACCGGGTCGTGGGGGCGTTATCCCCCCAAACCCTCTCCAGGTATACTCAAGGTATCTGATTCTTTGCCTAGAAAAAATGAACTCTGTAGTACCTGAGGTCTGCTAAAGTCACATTCCATTAAGAAAGAGAAAGAGAAGATGGAAACTAGAAAGAGACGCTCCCTATACAGGCGAAGACGAAGAATCACAGAGCTGCCGAGAAGGGCCAAGTATATCTGAAATACGATGAGAGGCACTGGTCAGAGAAATAGCGAATATCGAACTTAAGCTTAAGGCATCTTACATTAGACGAGAATCTCAGGAAGAACTTAAAGTCATAAAGAAAATTGAAGGAAACCCAAAATATTTCTTCTCATATGCCAAATCTGAGGGAAAAGCAACATCCAGTAGTGAAACCCTGGTTAGACGAGATGTCACCTACACAGATGATGGGAAGAATTGAGTGAGATACAGAAGTCACAATACGACTCAATGTTCTCAATGTTCAGCGGGCCGTAACCAGACTAAGGGTCGACAATCTAAATGATTTTTTTATGACCAAGACCCAAAATTTGGTCATTTCAAAACTCTCTGATATTATCCTAACAACACAAGACTTCGAATACCTATCAGTTACGCAACCCAGAGCAACACGGGTTTAGAGCAAGACGCTCCTGCCTGTCCCAGCTACTGGACCACTATGACAAGGTCCCGGATGCTTTAGAGGATAAACAAAATGCAGATGTAATATACACAGACTGTGAAAACCTCTGACAAATGCGACCACTGTGTAATAGCACACAAAATGCGTGAAAAATGAATAACAGGAAAAGTTGGTAGATAGATCTATAACTTCCTGACAAATAGAGCACAAAGAGTAATAGTAAACAGAGTAAAGTCTGAGGCAGCTGCGGTGAAAAGCTCTGTTCCACAAGGCACAGTACTTGCTCCATTCCTGTTCCTCATCCTCATTTCTGACATAGACACTTATGTAATCCATAGCTCTGCGTCCTGCGGATGACGCCTAAATTGCCGTGACAATGACCTCCATCGAAGACACTGCAAGACTCCAAACAGACATCAACCAAATCTTTAAATGGGCCGAAAACAATATGAAGTTCAATGAAGAGAAATTTCAACTACTCAGATATGGAAGACTTGAGGAAACTAAAACTGTATCAGTGGTCAGTATGCTGAGGTCAGTGGTCACCTGTGGTCATACCTGTCCTAAGCTCTTGGGAGTTAGCGTGGGGTGTTACCAAGCACCATGGCTTGTTGTAGTGTTTTAGAATATCAAGTTCAGGTGTTGAAGAAGGAGGTTCTACTTCTTCAGGAGGAAAATAGGAGGCTGAAGCCTCGCCTAGATGAGTTTGGGAGTGAGTTCAAGAAGAATTTAGCTGGTAAGGAGGAAATGGTCACTAGCAGCGATAGTGGCAGCTGCTTTAAGTGACAAGTGGTTCACAGTTCAGGAAGAAGGAAGATAAGGAGGGTTAACAGAGAAGCTGTGAAGGTAGGAAATCGATTCTCTGTAATGAATTTAGAAACAACTCACTCAGAAGTGTTCAAGAAATGGCTAAGTATTTTATCCACAGTGGTATATTACAGACCATTCTGGAGAAATACCCTGACTTTGCTAGCTGTAAATAAAGCATTACCACATGTGTGTGTGTGTGTGTGTGTGTGTGTGTGTGTGTGTGTGTGTGTGTGTGTGTGTGTGTGTGTGTGTGTGTGTGTGTGTGTTTGTGTGTGTGTGTATGTGTGTGTGTGTGTGTGTGTATATGTGTGTGTGCACTCACCTAGTTGAGATTGCAGGGGTCGAGTCCAAGCTCCTGTGTGTGTGTGTGTGTGTGTGTGTGTGTGTGTGTGTGTGTGTGTGTGTGTGTGTGTGTGTGTGTGTGTGTGTGTGTGTTTGTGTGTGTGTTTGTGTGTATGTGTATGTGTGTGTGTGTGTGTGTGTGTGTGTGTGTGTGTGTGTGTGTGGTATGAGTGTGTGTGTGTGTGTATGAGTGTGTGTGCGTGTGTGTGTATGAGTTTGTGTATGTGTGTGTGTGTGTGTGTGTGTGTGTGTGTGTGTGTGTGTGTGTGTGTGTGTGTGTGTGTGTGTGTGTGTGTGTGTGTGTGTATGAATTTGTATATATGTGTGTGTGTGTGTGTGTGTGTGTGTGTGTGTGTGTGTGTGTGTGACTTAACAATCAATATTTTGCACCAATAACTCACTACAGTTGTGACCGGGTGTGGAAGTGTGAATTGCTCATTACTCTAAAATTTGTTCATGATTGTAGCCATGTATAAACGTAACCATTTTTACAGTATTCATTATCTTTGTAACTTGTGAGTTCATTACCTTGTACCTAGTTCAGCCATCAAAACTTTGGGGCCCGGTCCCTGGACCCATTGTGTACCTTTGTAATCTGTAAATACCTTTGTAACTTGTCATGATTGTGACTAGACCTACCTGGAGTTCATTACCTTTGTAAATTGTGAGTTCATTACCTTTGTAAATTGTGAATTCATTACCTCTGTAACTTGCTCAGCTATCAAAACTTTGAAGCCCAGTCCCTGGACCCATTATGTACCTCTGTAATCTTTTGACTACCGCCCACAGGATGAGTATGGGGTGCATAATAAACATATTAAACTAAGTAACTGTTCTCCAGGACGAGTGAACTTCAACGGTTAGTGAGGTTCAACGTACCACTTATTTCCCTGCTAATCAAGGTAAGAATATTTTAATAATAGGAGATTCTCAGGTAAGATATATGAACTGTGCATTTTGTAACAGAGACAGAAAGGTCAGACAGAGGGTGTGCCTTCCTGGAGCTGGTGTTGGTGACATAGTCAGCAGGTTGGATAATATTATATCAGGTAATGGAAACAAGCCCATTATCTGTCTTAGTGCTGGGGGTAATGACATTGGGAAGGGCAGGAGACAGGAGCTGCTGGATAAGTACTGTCAGCCATAGAAGTAGTCACGTCTAAGGGAGGGATCCCAGTCATATGTAGCACCTTGCCTAGAAAGGGAGTGGACAATGAATGGATGTCTAGGGAAATTGGTATAAATTGCTGACTAGACAGGTACTGCAAGGAACTTGCAATCCCATTCATTTATAACTGGGACCTATTCTTTGACAAACGTGACATGTATGCAAGGGATGGGGTTCATCTCTCTGGGGATGGAGTGGGTGCATTAGCCAATGCCATTGGGAGGGTAATTAATGACTTGTCTAAGAATTTAAAATTATAGATTATAGAGGTATGGGTGTTTGTGGGAAACAATCAGGCTGCAGTATTAAGGTTAAAAACAGCAGTTGTTACCGGGATACCTCAAGGATATGTTTAAAAGACAATATTCAAAATAAAGTTGCTAGTAATGGCAAATCAATTGATCAACAAACAGAGAGAGAGAGATAGTATAGGGCAACGAGTGACTAGCACCGTTAAGTTTTACTATACAAATAGTAGGAGTCTAAGAAATAAGATAGATGAGCTAAGATTACTTGTAAGTGTAGGTAAAATAGATATTATTGGTATAACAGAGACCTGGTTCAACCTGAAAGATAGAGAAATGCCTTCTGAATGCAACATACAGTGTTATAAACTATTCCACACTGATAGGGTCAGCAGGAAGGGTGGTGGTGTGGCGATGTATGTCAGAGAAAATTTAAATTGTTGTCTTAGACATGATATAAAATTAGAAATATCAAACACAGAATCTGGCTACAGTTTCTCGAGGGACGTGACAAATTAATATTGGGTGTGATTTATAGGCGTCCAAACCTTGATAGGGAGTGCTGTAAGTTGTTATGGGACGAAATTCATAAGGTATCTAGATATGAAAATGTTGTGATAATGGGAGATTTTAACTTTAGACAAATTGATTGGAACAATATGACAGGAAATCTTGAGTCTAGTGACTTTCTTGATACTGATCAGGATTGCATTTTAGAACAAGTTGTGACAGAACCAACTAGAGGAAACAATCTGCTTGACTTGGGTCTTGCCAACAAAGAGTCACTAATTAATAATCTTGAGGTTAATGATGAGCGTGGGGAAAGTGATCACAAATCACTTAGTTTCAATATATCATGGAATTACCCAGATAACTGCAATCAAATCTCTGTCCCAGATTTTCGCTTGGCCGACTTCAAGGGACTGAAAAATTACCTGGGTGGGCTAAATTGAGATGTCTTGACTATGGGTCAGGTAGGTGATCTTGCTTGCCAATATGACGTTTTTCAGAGCACAGTTCTAGCTGCCCAGACAACTTTTATTCAGAGTAGGGAAATTAGATCAAACAAAAATGATTCCAAATAGATGAACAATAGATTAAAACATCTCACTGGTCAAAAGAGAGGCATATATAGACATATCAAAAGAGGGGATGGCCAGTTAACAAATCAATATATTCAATTAAAGAGAGAAATAAAGAAAGGGATGAGAATAGCAAAAAGGGATTATGAGGCTAAGGTCGCAAGAGATTCAAAGACTAGCCCGAAAGGGTTCTTTCAGTTATAAAGAAGTAAGATTAGGGACAAGATAGGCCCACTTACGAGTAACTCTGGTCAGATCACTGGCAGTGATAAGGATATGTGTGAAATTCTCAATACCGACTTCCTCTCAGTTTTCACCCAGGAAAATACTAGCGATATTCCTGAAATAATAGTTTATGTAGAACAGGACAATAATAAACTATGCACCATTGCGGTAACTAGTGACATGGTCCTCAGACAAATAGAGAAACTAAAACCTAACAAATCCCCAGGCCCTGATGAACTATTTCCAAGGGTGTTAAAGGAATGTAAAGAGGAACTTAGAATACCTATTGCTAATCTTTTTAACATATCACTGCAAACTGGCATAGTGCCTGATAAGTGGAAAATGGCAAATGTAATACCCATTTACAAGGCAGGTGACAGGTCCTTGGCTTCGAACTATAAGCCTTACCTCCATAGTGGGAAAATTTATGGAGTCTATGGAAAATTTTATTGGGGTGATTACCTGTACGTACCTCAACATTACATACATACGAGTAATCTCATTGGGAGACAACAACTATATTGTTTACCGTAGTCACCCGTGTAGACATGTGAGAAAACTTAACCACCTCTAGTCACTGCAGGTGGCCCCCTCGCCCCTCACAATCTTATCCATATCTATCCGAGACCAGTATAAATTGGATAGCACCCTCAAGTACGGCGCTAATTAATTGTGGACTGTATAGATTATATTAGTGTAACTGAATGAAGGGGGGGGGGTAGGTTACACATGGATATATCTATCAAGGAAAAACACTTATACATAATCCCACCACTTACCAGATATTCTCTGGTGGTCACTTGATGTAGCTGGATCACCCATAACCCATCCAATTACAACATACCTAACTGGCCAGTATCAGTCTGCTATAACTAGAAAGGTTACTTAGCTGTGGGTGATTGATGCTCCTTATTTCCTCCATTCACCATCTCATTTCGATGTCCTGTTACACCGACACGGTTCTTATTCCAGCAGGACGAGGTATCCGTTGGTTTGTCCCGGTTCAGAAGTCGTGACTCCATAAAAACTTCACTATCCTTGAGACAGGAACAACGAGGTAAACATGTGCACACACACTCTGGGAATGGCAGCTCATATCGCTTCAACGATTCCTTAACTTAGTGTTATTATCACTGATTACATTACAATCCACAAGACGATTTAATGTCTCATAATTATTATACACATTAGAGGTCACTCCATTAAGATCTGAGACCGATGAGTGAGGATTAACTCACGGGTATTTCCCCTGGACACACACCATGGCCGCACACAAGTCACACCGGTCGAACAATTATCCACTCATTTTACCACTTTATTATGGTGATCATGTAAATCACGTTCCCTCACTCTTTACCAGGAACAGTTACGACACTTCCTATTAGGAAGTGAGGCCTATATTAATCCTTAGGCTGCCGTGAACGCCAATTTCCTGATCCCATGTTTTCACAGCCTCCTCACTACATTCAAAATACTGCTACCAACCCCTGCCCTGAGTCGACCTGTCTTCCCCGCACATCCGCGCAGGCGCAGGGCGAACCCGGTTGGTTCTATTCAAAATACAAATACATTTTGACCCAAATCAACACATTAAACACTTATTAGGCACTATAGCTTCGGAAATTAAATAATTTCCACACTGCGGCCGGGCGGAAGTCGTTGTTAGACGACTTAAATTGTGTCTTCCTCCAGGAGACGATTCCAGCCCTCTCTAGATTGCGCCGCTGTTTTCCTAGTGGGTCTTACTACAATTTCTTCTTGCATTACTCGGTCAGTGTCTTCAATATCACTCGTGTCACTGTCCCTTAGATTTCCATCTGCACTTGATTGAACACCATTTAATTCTAAGGGAATTAATTTATTAATGGTATGCAAACTTTCCTGACCACGACACAACACTTTGACGTTTCTGACAACACCTTGTGTTTCTGGGTATAATGTAACTACCTTGCCCAGAGGCCACAATGTTCGATGTTGTTCAGTGTCAATTAGCACAATGTCAATTGGTTGAATGTTCTGTCGGTTTACTGCCTCTGGCGCACCATAAAAGTGTTCACGTAGTGTAAGAAGATATTCTTTACGCCACACATCAGACCAATGAGTAATTACCTTATTTAACATCTTGAACTTATCACTCAACATGGTCACGTTATTGTAATCCTCATCACTTCCCTCGGGATTATCTCTATAGACAGGTGCAGCTTCTAACCTTCGTCCACATATTAGGTGAGAGAGGGTCAGGATCTCCACGTCAGGAGTGTCGCTCATGTATGACAGAGGGCGATTGTTTACCCGATTCTCTGCCTCCACCAACACTGCACGGAATTCCTCCAAATTAATTCTCTTCCTGTGTAGCACCTTACGAAGACATCTTTTCACTGTACCTATCATTCTTTCGTACGGTCCTCCCTGCCAAGGGGCTCTGGGAGTAATAAATTTCCAGACACACCCTCGCTGGGTCAACAAAGATTGTACATCATCACTCTTATTTAATTCCATCAAGTGTTGAGCACCCGCTACAAAATTGGTGGCATTATCTGAGATCATCAATCTTGGACAGGATCTCCTAGATGCAAATTTCCGGAACAGCTGTATGAACTGTTCTGCAGACAAGTCCTGAGCCACTTCTAGATGAACAGCCCTAGTAGCTGTACAAGTAAGTAGACATACATACACCTTCAAAGGAACACCATCTGAAGTACCTGTTAAAATGATTGGCCCACTATAGTCCACTCCGGTCACATCAAATGGTTTAACCAACTGCATGCGTTCCTTGGGCAATGGTGGAGGACCTGGGTACATGTAGGTTCTGGCATCCACCCGGCGACATATTACACACGACATGATAACCCTTTTTACACTTTGCCGTCCTTGTGGAATCCAGAAGGTTTCCCGAATACAGTTTAAGGTATCCTGTACCCCCCCATGCATCACGTTATTATGGGCATTAAAGACAATCAAGGTTGTCAGGTGATGAGTTTTGGGCAGCAAGATAGAGTGCTTAGCATATTCCCCCAATTCAGCATTTTGTAACCTGCCTCTGCACCTAATTACATCATCCTCTAAATACAGCCCCAGCTTTTCTATTATTGAGCCTTTCACAATTTTTCCTTCCATCATTAATTTAATCTTATCCCTGTAGGTTTCTTCTTGTACCCTCTGTAGCCAGTATTTCAGGGGATGGGGAAAATTATATGAGATATTCATCTTACTTATAAATTTAAACACTAACCTTGTCACGCTAATCAGCATGGGTAAGGAAGAATACCTATTCATATCAATGGCTAAGGAGGGACTACTGACTGGAGCGGTGCTCACCGTAATTTCGACAGTAGCAATATGTGCCTTTTGCACCGGCCAGTTAATTTTGTCCACCAGCCAACTTGGCCCTTTAAACCACGATAAAGCACTCACAAATTTTTCATAAGTCAAGCCTCGAGACAAGAAGTCAGCCGGATTCTCGTCACCAGGAATGTGATTAAAGGTTAACATATGCTGACCCAAACTGTTATATTTCTCCTGCATTTGATTGATTTCAGCTACTCTGTTTTGTACATACACAATCTTACTGTTACCATTACGAATCCATTGTAAGGATACCTCATTATCAGACCAAATTACGGTGTCGCTGATATTTATCTCTCACAATTTATTTCTTATATAATTGGCTAATCTGACACCTACATAAATGGCCGTTAATTCCAACTGAGGTAAGGTACGTGATTTGATTGGAGCCACCCTAGCCTTAGACATAACAAGAGAAATGGCACTATTACACTGAAGGTAAGCGACTGCTCCATATGCTAATTTCGAAGCATCGCAAAAAATGTGGAGTACATTTTCTCCATCTTGACTGGCCACATTACGTGGGAACTCCAACATTGGTAATTTTACATATTCGCCTATTAGTTCTTCCCACCTTTCAACAAATTCCTCAGGTAGGGTTTCATCCCAAGCACTCTTAAGCTTCCATGCTTCTTGTATCAACAATTTTCCTCTTATGGTAAGTGGTGACACTAAGCCTAGTGGATCAAAGCATTTTGAAACTTCCACAAGTAAGACTCTCTTGGTTAATTTATTGGGCATGCTGTAGTTATTAGACTTTAACGATAACAAGTCTCTCTCTGTGTCCCAAGTCAGTCCCAGCACATTACTATATTTAGACACTTCAACTCCAGGGTTGTCTTTATTTATTTGAGCCCTTAAACTGGACGAATTACTGTTCCATTCCCTCAGGGGCATATTTGCACCTTGCATTATTTCATTAGCCCCTTCATATATGCTCATTAGTTCTTCTTCAGCAGACGTCACCCCCAGGAAATTGTCTACATAAAATTGTTTACCCATTACTTCACTCAGTGGACCACCCGTACGCTTAAGGTGTGCATTTATCGTTGCCCGGAGTAGGAACGGACTGGAGGTAGCACCAAACAATACACTCTTGAAACGAAAAATCTTCAGGGGGTTAAGTGGGTCACTAGGATTCTCGGGCCATAAGAACCTTGTGCAATCCCGGTCAGCCTCCTGCAGATCCACTCTCAGGAAAGCTTTACTAATGTCCACCGTAAAGGCATAATTCTTAACCCTGAAGTTTAATAATATGTCTCCCAGTTTTTCCGTCAACGACGGACCTGTCCTCAAACAGTCATTCAAACTAGGTACATTTTTGTTACTCCTGGCACTACAATTAAACACAATCCTCAGAGGAGTGGTCTTAGAATCCTTCTTCACTCCGTGATGTGGCAAATAGTGACCATAAATCTGGGCTTGCTCGGGAGGTACCTCCTCTATGAATTTATTATTTAACTGCTCATTAATTACATCATCATAAGCAGTCAACAGTTCTGGTGTCTTGCTCAGTTCGTGGAGCTGAGCCTTTAATTGTCCATACGCCATCCGGTAATTAGTTGGTAGGTCTGGATGGTTCAGCTTCCACGGAGGTCTCACCCAGTATTGTCCAGATTCAAATTTAACATCCTTCTGGTATTGTTCTTGAGTAAAGGAATAATCTGGACTTTCTTCATTTACATTGATCCCTATGCTGTCCAATTCCCATAATTTATACACAGGTTCAACTTCATCCTCTATTGAAGTATATTTATACTGGGGTGATATTTCATGAGTAAGACACACTGTAACTGTATTTATGGCTTCCTCCAGTCATTCATTATCAGTACGAGGAAGCCTGCCATACATCACGTGACCTCCTGCGGTCCTTAGAAGGGTGACTCCGCATTTCTTTGTCATACCCTTTACAAAGGTGGCATAATGGTCACTACCTATCAAAATATCTATTGGCCCACAGAATCATTATTTACACCAGAAGGTGCCAAATTTACCTTACTTGAAAGCCTTTCAGTAGCGTTACCAAGCCCTATTGTAGATATTTTCTCTGGGAGCCTATCCACAATTACGGCATTAATACGTTTTCTCTCATTGCCCAGCCTGACAGTTACATAAACAGTGTCGTATGACTGAGCCTTCTTATTCGAGAGAAAGCCAGATAACTTGAGTATAGCAGGATCTCCCATTTGTACCTTCATCCCATTAAGGCAATTACGTTTTATGAAGGTACGTTGTGATCCCTGATCCAGTAATGCTGTTACAGTTTTGGATTTACGCCGTTTATCATTAATCACCACATCCAACACAGGTAAAGCTACCTCAGCTAGGCCATCATTACCGACATTAGCTGCTATCTTTAAGTTGGTTACTGTTGTGTCCGGGTTATTATCACTATCAGTACTATTGTTACCATCATTATGATTAGATCTGCCCTTACACATAGCTATGTGGTGTCTTCCCTTGTTGCAAGTTAGCACGGCAATCCCTTATATTATGATTTCCTAGACACCTGATACATCTAGCAAGCTCTTCCAATCTTTCCACTTTAACATCCCATGAATTATAGGCATTACAGTTCTTAGAGAAATGAGTACCGTTGCAGAAGATACAATCTCTCCTTTCCTTGCCTGACCTCTTATCAACTGGGCTACCCTTATTGTGGTACTCCCTCCTCCTGCTTTGATGTGGAGAACCACTATTACTGGCCCCTGTCACTTGATATGTGCCTATGTAACCCCGTTTAGTAGGCGACTTATGATTATTGATATTGGGATCAAGTTTCCTTTTGTGGAACTTGACAGGTGCACTGGGGTCTGTAGACGTAGTATTCCTAGAGGTAATGGGTTGGCTGGTCTGCAGTTGGACAATTAGCTCCTGCAGGCCCACTCTTATTTCTTCCAACCCGAAGTAACCCTTGTGATATCTGTTAGATAGCCACTCTACTGTCTTGTGGTTCAATTTATTCTGAATCAAGGCACTCAACAACCACTCTGCTCCCTCCAGATCATATTTATTACTCAAGGTCTTAAGAGTGCTTTCTAGTTTGATCCTAAATTGCTGTAAGCCATTGCAGTTGTGATCTGGAGTCTTCAAACTAGCCAAATTAGCTACTAGATCCAGCCTACTTTGCTCCAAGTTACCGTAAGTGACCTCCAACAAGTCAACTGCCTCACTATAGGAGTCATCTACATTTGGGAATGCTTGTATGAGAACATGCGCATCTCCCCTTACTTGTCCCTTTAAATAGCATAATTTGGTAACACTTGCAAGATCACTCCTATCATGTACGACTGCTTTAAAGATAGACCAAAACTCCTCCCAGTTTTCTCCTGGATTAAACACAGGCATGCATAATTATGGGAGTTTTGGTAGATACCTCTGATTTTCCTTACTAGGTTGACCAGCAACATTGTTTACACCCTTTACCTTCTCCAAAGCCTTAGTTTTGCAAGACACAATGTTGTCCTCCACTTCATAATATTGATCCAGCAGCCGCTCCCTTTCAGCATCATCTGCACAATTCACCAGAAGATCGCTCTCACAGTCCTTATACCACAATTTATATGACTCATATCTGTTTTCTAAGGCATCTAGGAGTAACTTTAATTCATCAGGGTTTACTGTTTCTTGTCTCATTAACTCCATACACTTGTTGTATGATTTAGTAACATGACCCTTCCGAGCTTGTAGTGATGCTTTCTTTGCTTTGGCATCCATGGACTTGCCAGCCACACTAACTTCCTAAGACCCAGCCATGGTTAGGGAATTAATAATGACCAATTATATAACTTAAGTAGACACCTTGTGAGAGTAATTCTTGCACTTTACTCTTACATAAATCCTAGCCACCCATGAGCTAGTAATTAATTGGGCTAATTATCATCCACCACACGACCGATTAAATTTGCGTGCCCTATACCCACTTTCTTCAATCAGTCACTTAATTATTAAGTAATAAATTCAATCAATTTTTCACTGATTGCATCCGGTTCGAAGGACCAGTGGGCAGATATGGAAAATTTTATAGGGGTGATTACCTGTATGTACCTCAACATTACATACATATGAGTAATCTCATTGGGAGACAACAACTATATTGTTTACCGCAGTCACCCCGTGTAGACATGTGAGAAAACTTAACCACCTCTGGTCACTGCAGGTGGCCCCCTCGACCCTCACAATCTTATCCATATCTATCTGAGACCAGTATAAATTGGATAGCACCCTCAAGTATGTTGCTACTAGTTAATTGTGGACTGTATAGATTATATTAGTGTAACTGAATGAAGGGGGGGTAGGTTACACATGGATATATCCATCAAGGAAAAAACACTTGTACATAATCCCACCACTTACCAGATATTCTCTGGTGGTCACTTGATGTAGGTGGATCACCCATAACCCATCCAATTACAACATACCTAACTGGCCAGTATCAGTCTGCTATAACTAGAAAGGTTACTTAGCTGTGGGTGATTGATGCTCCTTATTTCCTCCATTCACCATCTCATTTTGATGTCCTGTTGCACTGACACGGTTCTTATTCCAGCAGGATGAGGTATCCGTTAGTTTGTCCCGGTTTAGAAGTCATGACTCCATAAAAACTTCACTATCCTCGAGACAGGAACAACGAGGTAAACATGTGCACACACACTCTGGGAATGGCAGCTCATATCGCTTCAACGATTCCTTAACTTAGTGTTATTATCACTGATTACATTACAATTCACAAGACAATTTAATGTCTCATAATTATTATACACATTAGAGGTCACTCCATTAAGATCTGAGAATGATGAGTGAGGATTAACTCACGGGTATTTCCCCTGGACACACACCATGGCTGTGCACCAGTCAACCCCGGTCGAACTATTATCCACTCATTTTACCACTTTATTACAGTGGTCATGTAAATCACATTCCCTCACTCTTCACCAGGAACAGTTATGACACTTCCTATTAGGAAGTGAGGCCTATATTAATCCTTAGGCCGCCGTGAACTCCAATTTCCTGATCCCATGTTTTCACAGCATCCTCACTACATTCAAAACACTGCCGCCAACCCCTGCCCTGAGTCGACCTGTCCTCCCCCCCCCCCGCACATCCGCGCAGGTGCAGGGCGAACCCGGTTGGTTCTATTCAAAATACAAATACATTTTGACCCAAATCAACACATTAAACACTTATTAGGCACTATAGCTTCGGAAATTAAATAATTTCCACAGAATCAATAACTGCCGGAGCAATTCGTAGCCATCTTGATAAGCACAGATTGATTAATGAATCTCAACACGGTTTTACAAAGGGGCATTCCTGTCTTACGAATTTACTAACTTTTTTTGCTGACGTGTTTGACGCGGTAGATCATTGTAATGAATATGATATTGTGTATATGAACTTCAGTAAGGCTTTCGATAGAGTTCCACACCAGAGGCTATTGAGGAAACTTAAGGTACGCGGAATAGGAGGAGAAATTTTTTCCTGGGTAGAGGCATGGCTGACAAATAGGCAACAGAGAGTTTGCATAAATGGGGAGAAATCAGAACGGGGGCACGTCACAAGCGGTGTTCCTCTGGGGTCAGTGATGGGACCATTGTTGTTCACAATTTACATAAACGACGTAGATGAGGGAATAAATAGCGACATAAGGAAATTTGCTGATGACACCAAAATAGGCTGTCCAATTCATTCTAATGAGAACACTAGAGCACTCCAGGATGATTTGAATAGACTGATGCAGTGGTCGGAGAAGTGGCAGATGCAGTTTAATATAGACAAATGCAAAGTTCTGAATGTTGGACAGGAAAATAACCATGTGACATATAAACTAAATAATGTATGTCTTAATACTGCTGATTGCGAAAAGTATTTAGGAGTTCTGGTTAGCAGTAATCTAAAACCAAAACAACAGTGCATTAGTGTTCGCAATAAAGCTAACAGAATTCTTGGCTTCATATCTAGAAGTATAAATAACAGAAGTCCTCAGGTTGTTCTTCAACTCTATATATCCTTTGTTAGGCCTCATTTAGACTATGCTGCTCATTTCTGGTCACCATATTACAGAATAGATATAAATGCTCTGGAAAACGTACAGAGGAGGATGACAAAGATGATCCCATGTATCAGAAATCTTCCCTATGAGAGTAGATTGAGAGCCCTGAATCAGCACTCTCTCGAAAGAGAGAATTACGGGTGATATGATCGAGGTGTATAAATGGAAAACAGGAATAAATAAAGGGGAATGTAAATAGCGTGCTGAAAATTTCAAGCCAAGACAGAACTCGCAACAATGGTTTCAAGTTGGAAAAATTCAGATTCAGGAAGGATATAGGAAAACACTGGTTTGGTAATAGAGTTGTGGATGAGTGGAATAAACTCCCAATTACAGTTATTCAGGCTAAAACGTTGTGTAGTTTTAAAAATAGGTTAGATAAATACATGAGTGGGTGTGGGTGGGTGTGAGTTGGACTTGACTAGCTTGTGCTACTAGGTCTGATGCCGTGCTCCTTCCTTAAGTGGAAGTGACCTGACTAGGTGGGTCATTGGGCTAATCCGGGGGGGATGACATGGACCTGCTTTGCATGGGTCAGTGGGCCTGCCGCGGTGTTCCTTCTTATGGTTTATGGTCTTATGAGTAGGTGTGGGTGGGTGTGAAGTGGACCTGACTGGCTACTAGGTCTGAGGCAGTGCTAGTCCCTTAGGTGACGTGTCTGACCTCACTAGGTCAGGGTATTGGCTTAAGCCGGTGGGGAGAATTGGAGCTGCCTCGCATAGACCAGAAGACCTGTTGCGGTGTTCCTTATTTCTTATGATCTTATGTTCTTATGAGGGCAAATATTCTATTAGTGGGATGGATCTGTGAAGGACCTGCCTAGTATGGGCCAACAGGCCTGCTGCAGTGTTCCTCTTTTCTTATGTTCTTATGTACACACCAAATTTTAACCACACAGTAGAGCGAAAAACTAACGTGAAGGACCTGGGAGTGATAATGTCAGAGGATCTCACCTTCAAAGACCACAACAATGTATCTACTTCATCTGCTAGAAAAATGATAGGATGGATAATGAGAATCTTCAAAACTAGGGACGCCAAGCCCATGATAATTCTCTTCAAATCACATGTTCTCTCTAGGCTGGAATACTGCTGTACACTAGCTGTCCCCTTTAAGGCAGGCGAAATTCTGACCTGTAGAATGTACAGAGAACTTTTACAGCACACATATGTACAATAAAGCACCTAAATTACTGGGAACAGTTGAAGTTCTTGATTTGTATTCTCTGGAATGCCGGTGAGAAAGATACATGATAATATTCACTTGGAAAATCATGGAAAAATCTTGAAAAAATTTGCACACGAAAATCACTCCCTACTAAAGCAAAAGACTCGGCAGGAGATGCATCATATTCCCAATGAAAAGCAGAGGTGACACGTGTATACCTGGAGATACCTGGAGAGGGTTACCGGGTCAACGACCCTACGGATCGGTCTGAGACCAGGCCTCGTGGTGGATCAGGGTCGCACACAAACCGATGTAAGACTAGTCAGGTACTGACTTTAGGTGCCTGTCCAGTGCTTTCTTGAAGACAACCAGGGGTCTATTGGTAATCCCCCTTATGTATGCTGTATGCTGGGAGGCATTTGAACAGTCTTGGGCACCTGACGCTTAATGTGTTGTCTCTCAGTGTACTCGTGGCCCCCTGCTTTTCATTGGGGGAATATTGTATCTTCTGCTGAGTTTTTTGCTTTAGTACTGAGCGATTTTCGTGTGCAAGTTTGGTACTAATCCTTCTAGGTTTTTCCAAGTGTATATTATTATGCATCTTTCTCGCCTGTGTTCCAGAGAATACAAATCAAGGGACTTCAACCGTTCCCAGTAATTTGGGTGCTTTATCGTACTTATGTGTGTCATGAAAGTTCTCTGTACACTGTCCAGGTCAGCAATTTCGCCAGCCTTGAAGGGGACAGTTAGTGTACAGCAGTATTCCAGCCTAGAGAGAACAAGCAATTTGAAGAGAATCATCATGGGCTTGGCGTCCCTACTTTTGAAGGTTCTCATTATCCATCCTATCATTTTTCTAGTAGATACATTGTTGTGGTCTTTGAAGGCGAGATCCTCTGACATTATCACTCCCAGGTCCTTCACATTAGTTTATCGCTCTGTTGTATGGTTAGAATTTGTTGTATACCCTGATACAGTCTTAATTTGATCAAGTTTTCGTTATCTGAGTAGTTGAAATTTCTCTTAATTGAATTTCATATTGTTTTCAACCTCCCATTTGAAGATTTAGTTGATGTTCCCATGGGGCCTGGTGTTGTCTTCAACGGTGGACACTGTCATGGCAATTAGGGTGTCATCTGCAATGGAATACATGGAGCTATGGCTTACATATCTATGTCAAATACGAGGATGAGAAACAAGATGGGAGCGAGTACTGTGCCTTGTGGAACAGAGCTTTTCACTGTAGCCGCCTCAGACTTTACTCTGTTTACTATTACTCGTTGTATTCTGTTTGTCAGGAAGTTATAGATCCACCTACAAACTTTTTCTGTTATTCCTTTATCACGCATTTTGTGTGCTATTACACCATGGTCACACTTGTCGAAGGTTTTCACAGAGTCTGTGTATATTACATCTGCATTTTTTTTATCCTCTGAAGCATCCAGGACCTTGTCATAATGATCCAGTAGCTGGGACAGGCAGGAGCGACCTGCTCTAAACCCCGTGTTGCCCTGGGTTGTGTGATGGGTGTCTAGGTGGTTGGCGATCTTGCTTTAAATTCAATTAGACTATAAGTGTTAAATTTTAGTGGAGTGTAGACTACAGAGACAGTTGTCATAATTGTAATGTTGTGTATATTGTATGCACTGACCTTGTTCTACAGGACGGTATTTCTTGAACACTTGGCGAGATGTATAAGGACAAACTGGCCAGAAGGTGAACCATCACTTAGCGCTTCATTAACTGTGAAGGCACAAGCCACACTAGAGAGGTGACCTCGTTAACCGTGGTGCTGTTTACCCAGTCAAACACCCTGTGGAAGGTCATATACTACTCAAAACCAAACCCAAAATTTTATCACTAATATTTTGCACAAGGGATGAACATGGGGAATATATAAAACCCAAATTTTCAAATCCAAATACCTAAAAAAACCTCTCACATTGATAAACATTTTCCAAAAGATTTTCCACATCAAACATTAGCCAATTTATTTCAAAACCTAAATATGATAACTGATGCCGCATGAAAAAAGATCATTTTACTACTCTCGGTGACTTCAATATAAATCTCCTCAAAACCAGGCCCCACACTTTAAACAAAAATTCAAAAACCAAGAGAAACCTGTATGTTGCTACCAACAGTAACAAAACCTACAAGATTTACAGAACAAGTTTTTTCCCTACTTGACCACATTTTGGACCAACCCCAAAATCCCCCTTTAAAATCGGGCAAAAATTCCCGAAAATCCCACAGACCACTACCCGACTTTCCTTAACAACTTTTTGGAAAATTTAAACCCCCAAGACACTATTTAAAGTCCCCTTTCAGACTTCAAAAGGGCGGGCCATTAATAACTTCAAAACACAGTACAAACTTTGGACTGGCACACGGGAGCCAAAAAAATCTAACAGATATTGACGAATGTATAAAAAATTTTTTCAAAAAAAGGGACCCAATACCTCTATAAAAAAGCACTCCCCCAAAAAAAACAAAAAAAAGATGCCCGCTAAGAGACTGAACATCCCGGGCTAACACCCGAAATTCCAAATCCAAAAACAAAACACCAATTGAAAAACAGTACAGAATGGGTCACATAACCAGAGACCAAAAAAAACGTTACTCGTCATCCAAACCCAGCCTGAAAGAAGGGAAAAAAAAATTGTTTTAAATAAAACAAATTTCCAACTTACGGTGATAAAAAAAAAAACCAAAAAAAACCCTATAAAAATTCTAGGAAAAAAAAAAGATATCACAAATAGCAAAAAAAAATTTTACAAAATCAATGAAACCCCAACTCCCCCCAAACAGAAACAAAAAAACAGACTAAATTTGATTTCTTCCCAAACAAAGGGAAAAAACCCCCCCCCCCTTTTTTCCCCCCCCCAATAAAACCCCCAACTCAATACCCCACCAAATAACAAACCTAAACCGGCAACTACCCGAACACACTGTTCCAAGCCCCCGAAAACCCCCAAAACGAATCCCCCTTATTACAAAACACTAAAAAAAAAAGGGCGGGGAGATTTAAATCCCTTTACCACCTTTTAAAAACAAAAAAGTGCACAAGTACTATCACCAATAAATTGGGCAACACTTTTTAAAAAAATCCTTGAACCCTTTCCACCTTCCTACAAAATCAAAATACAAGGGTCCCCCCCCGATCCACAAAGGGGGAGCCCAAAACCAGATTTGGGGAAAAACCTTGGGCCAATATCCAACTTACCCCTCCCTAAAAAATTTCTTCGAAAAAAAATTTTCATAAACGAATCTACCCTCCCTTTATCTCCCAAAACATACTCAACCCCTCCCAAATTTGGTTTCAGGCCTAATAAAAAACTAAAGTTTCTAAAAAACCCAAAAGCAAAACATAAATACACTGCCAATAGAGAAAAAAAGAATCCCCGGGGATTTTTCTTTTGATTTCCCGTAAAGCTTTTTGAACGTTGACCATAAATTGCCCCGGGGGAAAAATTGTCACACTTTGGAAAAAGGGGGCACTCCCTAAACCCCCTCAATCATACCCCCAGCAACAGAAGCCAAAAAGGTATGAAAAGGGGGGCAAACCCTCTGCAAAACCCAATTTTAAAATTTTGGTGTCCCACAGGAAGTGCCTTTTTGGCCCTTTTTCTTTTTCTCCTAAAAAACAAAAAAGACCTACCCAAATGCTTCGCAATTACTAAAAACCCACACAAATTTGCAGAGGGAACACTACATAC
Organism: Cherax quadricarinatus; assembly: GCF_026875155.1. NCBI lineage: Eukaryota > Metazoa > Arthropoda > Malacostraca > Decapoda > Parastacidae > Cherax > Cherax quadricarinatus. The sequence continues at coordinate 4,062,787 of NC_069456.1, forward strand.
TCTTCTCCCACCCGAGCCCAGTCACGCTAGCCAATACTTTTAAATACCGAATTACCAGAAAAACAAAACCTGGATAAAACAACAAATTTACACTAAACATGACAAAACCTACTTCATTAAATTTTGGGTAACAGAGCTACAGAGGCCCCCTTCTTAAAAAAAATGAAAAAAGGGTTTCACCAAATCAAAAAGCAAACAAGGGAAAATTTTTGGGAACCCAAACCTTATAATAGACTCAAATTTCATACACAAAAAAACAAATTTCTAAAAAAAATTTCCAAAAACTGTAGGCATACAATCGAAGATACGGAACTATGCTCCACATCACCCTCCGGCCCATTTTCACTCTCTTATTTACCCCTATCCCCCTTTTGGGAATTTGTGCAGGGGGCCCAAAACCCAACAAGTAACCATCTCAACCACTAATTACCCAAAAAAAGGCTGCATTTTAAAAATGAAAACAAATTCTCACTATAGGCAGCACACTCCCCAATTTTCCCAATACCCTAAACCTCCTCACCATCCCCAAAAACATCCATACTTACTACTGCACCAAATTACATACATAAAACCACATAACCTGATATTAACCCTCCCCCAAACATCCCTTGCCAACCTCAACAGAACACATGACCAAAACAAAAAGGGGCACAGATCACTTTTTTGAGGGTTCCCGTGCCATCTCACACTATGTAAAAACCAATGCAAAAAAAAGGCCCCTAAAATTTTGGAATTCTTTAAACCTGAAAATAAAAAAAGAAACAAAAACCTTTTTTTATAAATTCAAGTCTTTTCCCAAAAATTTTCCTTACTTCCCCCAAAAACCAAATAAATACTAAAATAACTAAAACCTTAAAAATTGTATACTTAAATGGTTTCCACAATTATATCACAAAAATTTTTAAAACCCAAAACCCCCAATCAAACTTTATTTTTTTTTAAAAATACACCCCCTAACAAAATACTCCATTCAACAAAATGAACAAAAATTTCATAAAAACCATATGCCCTGCCCCTTTTTTTAAAAACCCCATTTGGCTTTATAGAAATCTGTTTACAATAATGTTTATCACTGTTTTTCATCAGGGTTTAGTTAATTTTAAAATTTAAATTTTTTTAACCCACCCGAAAATGCAATTCATAGTAAAAAGGGTTTTGGCAACTGCTCTTAAAAACCTGTATTTGTTGTACCTCTGTATGTGTGTTTCAAATTTTAAAAAAAAAAATAAATAAATAAAAAAATTTAAATAAATAAATATCATATTCTTTTCCATAAAAAAAATTTAGTAAATTCGTAAGACGGGAACCCCGCTTTGTAAAACCGGTTGAGATTCATTAATCAATCTTGTTATCAAGATGGCTAGAATTGCTTGGGCAATTATTGATTCCAAAAATTTTTTCCCGTTTATAAAGGTAACCCTTTTTGGGTTTATAGTTCGAACCCAAGGGGCCGGCCCCGGGGCCGGGGGGAAATTTTTTAAATTAAATTTGCCTTTTCCCCCCACTTATCGGGCCCACAAAACCCAATTTTGTAGTGAATTTAAAAAAGAGTACCAAAAAGGAAGGGCTAAGTTCCTTTTTACTTTCCTTTAACCCCCTTTGGGAAATATTTCCCATCAGGCCCTTGGTTTTGTGGGTTTTTAGCCCCCTTTTAATTTGCCCTGAGGACCATGCCCACTATTTAACCGCAAGGGTGCATATTTTTTATTATCGCCCTTTTTCCACATAATCATTTTTTTCAGGAATATCGCATTATTTCCCGGGGTGAAAACTGAGAGAAAGCCGGTATTAGAATTTCACACATATCCTTATCCCCTGTCAGGATCGGGAACCAGAGTTACCCCGAAAGTGGGCCTATTTTTCCCCCTAATCTTTACTTCTTTAAAACTGAAAAAACCCCTTTTTGGGTTAGTCTTTAAATTTCCCCTTGCGACCTTAGCCCATAACCCCTTTTTTGCTTTTCTTTTTCCCTTTCTTTTTTTCTCTTTTTAAACTATTAAATTTTTTTGTTAACTTGCCATCCCCCTCTTTTGATATGCCTTTTTAAAATGCCTCTCTTTTGCCCAAATTTAGATGTTTTAATCTATTTTTTCCCATTTTTTTGGGGAATCATTTTTGTTAGATCAAAATTTCACTACTCGGGACAAAATTGGGTTTGGGCAGCTAGAACTTTTCGGGAAAAAGGGCCTTTTTTGGCAAGCAAGATAAACCTCCCTTTCCCCCAATTCGGGAAAAAAATCCCAAATTTTAAACCCCAAACCCAGGTAATTTTTCAGCCCCAAAGAAGCGGGCAAGCGAAAATCGGGGACAGAGTTTTGATTGAAATTTTATCGGGTTTAATTTCCATGATACTTTGAAACTAAGTATTTGTAAACTTTTTCCCAACTCACATTAACCTCAAGATTTTTAATTTTAGTGAATCTTTTTTGGAAAGGGAACAAAGTCAACCCAAATTTGGTTTCCCTCTAGTTGGTTCTTTTCACAACCTGTTCTAAAAACCCAACCTAAACCATATCAAGAAAGTCCCCAAACCCAAAAAAATTTCCCTTTTTCATATTTTTCCCTATCAATTTGTCTAAATTTAAAAAACTCCCTTTATCACAACATTTTATATCTAGATCATTAAAAAATTTTAAACCCATAACACTTACTGCACCCCTATCAATTTTGGGGGCCCCTAAAATCACACCAAATTAATTTGTCACGTCCCTCGAAAACTGTACCAAACAGATTCGTGTTCGTTTTTTTCTAATCTTATATCATGTCTAAGATAACAATTTAAATATCTCTGACTTTCAACGCCACCCACCAACCCCTTTCCCGTTGACCCAACAGTTTGGAATAATTTATAACCCTTATGTTTATTTAAAGGCATATCTCTACTTTTAGGTTGATCCCGGTCCGGGTTTTTCCCAAAAATATCTGTATTACCTAAACGCAAGAAAACCCTTTGCTCATCCCACTTATTTTTAGACCCCCTACAAATTTTTTAGTATACCCTTTTTTAATTTGGGGGCTAGTCATTCCCTTGCCCTCAAACCCCTCTCTTTTTTGTTGATCAATTAATTTGCCATTACTAGCTTTTTAATTTTAAAAATTGTCTTTAAACATATCCCTGAGGTTTCCGGTAAATCTTCTGATTTTTAACCTTAAACTGCAAACCCCATTTTTAACCACAAACACCCATAAACCTTTTAAAAATCTAACAAATTTTTAAAATTTCCCCGATAATCCCTCAATTTTACTCTCAATTTGAATTTGGGGTAAAGGGAACCCACTCCATCCCCCGAGAATGAACCCCCCATCCCTTGCCAATAAAAAATCACGTTTTGCCAAAAAATAAAATTTGGCCCAGTTATCAATGAAAAGGGATTGCAAGTTCCTTGCATTTCCCTTTTTAGGGCAGCAATTTTTTAAACCCAATTTCCCCAGACATTCATTCACTGCCACACTCTTTCTAGGGAAGATGCTACATATGACTGGGAAACCCTCCCTTTGACCACCTACCTTTTGTGGCCCCGACCTGTACTTATCTCAGCTCCTCTCTCCGCCCTTCCCAAAAGTCAAATTTCCCCCACACTAAGCCCGAAAAAATGGGTTGACCCTTACCTGATAAAATGTTATCCCAAAACCCGTGACTAAAGTCACCTACACCCAAACTCCCGGAAGACACACTCCTTTCTGACTTGTTTTGCTCTGTTACAAAAAACAAAGCCTATTTTTAAAATATTCTTAAACCCTTTATTAGCAGGGGAAACGTGATACCTTCAAAACCCCACAACCAATTTAAGTAAAACTCGACATAGAGAACAAGGGAAACGATTTCCTAAACCCTTTACAAACTTTTATATTAACCCTATTTTCTTCTTTTTCCCTGAACTGGAACCAAATTGCCACTTAAAGCAGCTGCCTTATCACTGCTGGGGGAAAATTTCCTCCTTACCAGCAAAATCCTTCCCACACTTCCCCAAAATCAACTGGGTTAAGCTTTTAGCCTCCTTTTTTCCTCCGAAAAAATAGAATCCCCCTTCAAGACTTAACCTGAGATTCTAAAAACTAAAAACAAGCCATGGTGCTTGGGAACAGCCCCCGAGCTTAGGCATTTTTACCACACTTACCACTGACCTCATCGAATCATGTCACTAAACCCCCAGTAAAACCCCTTAGTGTCATGACAGAGGGTTTTTTGTATCATGTCACTTTCCTCCCGTACCTCCTTGGTGGGCAAAGACAGTTTTTGTAAAACAATTTTAAATACCCCCCAGTAACCCCCCTGGGGTCATGGGCAGAGTTTTTTTGTTCCCTGCCACTACGTTTTCCCGTACCTCCCCGGTGTCATGAAAAAAGTTTTTTGTATCATGTCACTACCTCCAGTAACCCCTTGGTCATTACAGAGGGGCTTTTAAACATAACACTACCCCCACTACCTTCCTGGGGTCATGACCAAAGGGTTTTGGGATCAAGTCCCCACCTCCAGATCTTACTGGTGAAGGGCAGAAATTTTTTTATCATTTCACTACCCCCAGGGACCTGCCTGGGGGTCATTGGGGGCAAGGGTTTTTAAAATTTTAAGCCCCTTCCCCAGTTTTTTCCCGGTTTTCCCTGACAAAGTTCCTTTTTTCTTTTCCCCTTTCCCCACACCTCCCCGGGGGTCCCCTGACAGAGGTTTTTTCTATCATGCACTAACCTCCATTTTCCCCTGTTGTCATAACAAGGTTCTTGTATCATGTCCCCTATCCCCCAGTACCTCCCTGGTGTCATGACAGAGGTTTTTTGTAACATGTTCACTACCTCCAGTACCTTTCCCTTTTGGGTCCCTGACCGAGGGTTTTTGTTCATGTCAATACCTTTAAGTACCCCCTTTTGGGGCTTTCAGGTTTTTTGTACATGTCCAAAAAACCCCCAGTACCCCTGGAGTCAAACAGAGTTTTTTTTATCATGCCCCCTACGTCCCTTTAAAAACCCCGGTGTCATGACAGAAGTTCTTGTATCATGTCACTTTCCTCCCATAAACCCGTTTGGGGCCATGGGGAGAGGGTTTTTTTTGTATCATGTCACAAACCCCCAGTACCTTCCTGGATCATACAGAGGTTTTTTTGGGATCATGCACAAACCCCCAGTATCTCCCTGGTGTCATGAAAAGAAGGGGTTTTTTTATCATTTTAGTACCTCCAGTACCTCCCTGGTTTTCATAAAAAAAGGTTTTTTTGAATCATGTCCCTTACCCCAATACCTCCTGTGTCATGACAGAAGTTTTTGTATCATTGCCCAAACCCCCAGTACCCCCCTGGGGTCAATACAGAGGTTTTTGTATCATGTCACTACCTCCATTTTCCCCTGTTTTTCAAGATAGAGGTTCTTGTATCATTCCCCTACCTCAAGTACCTCCCTGTTTCATGACAGGTTCTTGTATCAAGTTTACTACCTCCATACCTCCCCGGGGTCCCGAAAAGAAATTTTTTTTATCAAAGCCAAATACGTCCCGTACCCCCTGGGCATACAAAGTTCTTTATCATGTCCCCTACCCTAGTACCTTTGGGGCCATGACAAGGTTCTTGAAACATGTCACTACCCCATTCCCTTTCCCGGAAATCATGACAAGGGTTTTTGTATCATGTCAAAACCTTTCCCGTATTTCCCCGGGGTTTATGACAGAGGGTTTTGTTCATTTTAGACCCCCCATACCTCCCTGGTTTTCATGACAAAGGTTTTTGAAAACATTCATTTACCCCAAAAACCCCTCTGGGGTCTGACAGAAGTTCTGTATCATGTTTACTATCCTCCAATTTCCCTTTCCCCGGGGGGTCAAACAGAAGGGCTTTTTATCATTTCACTACCTCCAGTATCTCCCTTTGTCATACAGAGGTCTTGTATCATGTCACTACCTCAAGTACCCTCCCGGTTTCCCTGACAAGGTTTTTTGTATCAATGTCCCCAAACCTTTTAGCACCTCCCTGATGTCATACAGAAGTTTTTGTATCATGTCACTACCTCCAGTAAACCCTTTTTGGGGGTCATGACAAGGTTCTTTATCATGTCACTACCTCCTTTTCCCTTTCCCGTTTTTTGACAAGGGTTTTTGTTGGGGGGGCCCCAAATTTGCTATCTCCCGTAAACCCCCCTGGAAACATGACGAGGTTTTTCTATTTTTTCACTACCCCCAGTACCTCCCGGGGTGAAAGACAAGGTTTTTGTATCAATTTATTACCTCCCCGCCCCCCCCTCCCCTTTTTATTTTTCATGACACAAGTTTTTGTATCATGTCACTACCCCAGTAACTTCCCGGGTGTTAAAGACAGGGTTCTTGTATCATGGTTTTAAGGACCCACAAAATGAAAAAAAAAAAAAGAAAATTGTCCTAAATAAACGTAATGAAACACCACTACATCCCACGACCCCAGCTAACAAAAATAAGCACTTTTTCTCAACCAAAAAATCTAATCTCGCCCAAAAAAACCCACAACCCAAAAACCCCTGCCGGGGACTACCAATGGGAATTTCCCCCCAAAACCCTTTTATCTTGCACCAACTGACCCGCGGAAGTCCCCCGAGATTATAAAGTCACATAAAAAAAAACTCGGGAATCTGGTTTTCCCTGTCCCCCCATAACTGTACAAACGAGCGGACCATGTCCTTTTACATGGGTATTTCATTACTTTTTAAAAAAATTTACTAGAAACTACAAACCCTTCCCCCCAAACTACTCAAGATGGCAAGGGTTTCACCAAACATAAAAAGGGGGTGACCCAAAAACTTTAAAAAACTCTAGGCCAATATCAAAATTACCAATTTCTAAACCAAAATCCCTTTTAGAAACCGTGCACAGGAGACTATAACATTTAAAAACGCAAAAAAACAAAACTCAACCCCGCCAATTTTGGGATTCAGGAAAAAAAAAAAACACTAATGAAGCAATCATAAAAAAAGCAGATCTGCTTTTCAAAATCATTGGGGAAAAAAAAAATATCCACTAGGGTTTTTTTTTGACCTAAGAAAAACCTTTTTAACAGTAGGAACCCACGACATCCTACCCACCCAAAAATTGACCATTTCCCGGGATAAAAGCCATGCGCTTGCTTATTTCAAATCTTTTCCTTTCTAATAGGTATCAGTAAAAACACTCATTTTAAAAACACGCCCCACAACACGGCCACTTGATACTGGAGTTCCGCGAGGGGAAATGTCCTTGGTCCCCTGCTCTTTCCCATATACATCAATGATCTTCCCTACGTAATTTCCCCAAAACCTAAACCCAATCCTTTTCTGACACCCCGAACTTTATGTCCCTCTCTCACCCCAATCTTGCCACCCCCAACACCATTTTTTTTAAAAAGAGGAGCTGATCAAAAAAATCGACTTGCATGACAGGCCCAATAAACTTTCCTTAAAAACTGACAAAACCCCACTAAAGTTTTGTTTGGTAAACAAAGCAGCATGCACAAATTAAAATTTTAAAATCGACAACACTTTTCATTACCAACAAATTTGGGGAAAAATTCCCACCCCATACCTTTACAACAACCTGAAAATTTTAAACACAAAATATCCAACACATAACCAGAAAAATATCCAAAAAAGGTTGGATCCCTTTTCCCCAAAATACGATACTAAATGCCCAAAAAAGCCCTTCTCACACTATAAAAACCCCTCACATTTTTATCAAAACCTTTAACCCATTTCTATTTGTTGGGGTTGGGGATCAACTGGGAGCAACCCTACCAAAGCCAATAATAAAACCCCAAAAAAAAGCTGCATAAGAATAAAACAAAAAAAACCCATCCCTGGGAACACCCCCCCCCCCCTCTTCATAGAACAAAAATTACTCCCTTTCATACATCCACACTTACTACGGGGAATCTACATGAAAAAGGGCCTTTAAAATCTAATATCAACCCCTTTACCTAAAACCCTTTTTTGATATTGTGACAGAACCCCCCAGGGATAACACCAGAAAACCCAAAAAACTCTACGACATTTTTCCCCCTGTCCGCCAAAACCTTTTTTAAAAAACCAAAGTGTTCAAAGGCCCAAAAAACTGGGAAAACCCTACCTGAGAACTCTAGAACTGCAGACACATTCATCACCATCAAAACCAAAAACCCTTTTAAAAACTTTATCTCCCCATACACCCCTCCAACAAAAAACACGAAATTTCCAAACCTGGGGGTTCACCCCTTACCCCTCACTTACCCATTTGACCATAAAAAGAAATAATAATCTCAATCTTAAAATAATGAAACCCCGTGATACTCCCAAAACTGAAACTATGTACCTTTTGTCAAAAAAAAAGGGATTCACATTGCAAAAATCACAAACTAGTAAATTTTGTCACTTAGCCCTAAACCAACTTACCCCATAATTTGTAAATTTTAAAATAAAGAATTTAAACAAAATTTTTGCCGAAAAGCCCAGCCATGCAGCGTTCTAAAAGGGGACAATTTTGTAATCATTATTTTAAATACATGTAAAAACCCCTCAAAACCAAATTCGTAAATTCAACATTGTAATCCTTATTAAAAATAAACTTTGAATTTGGGAAATTTAAAATTTTACACCCCCCAGTACCTCCCGGGTCATGACAGAGGCTTTTTGTAACATGCCCCTACCTTTAAATACCTCCCCCGCTGCATTCCCCGAAAAAACCGAGGTTTTTTGTATCATGACAATACCTCCATACCTCTTCCGGGTCATGACAGAGGGTTTTCCCCTTGGGATCATTTTCCCCTACCTCAAGTACCCCCCCTGGTGTCAAAGAAAGGGTTTTCTTCATTCAAACCAAACCCCCCAGTAAACCCCCCTGTGGGCATGACAAGTTCTTTTACAAAGTCAAATAAATTCCCAAACACCCCTAAAAGTCCCTGACCGAAGTTCTGTTTTCATGTCACTACCTCCAAATACCTTTTTTGGGTC
>NC_069456.1:4072196-4174696 GCF_026875155.1 Cherax quadricarinatus
TCCTAAAAGGGGGGGTTAATACCTTAATGGGTAAATGCGGAACTACATATCTCAAGATAAAAATAAAGTGGGTAGGGATTAACCCCTTAGATTGGCGCTAAGCTGTAGAAAACACACTAAGACTGTAAATAAGTGGGTGGGATAACACCCTAGATGAACTAAGCTGGGGAAAGGATAACACCTAGACTGTAACTAAGCTGGGGTAGGATAACACCTAGACTTTAACTAAGCTGGGGTAGGATAACACCTAGACTGTAACTAAGCTGGGGTAGGATAACACCTAGACTGTAACTAAGCTGGGGTAGGATAACACCTAGACTGTAACTAAGCTGGGGTAGGATAACACCTAGACTGTAACTAAGCTGGGGTAGGATAACACCAGACTGTAAACTAAGCTGGGTAGGATAACACCTAGACTGTAACAAGCGGGGGTGGATAACACCTAGACTGTAACTAAGCTGGGGTTGGATAACACCTAGACTGTAACTAAGCTGGGGTAGGATAACACCTAGACTGTAACTAAGCTGGGGTTGGATAACACCTAGACTGTAACTAAGCTGGGGTTGGATAACACCTAGACTGTAACTAAGCGGGGGTGGATAACACCTAGACTGTAACTAAGCTGGGGTAGGATAACACCTAGACTTTTAAATTCTACGGAATTATACAAATGTCTTAACAAACCATACCACGGGCGGAGATAGAACCCGCGATCAGATCTCAAAACTCCAGACCGTCTAAAGGAAACGTACTCAAGTTGTGAAAGTCAAATAGTGTGATCTAAACTTCATTTCTTGATATATCATTACTTTATCTCTCTCTCTCTCTCTCTCTCTCTCTCTCTCTCTCTTCTCCCCTTTCTCCTTCTCTCTCTTCTTTATTCTTCTTTCTCTACTTTTTTTTAATCTTATTTTCTCTTTTTTATCACTTCAGTTTTTACGCAGGAAGATACTAATGAAATTCCAGAAATAATAAATTTTGTAGAACAGAACAATAATAAACTATGCACGATTAGGGTAATTAGTGACTCACGAAATCGTAATGACACGATTGCAAACCATAAAACGGGCGGGGATAGAACCCGCGATCAGAGGGTAATTAGTGACATGGTCCTCAGACAAATAGAGAAATTAAAACCGAACAAATCCCCAGGCCCTGAGGAACTGTTTGCAAGGGTTTTAAATGACTGTAAAGAGGAGCTTAGCAAACCTTGGCTAATCTTTTCAACATATCACTACAAACTGGCATGGTGCCAGACAAGTGGAAAATGGCAAATGCAATAACTATTTACAAGGCAGGTGATAGGTCCTTAGCTTCGAACTATAGACCAATAAGCCTTCCTCCATAGTGGGAAAATTTATGGAATCAATAATTGCCGAGGCAATTTGTAGCCATCTTGAAAGGCATAAATTGATTAATGAATCTCAGCAAAGGGGCGTTCTTGCCTTTTTCACCAAGGTATTTGAGGAGGTAGATCACGGTAATGATTGCGATATTGTGTATATGGAGTTCAGTAAGGCTTTTGATAGAGTCTCACATCAGAGGCTATTGAGGAAAATTAAGGGACAGAGAATAAGAGGAAAAATTTTTCCTGGGTAGAGGCATGGTTGACAGATAAGCAGCAGAGAGTTTGCATCAGTGGGCGCGTCACGAGTGGTGTTCCACAGGGGTCAGTGTTGGGCGCTTTGTTCACAATTTATATAAACGACATTGATGAGGGAATAAATGGCGACATTAGTTAGTTTGCTGATGACACCAAAACAGGTAGCTTAATTCATTCTAATGAGGGCATAAGTGTTCACAATTAAGCGAACAGAATCCTTGGCTTCATATCAAGAAGTATAAATAATAGAAGTCCTGAGGTTGTTCTTCAACTCTATATATCCTTGGTCAGGACTCATTTAGACTATGCTGCTCAGTTCTGGTCACCATATTACAGAATGGATATAAATGCTCTGGAAAACGCACAAAGGAGTTTGACAAAGTTGATCCAATGTTTCAGAAATCTTTCCTATGAGGATAGACTGAGGGCCCTGAATCTACACTCTCTAAAAAGGCGTAGAATTATGGGTGATATGATTGAGGTGTATAAATGGGAATTAGGAATAAATTAAGGGAATGTAAATAGCGTGCTAAAATTATCTAGCCAAGACAGGACTCGCAGCAATGGTTTTAAGTTGGAAAAAATCAGATTCAGGAAGGATATAGGAAAGCACTGGTTTGGTAATATTGTGGATGAGTGGATCAAACTCCCGAGTACCGTCATAGAAGCTAAGACGTTGTGTAGTTTTAAAAATAGGTTTGATAAATACGTAAGTGGTTGTAAAGTTGGGCCTGACTTACGGCATGGCGATGCCTTTCTCCTTCCTTAATATGTCCTGCCAAATTGGTACATGTTTTTAACCTGAACTTACCCTCCTCCAATGGGCCCGAACTTTTCGGATTCATCCCTTCGTTCCTAACTTTTTTGACTTTCTCTCCCAGAATATAAAACCTTGTTTCCATTCACTTCCTCCACGTCACCTCACTAAATCCAATCCACAAAAACCCCTTATTTCCCCCCCAACCTTCCAACCAATTTCCCCTCAATGGATAACCAACACTTTTTTCTCTCCCTGGAAACCCAACACTTTTCAAGTTATAACCCCACCTCCCCCTTAATCCAAACTTTCTCTCATTATCCAACACTTCCTCGGAATGCCAACACTTTCTTTCAGGTAGCCAACACTTTTCTCAGGGATCCCAAATTTTCTCTCAGGGTATACCAAACTTTCTCTCAGGGTATCCCAACATTTTCTCTCTGGTATACCAACAGTTCCTAAGGTATATTCAACCTTTCTCTCAGGGAAAAACCAACACTTTCTCTCAGGTTACAACACTTTCTCTCAGGGATCCAAACACTTTCTCTCATTTACTTTTTTTTTTTTTTATTTTTTTTTTTGAACCACGATTTCCCTTTACTTTCTTATAAAAATTATTTTTTTTTTAAAAAGTAGTATACTTAGATACGGAGGGTTGACTTTGCAGACTTTCTAAATTTCCTGGGATTATATTCGGGCAGTTTTCAATTATTTAAACTATTGAACATTAGTTTAAACTAGTTTTTTAGAAAACTAAAATTATTTTTTTTTTATTTATTATCACACGGGCCGATTCCCCCAAAGGGCAGGTGGCCCGAAAAAGAAAAACTTTCACAATCTTTCACTCCATCACTGTCTTGCCAGAAGGGTGCTTTACACTACAGTTTTTAAACTGCAACATTAACACCCCCCTTCAGAGTGCAGGCACTGAACTTCCCATCTCCAGGACTCAAGTCCGCCTGCCGGTTCCCTGAACCCCTTCATAAATGTTACTTTGCTCACACTCCAACAGCAAGTCAATATTAAAAACCACTTGTCTCCATTCACTCCTATCAAACACGCTCACGCATGCCAGCTGGAAGTCCAAGCCCCTCGCACACAAAAACCTCCTTTACCCCCTCCCTCCAACCTTTCCTAGGCCGACCCCTACCCCGCTTCCTTCCACTACAGACTGATACACTCTTGAAGTCATTCTGTTTCGCTTCCTTCTCTCTACATGTCTGAACCACCTCAACAACCCTTCCTCAGCCCTCTGGACAACAGTTTTGGTAATCCCGCACCTCCTCCTAACTTCCAAACTACGAATTCTCTGCATTATATTCACAGCACACATTGCCCTCGGACATGACACTCCACTGCCTCCAGCCTTCTCCTCCCTGCAACATTCATCACCCATGCTTCACACCCATATAAGAGCGTTGGTAAAACTATACTCTCATACATTCCCCTCTTTGCCTCCAAGGACAAAGTTCTTTGTCTCCACAGACTCCTAAGTGCACCACTCACCCTTTTCCCTCATCAGTTCTATGATTCACTTCATCTTTCATAGAACCCATCCGCTGACACGTCCACTCCCAAATATCTGAATACATTCACCTCCTCCATACCCTCTCCCTCCAATCTGATATCCAATCTTTCATCACCTAATCATTTTGTTATCCTCATAACCTTACTCTTTCCTGTAATCACCTTTAATTTTCTTCTTTTGCACACCCTACCAAATTCATCCACCAATCTCTGCAACTTCTCTTCAGAATCTCCCAAGAGCACAGTGTCATCAGCAAAGAGCAACTGTGACAACTCCCACTTTGTGTGTGATTCTTTATCTTTTAACTCCACGCCTCTTGCCAAGACCCTCGCATTCACTTCTCTTACAACCCCATCTATAAATATATTAAACAACCACGGTGACATCACACATCCTTGTCTAAGGCCTACTTTTACTGGGAAATAATTTCCCTCTTTCCTACATACTCTAACTTGAGCCTCACTATCCTCGTAAAAACTCTTCACTGCTTTCAGTAACCTACCTCCTACACCATACACCTGCAACATCTGCCACATTGCCTCCCTATCCACCTGTCATATGCCTTTTCCAAATCCATAAATGCCACAAAGACCTCTTTAGCCTTATCTAAATACTGTTCACTTATATGTTTTCACTGTAAACACCTGGTCCACACACCCCCTACCTTTCCTAAAGCCTCCTTGTTCATCTGCTATCCTATTCTCCGTCTTACTCTTAATTCTTTCAATAATAACTCTACCATACACTTTACCAGGTATACTCAACAGACTTATCCCCCTATAATTTTTGCACTCTCTTTTATCCCCTTTGCCTTTATACAAAGGAACTATGCATGCTCTCTGCCAATCCCTAGGTACCTTACCCTCTTCCATACATTTATTAAATAATTGCACCAACCACTCCAAAACTATATCCCCACCTGCTTTTAACATTTCTATCTTTATCCCATCAATCCCGGCTGCCTTACCCCCTTTCATTTTACCTACTGCCTCATGAACTTCCTCCACACTCATAACTCTCCTCTCCTATTTTTAACTGACAAATCCATTTGTTCTCTAGGCTTCCTTAACTTGTTAATCTCACTCCAAAACTTTTTCTTATTTTCAACAAAATTTGTTGATAACATCTCACCACTCTCTCATTTGCTCTCTTTTTACATTGCTTCACCATCTCTTAACCTCTCTCTTTTTCTCCATATACTCTTCCCTCCTTGCATCACTTCTACTTTGTAAAAACTTCTCATATGCTAACTTTTTCTCCCTTACTACTCTCTTTACATCATCATTCCACCAATCGCTCCTCTTCCCTCCCGCACCCACTTTCCTGTAACCACAAACTTCTGCTGAACACTCTAACACTACATTTTTAAACCTACCCCATACCTCTTCGACCCCATTGCCTATGCTCTATTTGCCCATCTATCCTGCAATAGCTGTTTATATCTTACCCTAACTGCCTCCTCTTTTAGTTTATAAACCTTCACCTCTCTCTTCCCTGATGCTTCTATTCTCCTTGTATCCCATCTACCTTTTACTCTCAGTGTAGCTACAACTAGAAAGTGATCTGATATATCTGTGGCCCCTCTATAAACATGTACATCCTGAAGTCTACTCAACAGTCTTTTATCTACCAATACATAATCCAACAAACTACTGTCATTTCGCCCTACATCATATCTTGTATACTTATTTATCCTCTTTTTCTTAAAATATGTATTACCTATAAACTAAACCCCTTTCTATACAAAGTTTCAAAGGGCTCCCATTATCATTTACACCTGGCCACCCAAACTTACCTACCACACCCTCTCTAAAAGTTTCTCCTACTTTAGCATTCAGTCCCCTACACAATACTCTCTCACTTGGTTCAAAGGCTCCTATACATTCACTTAACATCTCCCAAAATCTCTCTCTCTCCTCTACATTCCTCTCTTCTCCAGGTGCAACACGCTTGTTATGACCCACTTTTCGCATCCAACCTTTACTTTAATCCACATAATTTTTGAATTTACACATTCATATTCTCTTTTCTCCTTCCATAACTGATCATTTAACATTACTGCTACCCCTTCCTTTGCTCTAACTCTCTCAGATACTCCGATTTAATCCCATTTATTTCCCCCCACTGAAACTCCCCTACCCCCTTCAGCTTTGTTTCGCTTAGGGCCAGGACATCCAACTTCTTTTCATTCATAACATCAGCAATCATCTGTTTCTTTTTCATCCGCACTACATCCACGCACATTTTAAACATCCCAGTTTTATAAAGTTTTTTTTCTTCTCTTTTTTAGTAAATGTCTGCAGGAGAAGGGTTACTAGCCTATTGCTCCCGGCATTTTAGTCGCCTCATACGACACGCATGGCTTACGGAGGAAAGATTCTTTTCCACTTCCCCATGGACAATAGAAGAAATAAAGAAGAACAAGAGCTATTTAGAAAAAGGAGAAAAACCTAGATGTATGTATATATATATGCATGTGCGTGTCTGTGAAGTGTGACCAAAGTGTAAGTAGGAGTAGCAAGATATCCCTGTTATCTAGCGTGTTTATGAGACAGAAAAAGAAACCAGCAATCCTACCATCATGCAAAACAGTTACAGGTTTCTGTTTCACAGTCATCTGGCAGGACGGTAGTACTTCCCTGGGTGGTTGCTGTCTACCAACCTACTACCTAACTGAATTATTGTAATCAAAACTAAACGCTAAACCAGCAGGAATGTTATAGTTTATCTTGTCATTGACTATAACAGTTGGGTTTATGATATTTTAGGGACGTTTTATGACAGGTATAACGTTTATAGTTGTTACTACACGTTTGATTATATTAGTGATAGAACAACATTATGGAGAGCACAGTCACAGTACCGTGACTGGTACGGTACACAAATAACCCGCACATAGGAGAAGCTTACGACGACGTTTCGGTCCGACTTTTAAAGGGTCCAAGTAGGATTGAAACGTCGTAAATGGTCCAAGTAGGACCGAAAGCGTCGTCGTAAATGGTTCAAGTAGGACCGAAAGCGTCGTCGGAAATGGTCCAAGACCGACACATCGTCGTAAATGGTTCAAGTGGGATCGAAACGTCGTCATAAGTTGTCCAAGTAGGATCGAAACGTCATCATCAGCCTCTGTCTCGTATGTGCGGGATATTTGTGAACAGTGTGAATGTTAATATATGGGTGAACAACGATGATGTTAATAAATTCGGCTTTTAACATAATCTCTGCAGAATTTAGGTAGGATTAAGGAGGCGCTTTTTAACTTTTGAAGATGTTGGCTGAAATGGCAACCTTTTTTTCTGGAAGGAAGTTCCGTATTTTAAGGCCCTTTATTTACATTGAGTCCCTGTATAGGTTGAGTCTATCACGTGTCAAAAAAAGTCACAATACCGTGACTGGAATAATACACAAATAACCCGCACATAGAAGAGAGGAGCTTACGACGACGTTTCGGTCCGACTTGGACCATTTACAAAGTTACACTGGTCCAAGTCGGACCGAAACGTCGTCGTAAGCTCCTCTCTTCTATGTACGGGTTATTTGTGTAACACGTGTCAAGCCGGAAAGCTTGACAAAGCTCCTGGAGCGAAACGTTACCACAGTAAAATTTCACATTAGTTACACTAGTGTTCTTTTATCTAACATATTGTAGGTAATTCAGCCAACATTATTACAACACGTGGTATGTCAGACAGGTACTGGTTTGTTTCGTGAGTCATGATGACGGCTTTCACGGGACTTGAGCTAGAATTCGTCACGGCCACGCCGGCGGGAGATACATTTGTAAAAACTTGCATTTGTGATCAGAGTGGTGGCCCATGCTAACCTTCCTATGGTGTATAAATATACCTAGTTGGATGAATCTTATTGTAGCCAGCTGGTTCAGTGGCTTACTCACTGTCCTTGAGTTTTACCACTCACTTGCCATGGGTTCTAACTCCACCTGTACAGTGGCTTACTTGTTTCTTAGTGTCTGTGTTGTAGTTCTGCAGGACGAGTGAAAGCGCTGGGGTGAAGTTCGTTCTGAGTGTCTCGTATATCTATAATGTACAGTAGTGTGGATGTGCTGTTTGCTCAGTAAGTTGAGACTTGGATAGTGGCAATGTGATGTCTGCAACCTGAATGGGTGATTATTTTGATGATTTATTTTGAGTAACAGACGGTTTGAGGTGATTTATTGTGTAGATCAGCAAGTACAGATACCGTGAGTGAGTTAGGGATAGACCAGAGAGCACTACACGGTGAGTAATGTGCTTTGACGAAGGAAGTTGCCTATATTTAATAGAACCCCCACAATTTTGGTGATTTTGTAAATACATTTGTAAATACAGCTTTTATAAAATACAACTTTTGTAAAATACGACTTTACAATGCAATGATTCTATTTTCTCATGTATATTTTTGTGTTTTTACTTTATTGTGTGTATATATGGAGAGAAAGAGAGAGAGAGAGAGAGAGAGAGAGAGTTGGGGTTGAGTTTCTCCTGGTGTACTCTTCAACTCTGCCAATTTCTATCGTCGGTGCAGTAAAATCTGCCCTCGTATATTTCTAGAAAGATTGTCATTGTGTGGTAGATGGAGATTGTGGTTGTGAGAGTGTGTTAGGTAAAGATTGTGGTAGTGTGTGTTAGGTAAAGATTGTGGTAGTGTGTGTTAGGTAAAGATTGTGGTAGTGTGTGTTAGGTAAAGATTGTGGTAGTGTGTGTTAGGTAAAGATTTTGGTAGTGAGTGTGTGTTAGGTAAAGATTTGTGGTAGTAGTGTGTTAGGTAAAGATTGTGGTAGTGAGTGTATGTTAGGTAAAGATTGTGGTAATGTGTGTTAGGTAAAGATTGTGGTAGTGTGTGTTAGGTAAAGATTGTGGTAGTGAGTGTATGTTAGGTAAAGATTGTGGTAGTGTGTGTTAGGTAAAGATTGTGGTAGTGAGTGTATGTTAGGTAAAGATTGTGGTAGTGTGTGTTAGGTAAAGATTGTGGTAGTGAGTGTATGTTAGGTAAAGATTGTGGTAGTGTGTGTTAGGTAAGATTGTGGTAGTGAGTGTGTTAGGTGAAGATTGCGGTAGTGAGTGTGTTAGGTGAAGATTGTGGTAGTGAGTGTATGTTAGGTAAAGATTGTGGTAGTGTGTGTTAGGTAAAGATTGTGGTAGTGAGTGTGTTAGGTGAAGATTGCGGTAGTGAGTGTGTTAGTG
Organism: Cherax quadricarinatus; assembly: GCF_026875155.1. Classification (NCBI taxonomy): domain Eukaryota; kingdom Metazoa; phylum Arthropoda; class Malacostraca; order Decapoda; family Parastacidae; genus Cherax; species Cherax quadricarinatus. The sequence continues at coordinate 4,081,268 of NC_069456.1, forward strand.
AAGATTGTGGTAGTGAGTGTATGTTAGGTAAACATTGTGGTAGTTTGTGTTAGGTAAAGATTGTGGTAGTGAGTGTGTGTTAGGTAAAGATTGTGGTAGTGTGTGTTAGGTAAAGATTGTGTTAGTGAGTGTGTTAGGTGAAGATTGTGGTAGTGAGTGTGTTAGGTGAAGATTGTGGTAGTGAGTGTGTTAGGTGAAGATTGTGGTAGTGTGTGTTAGGTTAAGATTGTGTAGCGGTGTTAGGTAAAGATTGTGGTAGTGTGTGTTAGGTAAAGATTGTGGTAGTGTGTGTGTTAGGTAAAGATTGTGGTAGTGTGTGTTAGGTAAAGATTGTGGTAGTGTGTGTGTTAGGTAAAGATTGTGGTAGTGTGTTGTTAGGTAAAGATTGTGGTATGTGTGTGTTAGGTAAAGATTGTGGTAGTGTTGTGTGTTAGGTAAAGATTGTGGTATGTGTGTGTTAGGTAAGATTGTGGTGTGTGTGCTAGGTAAGATTGTGGTAGTGTGTGTTAGGTAAAGATTGTGGTAGTGTGTGTGTTAGGTAAGATTGTGGTAGTGTTGTGTTAGGTAAGATTGTAGTAGTGTGTGTTAGGTGAAGATTGTGGTAGTGTGTGTGGATGTGTGTTGTTAGGTGAAGATTGTGGTAGGTGTGTTAGGTGAAGATTGTGGTAGTGTGTTGTGTAGGTGAAGTTGTGGTAGTGTGTGTGTGTTAGGTGAAGATTGTGGTAGTGTGTGTGTTTAGGTGAAGATGTGGTAGGTGTGTGTGTAGGTGAAGATTGTGGTAGTGTGTGTTAGAGATTGTGGTAGTGTGTTAGGTAAAGATTGTGGTAGTGTGTGTTAGGTAAAGATTGTGGTAGGGTTGGTTGTGTTAGGTGAAGATTGTGGTAGTGTGTGTTAGGTGAAGATTGTGGTAGTGTGTGTTAGGTGAAGATTGGTATGTTGTGGTAGATGTGTGTGTGTTAGGTGAAGATTGTGGTAGTGAGTGTGTGTTAGGTGAAGATTGTGGTAGTGATGTGTGTAGGTGAAGTTGTGGTTAGTGAGTGTGTGTTAGGTGAAAGATTGTGGTAGTGTGTGTGTTAGGTGAAGATTGTGGTGTAGTGTGTGTTAGGTGAAGATTGTGGTAGTGTGTGTTAGGTGAAGATTGTGGTAGGTAGTGTTTGTTAGGTGAAGATTGTGGTTAGTGTTGTGTTAGGTGAAGATTGTGGTAGTGTGTGTTAGGTGAAGATTGTGGTAGTGTGTGTAGGTGAAGATTGTGGTTGTGTGTTAGGTGAAGATTGTGGTAGTGTGTGTTAGGTGAAGATTGTGGTAGTGTGTGCTAGGTGAAGATTGTGGTGTAGGTGTGTGTATAGGTGAAGATTGTGGTAGTGTGTGTAGGTGAAGATTGTGGTAGTGTGTGTTAGGTGAAGATTGTGGTAGTGTTGTGCTAGGTGAAGATTGTGGTAGTGTGTGTAGGTGAAGATTGTGGTAGTGTGTGTTAGGTGAAGATTGTGGTAGTGTGTGCTAGGTGAAGATTGTGGTAGTGTGTGTTAGGTGAAGATTGTGGTAGTGTGTGCTAGGTGAAGATTGTGGTAGTGTGTGTTAGGTGAAGTTGTGGGTAGTGTGTGTGCTAGGTGAAGATTGTGGTAGTGTGTGCTAGGTGAAGATTGTGGGTAGGTGTGTTAGGTGAAGATTGTGGTAGTGTGTGCTAGGTGAAGATTGTGGTAGTGTGTGTTAGGTGAAGATTGTGGTAGTGTGTGCTTAGGTGAAGATTGTGGTAGTGTGTGTCTAGGTGAAGATTGTGGTAGTGTGTGTTAGGTGAAGATTGTGGTAGTGTGTGCTAGGTGAAGATTGTGGTAGTGTGTGTTAGGTGAAGATTGTGGTAGTGTGTGCTAGGTGAAGATTGTGGTAGTGTGTGCTAGGTGAAGATTGTGGTAGTGTGTGTTAGGTGAAGATTGTGGTAGTGTGTGCTAGGTGAAGATTGTGGTACGTGTGTGTTGGTGAAGATGTGGTAGTGTGTGCTAGGTGAAGATTGTGGTAGTGTGTGCTAGGTGAAGATTGTGGTAGTGTTTGTTAGGTGAAGATTGGGGTAGTGTGTGTTAGGTGAAGATTGTGGTAGTGTGTGTTAGGTGAAGATTGTGGTAGTGTGTGTTAGGTGAAGATTGTGGTAGTGAGAAACAGTGTGGTAGTGGGAGCTGATAAGGGGGAGAGAATGTTGGGGGGAGGGAGACTGTTGTTGGTGAAGAGTGAGGGGGGAGAGGGGAAAATTGTTTTTTTTTTTTTTTTTTTTTTTTTTTTTTTTTTTTTTTTTTTGATAGGAGAGGAGGGGCGGTAGCGGAAAATGGTGGTGGTCAGTGTTGATTTTCGTAATGGTGTTTGTTTTCGTGTGGGAGTAATATGAGGGGGTGAGAGGGATGAGGTTGTTAGGGTTGGAGGGGGAGAGGGAACAGAGGGTGGGGGGGGGTGATGGGGTGCGGGTGTTATCATGGCACCAGTGTCCGGCATCACAGACTGACCAGCTCTTATCTCTAGTGCCAGCCATGTCCCCCCTCCCCCCTCCCCACAACCTCTAGTCTCCCCTCCCCCAACAATCACTTATTTGTTGCTTGTGTGTGTGTGTGTGTGTGTGTGTGTGTGTGTGTGTGTGTGTGTGTGTGTGTGTGTGTGTGTGAACACGCCATCTGTGTATCTCGCCTCTACCACCAACAGCCCTCTACACCACACACACAAAAACTCACACATAAACAAAACACACACACACACACACATTTTACTGGATATTTATCTTAATTCACAACGGGGATACCGTCACGGATATCCTTAGTGATAACGGGTGTACCTCTGTTAACGGATATCCCTTAGTGTTGATGGATATACCTTGATGGCTTTCAAAAGTATACCTTAAGAATGTTCCCGGATATACCTTGGTTGTGTTGGTTTCATAGACAGCGTGGTATACATAGCGTGGTACACAGACAGCCTGGTATAGACAGCGTGGTATACATAGACAGCGTGGTATACATAGCGTGGTACACAGACAGCCTGGTATAGACAGCGTGGTATACATAGACAGCGTGGTATACATAGTCGGGTATTATACAGACACAGATTGGAATCATAGAGACAGCCTGGTATCATACAGAGACAGCCTGCTATCATACACATACAGGCTGGTATCATACAGACACAGCCTGCTATCATACACATACAGGCTGGTATCATACAGAGACAGCCTGGTATCATACAGAGACAGCCTGGTATCATACAGGGTCAGCCTGGTATCAGAGTCAGCCTGGTATCATACTGAGACAGCTTGGTATCATACACAGACAGCTTAGTATCATACAGAGACAGCCTGCTATCATACATATACAGCCTGGTATCATACACAGCCTTATATACAGACAGCCTGGTATCATACAGAGACATCCTGGTATACAGACAGCCTAGTATCACATAGAGATAGCCTAGTATCACAGAGACGGCCTGGTATCACACAGAGACGGCCTGGTATCACACAGACAGCGTGGTATCATATAGACAGCCTAGTATCACACAGAGACAGCCTAGTATCACACAGGCGGCCTAGTATCACAGACAGCCTAGTATCACAGACAGCCTAGTATCACACAGACAGCCTGGTATCACACACAGACAGCCTGGTATCACACACACACAGCCTGGTATCACACACACACAGCTGGTATCACACACACACAGCTGGTATCACCACAGACAGCTGGTATCACACACACACAGCCTGGTATCACACACAGACAGCCTGGTATCACACACAGACAGCCTGGTATCACACACACACAGCCTGGTATCACACACAGACAGCCTGGTATCACACACAGACAGCCTGGTATCACACACACACAGCCTGTATCACACACACACAGCCTGGTATCACACACACACAGCCTGTATCACACACAGACAGCTGGTTATCACACACAGACGCCTGGTATCACCACACACAGCCTGGTATCACACACAGACAGCCTGGTATCACACACAGACAGCCTGGTATCACACACACAGCCTGGTATCACACACACACAGCTTGGTATCACACAGACAGCCTGGTATCACACACACACAGCCTGGTATCACACACAGACAGCCTGGTATCACACACACACAGCCTGTATCACACACACACAGCCTGGTATCACACACAGACAGCCTGGTATCACACACACACAGCCTGGTATCACACACACAGCCTGGTATCACACACAGACAGCCTGGTATCACACACACACAGCCTGTATCACACACACACAGCCTGGTATCACACACAGACAGCCTGGTATCACACACACACAGCCTGGTATCACACACACACAGCCTGGTATCACACACAGACAGCCTGGTATCACACACACACAGCCTGGTATCACACACAGACCGCCTGGTATCACACACACACAGCCTGGTATAACACACACACAGCCTGGTATCACACACAGACAGCCTGGTATCACACAGACAGCCTGGTATCACACACAGACAGCCTGGTATCACACACAGAGAGCCTGGTATCACACACAGACAGCCTGGTATCACACACAGCCTGGTATCACACACAGACAGCCTGGTATCACACACACACAGCCTGGTATCACACACAGACAGCCTGGTATCACACACAGACAGCCTGGTATCACACACAGACAGCCTGGTATCACACACACACAGCCTGGTATCACACACACACAGCCTGGTATCACACACACACAGCCTGGTATCACACACAGCCTGGTATCACACACAGCCTGGTATCACACACACACAGCCTGGTATCACACACAGACAGCCTGGTATCACACACAGCCTGGTATCACACACACACAGCCTGGTATCACACACAGACAGCCTGGTATCACACACAGCCTGGTATCACACACACACAGCCTGGTATCACACACACACAGCCTGGTATCACACACACACAGCCTGGTATCACACACACACAGCCTGGTATCACACACACACAGCCTGGTATCACACACAGCCTGGTATCACACACAGCCTGGTATCACACACAGACAGCCTGGTATCACACACAGCCTGGTATCACACACAGCCTGGTATCACACACACACAGCCTGGTATCACACACAGCCTGGTATCACACACAGCCTGGTATCACACACAGCCTGGTATCACACACAGCCTGGTATCACACACACACAGCCTGGTATCACACACACAGCCTGGTATCACACACACAGCCTGGTATCACACACAGCCTGGTATCACACACAGCCTGGTATCACACACACACAGCCTGGTATCACACACACACAGCCTGGTATCACACACACACAGCCTGGTATCACACACAGCCTGGTATCACACACAGCCTGGTATCACACACAGCCTGGTATCACACACACACAGCCTGGTATCACACACACACAGCCTGGTATCACACACACACAGCCTGGTATCACACACACACAGCCTGGTATCACACACAGCCTGGTATCACAGACAGCCTGGTATCACACACACACAGCCTGGTATCACACACAGCCTGGTATCACACACAGACAGCCTGGTATCACACACAGACAGCCTGGTATCACACATAGCCTGGTATCACACACAGCCTGGTATCACACACAGCCTGGTATCACACACAGCCTGGTATCACACACAGCCTGGTATCACACACACACAGCCTGGTATCACACACACACAGCCTGGTATCACACATACACAGCCTGGTATCACACACAGCCTGGTATCACACACAGCCTGGTATCACAGACAGCCTGGTATCACACACACACAGCCTGGTATCACACACAGCCTGGTATCACACACAGCCTGGTATCACACACAGACAGCCTGGTATCACACACAGACAGCCTGGTATCACACACAGACAGCCTGGTATCACACACAGACAGCCTGGTATCACACACAGACAGCCTGGTATCACACAGACAGCCTGGTATCACACACAGACAGCCTGGTATCACACACAGACAGCCTGGTATCACAGACAGCCTGGTATCACACACAGACAGCCTGGTATCACACACAGACAGCCTGGTATCACACACAGACAGCCTGGTATCACACACAGACAGCCTGGTATCACACACAGACAGCTGGTATCACACACAGACAGCCTGGTATCACACACAGACAGCCTGGTATCACCCCAGACAGCCTGGTATCACACACAGACAGCCTGGTATCACACACAGACAGCCTGGTATCACACACAGACAGCCTGGTATCACACACAGACAGCCTGGTATCACACACAGACAGCCTGGTATCACACACAGACAGCCTGGTATCACACACAGCCTGGTATCACAGGCACCGGAGTCAATATTCTCCCAGAATAAAACGAAAAAAAAAATCCCTCAGTCAAATTGGTCATTTTTTTTTTTACAAATTATTAATGAATATGTATTGGGATATACGTTGTGGGTCAGAATCTTCGAAATACACCAAAACCAATCAAAATTTATATGCATATTGTGCCATTTTATGCATTTTTTCATTTCTAGTTCTCTGCATTTTTTTTTTTTTTTTTTTTTTTTGAAAATTAAATAGAATTTATAAGTTTTTCCCGCAAGAATTATAATTTAATACTGAGATTATGTTTTCAAGGTCGTGTAGATGTCTTCAAGGTCGTGTAGATGTCTTCAAGGTCGTGTAGATGTCTTCAAGGTCGTGTAGATGTCTTCAAGGTCGTGTAGATGTCTTCAAGGTCGTGTAGATGTCTTCAAGGTCGTGTAGATGTCTTCAAGGTCTTGTAGATGTCTTCAAGGTCTTGTAGATGTCTTCAAGGTCGTGTAGATGTCTTCAAGGTCGTGTAGATGTCTTCAAGGTCGTGTAGATGTCTTCAAGGTCGTGTAGATGTCTTCAAGGTCGTGTAGATGTCTTCAAGGTCTTGTAGATGTCTTCAAGGTCTTGTAGATGTCTTCAAGGTCTTGTAGATGTCTTCAAGGTCTTGTAGATGTCTTCAAGGTCATGTAGATGTCTTCAAGGTCGTGTAGATGTCTTCAAGGTCGTGTAGATGTCTTCAAGGTCTTGTAGATGTCTTCAAGGTTTTTATAGATGTCTTCAAGGTCTTGTAGATGTCTTCAAGGTCATGTAGATGTCTTCAAGGTCGTGTAGATGTCTTCAAGGTCGTGTAGATGTCTTCAAGGTCTTGTAGATGTCTTCAAGGTCTTGTAGATGTCTTCAAGGTCTTGTAGATGTCTTCAAGGTCTTGTAGATGTCTTCAAGGTCTTGTAGATGTCTTCAAGGTCTTGTAGAAGTCTTCAAGGTCATGTAGATGTCTTCAAGGTCATGTAGATGTCTTCAAGGTCTTGTAGATGTCTTCAAGGTCATGTAGATGTCTTCAAGTCATGTAGATGTCTTCAAGGTCTTGTAGATGTCTTCAAGGTCATGTAGATGTCTTCAAGGTCATGTAGATGTCTTCAAGGTCATGTAGATGTCTTCAAGGTCATGTAGATGTCTTCAAGGTCTTGTAGATGTCTTCAAGGTCATGTAGATGTCTTCAAGGTCATGTAGATGTCTTCAAGGTCATGTAGATGTCTTCAAGGTCATGTAGATGTTTTAATAGTGCCATACAATGTCATGGTGCCATTAGTTTTACACAAATAACCCGCACATAGGAGAGAGGACCTTATGACGACGCTTCGGTCCGACTTGAACCATTTACAAAGTGTGATTTTGTAAATGGTCCAAGTCAGACCGAAACGTCGTTGTAAACTTCTCTCTCTCTCTCTCTCTCTCTCTCTCTCTCTCTCTCTCTCTCTCTCTCTCTCTCTCTCTCTCTCTCTCTCTCTCTCTCTCTCTCTCTCTCTCTCATGTGCAAGTTACTTGTGTATTGTTCCAGCCACGGTATTGTGCCTTTGTGCCATCAGTTTTAATAGTGCCACGAGTTGTCATATTTCTGGAATATAAAACGTTTCTTGTTTCGTCATAGTTTCGAGTGGTGAGTTGCCATACATTGGTGCCTTGCCATAGTGACAATTTACTTTCGAGTGCCACAACACACACATTACCAGAAAAAAAACATTCATGGGGAAACTGCACCAGCAGCAGCTACAGTTGCCTGATCCAGCAGGCTGTGAGGGCCTGCAGGCTGCTAGCAAAATCAGGCAGGTTGATCAGGCCGGTGAACCCTTGAAAGCGGTCGCGGGTAGTTGTCACTGTAGCCGCCAGGTTGCCTTGCTTGGCACTGAATTAACATTGACCTCAGCAGTGCCAAATTGTAATGTGGTGCCATAGTAATCAAGAGTGGCACCAGAGAAGGCGGGGTGGAAGAGGATGGGAGGAAGAGAGAGAAGAGGGGATGGAGGAAGGAGGAGAGAGAAGAGGGGATGGAGGAAGGAGGGAGAGAGAAGAGGGGATGGAGGAAGGAGGAGAGAGAAGAGGGGATGGTAGGAAGGAGGAGGAGAGAGAGGGGATGGAGGAAGGAGGAGAGAGAAGAGGGGATGGAGGAAGGAGGAGGAAGTAGAGCAAATGGAGGATGGAAGGGGAGGAATATTGATAGCAGAAGAATGGAGGAAAGATAGAATAAATAAGAGACGACAGCTAAGAAAGTGAAGAGGAAAAAGAAAAGAAAAAAAACAAAATCTGGGTAATAACTACCCGACAGATCGGGACACAGCTCATAGCACACTCTCATACTTTGCTGACGGTACTAGAGTTGACATGGCCGTCACCGGTGGTGAGCACTGGACATCAACAAGCAGATATAAACATGGCCGTCACCGGTGGTGAGCACTGGGCATCAACAAGCAGATATAAACATGGCCGTCACCGGTGGTGAGCACTGGGCATCAACAAGCGGATATAAACATGACTGTCACCGGTGGTGAGCACTGGACATCAACAAGCAGATATAAACATGACTGTCACTGGTGGTGAGCACTGGACATCAACAAGCAGATATAAACATGACTGTCACTGGTGGTGAGCACTGGACATCAACAAGCGGATATAAACATGACTGTCACCGGTGGTGAGCACGGGCATCAACAAGCAGATATTAAACATGACTGTCACGGTGGTGAGCACTGGACATCAACAAGCAGATATAAAACATGACTTGTCACCTGGTGGTGAGCACTGGGCATCAACAAGCAGATATAAACATGACTGTCACGGTGGTGAGCACTGGACATCAACAAGCGATATAAAACATGACTGTCATGGTGGTGAGCACTGGGCATCAACAAGCAGATATAAACATGACTGTCACCGGTGGTGAGCACTGGACATCAACAAGCAGATATAAACATGACTGTCACCGGTGGTGAGCACTGGGCATCAACAAGCAGATATAAACATGACTGTCACCGGTGCTTGAGCACTGGACATCAACAAGCAGATATAAACATGACTGTCACGGTGCTGAGCACTGGACATCAACAAGCAGATATAAACATTGACTGTCACGGTGGTGAGCATGGACATCAACAAGCAGATATAAACATGACTGTCACCGGTGGTGAGGACTGGACATCAACAAGCAGATATAAACATGACTGTCACCGGTGGTGAGCACTGGACATCAACAAGCAGATATAAACATGACTGTCACCGGTGCTGAGCACTGGACATCAACAAGCAGATATAAACATGACTGTCACCGGTGCTGAGCACTGGACATCAACAAGCAGATATAAACATGACTGTCACCGGTGCTGAGCACTGGACATCCAACAAGCAGATATAACATGACTGTCACCGGTGCTGAGCACTGGACATCAACAAGCAGATATAAACATGACTGTCACCGGTGCTGAGCACTGGACATCAACAAGCAGATATAAACATGACTGTCACGGTGTGAGCACTGGACATCAACAAGCAGATATAAACATGACTGTCACTGGTGGTGGCACTGGACATCAACAAGCGAGATATAAACATGACTGTCACCGGTGCTGAGCACTGGACATCAACAAGCAGATATAAACATGACTGTCACTCGGTGGGAGCACTGGACATCAACAAGCGGATATAAACATGACTGTCACTGGTGGTGAGCACTGGACATCAACAAGCAGATATAAACATGACTGTCACTGGTGGTGAGCACTGGACATCAACAAGCAGATATAAACATGACTGTCACCGGTGGTGAGCACTGGACATCAACAAGCAGATATAAACATGACTGTCACCGGTGGTGAGCACTGGACATCAACAAGCGGATATAAACACTACAGTGGGTCACATACAATAGATTAATTTCCGGTACTGCCTCATGAAAATGCTGAGAAAGTGTAAGCTGGAGTATAAAACAAAGTTTAACCACTCAGTAGAGAACAAAACTAACGTGAAGGACTTAAGAGCGTTATTGTGATGTAAATGATTTAGAAAACCTACAAGTTGACCAATGAGACATCTTGCAATATTGTGAATTTTTATTGAGGAAACGTTTCGCCAGCCAGTGGCTTCTCAGTATTGGACTGAAGACACTGGCTGCGAAACGTCTCCTCAAGAGTGTTGTCAGTATCACTATCACAACTACGAGAATAAGATGGATAACGAGAATCTTCGAAACAAGAGATACCAAGCCAATGATGATCCTCTTTAAGTCACTTGTTGTTCCTAGTCTGGAATATTACTGTACGCTAACAGCCTCATTTAAGGCCATAAGAAATTTCGGATCTAGAAACCTTCGTTGCTCGTATAAGTTCAGTCAAGCGCCTAAATTACTGGGAATGTTTGACGTCCCTTAACCTGTATTCCTTGGAACGCAGACGACAAAGATACATTGTAATATACGCCTGGAAAATCCTATAGGAATTGGTTCTACATCTGAACACTGAAATCACTCTCAGGGAGCAAGAGTCATAGCAGTCGGTGCATAATACTCATGGCAGGGGTGCCACGAGTACACTAAAGAGATAAAAAATAAGTGTAAGGGCACCAAGACTTTTCAACAGTCTCCCATCATACATAAGGGAAATTACCAACAGATTCCCTGTTGTCTTCAGGAGAAAACTTCGTAAGTTCCTGCAGTCAGTTCCTGTACATTGGAATGCTTACGTCCAGCAGTACCAGTCTGGTTAATTCGGACTTGATCCACAGAAGGCCTGGTCTAGGACCGGGCCGCGGGGGCGGTGACCCCCGTAAACCCCTCAGGTATATTTCAGGATAGTCCAAATCAGGAAAAAGTAAGGGAGTATTAGGATGGACGTTATGAAGGGGGAAGAAAAAAGATGGAGGAAGAAGCAAGAGAGGGAAGAGGAAAATAAGGGAGGATAAAGAGGGAGGAAGATGAGGAGACGAGGAAGTGGGGAGGAAGAAGAGGAGGAGGAGGAGGAAAGAGGATTGATCGTGTCGGAAACGTAAGCTGCTTATCATATTATATCACTCCTCAGTTTAGCGGGGCAAGAGGAAGAGGAAGAAGACAAAGGAGGAGAGAGAAGAAGAAGAAGAAGCAGCAGCAGCAATAGAGGTGGGAGAAAGGAGGAGGAGGAGGAGGCTGTGACACTGGCAGATAAGTGAGAGAAAACAGGCGGCCAGGTTGTGAGGAAGATAATTACGTACTTATACCTGGAGAGAGTGAGAGAGAGCGAGAGCGAGAGAGAGCGAGAGAGAGAGCGAGGAGACAGAATGGAGGGAGGGAAAGAAATGCTGTAGTTCAGTGTAGATGAGGCACTAGTGTTAACAATATAGAGGGGATGAACAGGGAGAGAGGGAGGAGAGAATAAGAGGGAGTGAGAGGGAGAGAAAACAGGGAGGAGAGATAATGTTAGAGGGAGGTCTAGCGCTCTACACTTTCCCGAAGTGTCTGTGTCATGAAGACTATCTTGAGGGTGCGCGCGCGCACGTACACTCACACACACTCAACCAGGAGCTGAGTCTCGACCCCTGCAACCACAATTAGGCGAGTACAGATATCACAGAGACAAACCTAACATACATCAGAAGGCATATTCTTGATATCAAATGATAAGAAAAGACAACGGCAACAGGGAAGGCGGTGTAGTAGAACTGCTGGTCAGAAATCAATGAAGTTTTGAAATGTTGAGATAAACGAACATACCTGGAGGATTCTACTTACCTGGAGGAGTCTACTTACCTGGAGGAGTCTACTTACCTGGAGGATTCTACTTACCTGGAGGAGTCTTACTTACCTGGAGGAGTCTACTTACCTGGAGGAGTCTACTTACCTGGAGGAGTCTACTTACCTGGAGGAGTCTACTTACCTGGAGGAGTCTACTTACCTGGAGGAGTCTACTTACCTGGAGGATTCTACTTACCTGGAGGAGTCTACTTACCTGGAGGAGTCTACTTACCTGGAGGAGTCTATTTACCTGGAGGATTCTACTTACCTGGAGGAGTCTACTTACCTGGAGGTAGTCTACTTACCTGGAGGAGTCTACTTACTGGAGGAGTCTACTTACCTGGAGGAGTCTACTTACCTGGAGGATTCTACTTACCTGGAGGAGTCTACTTACCTGGAGGAGCCTACTTACCTGGAGGAGTCTACTTACCTGGAGGAGTCTACTTACCTGGAGGATTCTACTTACCTGGAGGATTCTACTTACCTGGAGGATTCTACTTACCTGGAGGAGTCTACTTACCTGGAGGAGTCTACTTACCTGGAGGAGTCTACTTACCTGGAGGATTCTACTTACCTGGAGGATTCTACTTACCTGGAGGATTCTACTTACCTGGAGGAGTCTACTTACCTGGAGGAGTCTACTTACCCTGGAGGAGTCTACTTACCTGGAGGAGTCTACTTACCTGGAGGAGTCTACTTACCTGGAGGATTCTACTTACCTGGAGGAGTCTACTTACCTGGAGGAGTCTACTTACCTGGAGGAGTCTACTTACCTGGAGGAGTCTACTTACCTGGAGGAGTCTACTTACCTGGAGGAGTCTACTTACCTGGAGGAGTCTACTTACCTGGAGGAGTCTACTTACCTGGAGGATTCTACTTACCTGGAGGAGTCTACTTACCTGGAGGAGTCTACTTACCTGGAGGAGTCTACTTACCTGGAGGATGTTCTGGGGGTCAACGCCCTTACACCCCGGCACATGACACGAGGCAAATAATTACATAGCGGGCACAATCAAGACTAGAGGAGCCAAGACACGAGTGTGGCTTATACACAGCCCGTGGCTCATACACAGCCCGTGGCTCATACACAACCCGTGGCTCATACACAGCCCGTGGCTCATACACAGCCCGTGGCTCATACACAGCCCGTGGCTCATACACAACCCGTGGCTCATACACAACCCGTGGCTCATACACAACCCGTGGCTCATACACAACCCGTGGCTCATACACAGCCCGTGGCTCATACACAACCCGTGGCTCATACACAGCCCGTGGCTCATACACAACCCGTGGCTCATACACAGCCCGTGGCTCATACACAGCCCGTGGCTCATACACAGCCCGTGGCTCATACACAGCCCGTGGCTCATACACAACCCGTGACTCATACAACCCGTGTCTCATACACAACCCGTGGCTCATACACAACCGTGGCTCATACACAACCGTGGCTCATACACAACCCGTGGCTCATACACAACCCGTGGCTCATACACAGCCCGTGGCTCATACACAGCCCGTTGCTCATACACAACCCGTGTTTAATACACAACCCGTGGCTCATACACAACCCGTGGCTCATACACAACCCGTGGCTCATACACAACCCGTGGCTCATACACAGCCCGTGGCTCATACACAACCCGTGACTCATACACAACCCGTGTCTCATACACAACCCGTGGCTCATACACAACCCGTGGCTCATACACAACCCGTGGCTCATACACAACCCGTGGCTCATACACAGCCCGTGGCTCATACACAACCCGTGGCTCATACACAACCCGTGGCTCATACACAACCCGTGGCTCATACACAACCCGTGGCTCATACACAGCCCGTGGCTCATACACAGCCCGTTGCTCATACACAACCCGTGGCTCATACACAGCCCGTGGCTCATACACAGCCCGTGGCTCATACACAACCCGTGGCTCATACACAGCCCGTGGCTCATACACAACCCGTGGCTCATACACAGCCCGTGGCTCATACACAACCCGTGGCTCATACACAACCCGTGGCTCATACACAACCCGTGGCTCATACACAATCCGTGGCTCATACACAACCCGTGGCTCATACACAACCCGTGGCTCATACACAACCCGTGGCTCATACACAACCCGTGGCTCATGCACAGCCCGTGGCTCATACACAGCCCGTGGCTCATACACAACCCGTGGCTCATACACAGCCCGTGGCTCATACACAGCCCGTGGCTCATACACAACCCGTGGCTCATACACAGCCCGTGGCTCATACACAGCCCGTGGCTCATACACAACCCGTGGCTCATACACAACCCGTGGCTCATACACAACCCGTGGCTCATACACAGCCCGTGGCTCATACACAACCCGTGGCTCATACACAGCCCGTGGCTCATACACAACCCGTGGCTCATACACAACCCGTGGCTCATACACAACCCGTGCCTCATACACAACCCGTGGCTCATACACAACCCGTGGCTCATACACAACCCGTGGCTCATACACAGCCCGTGCCTCATACACAACCCGTGGCTCATACACAACCCGTGGCTCATACACAACCCGTGGCTCATACACAACCCGTGGCTCATACACAGCCCGTGGCTCATACACAACCCGTGGCTCATACACAACCCGGGGCTCATACACAACCCGTGGCTCATACACAACCCTTCACGTAACAGTACAAGACCAGGACAGGAATAAGGCAGCAAAAACTAAGCAATGGTTGACATGAGAAACAAGCAACAAGGACACTCAGAGCTGATACAAAGATACTTATCATTGATGATTTAAATCACAAAGAAATAGACTGGGAAAACTGGGACCCAAATGTCGGACCAGATACATGGAGGATTCAGCTGACAGAGGTAATTAAGGAAAACTCTGTTAGCATGTTAATGACACGACAAGAGAGAGAGAGGAGCCAGCAAGACTGGATCTAGTAATTACCTTAAGTTCGTCTAACATAAGTAAAATACAATATCAGAGCCCTCCTCCCTGGTCAGTTAGCAAGAACTCATTTAAAATTAAGTCCTTTCTAAAATTTTCTCTTATAAGTTTAATGATATATTTTTTTTTATTTATGTTAATGTAAAAATTAATAATTTTGTACCAAAAGAACCTTAGAAAACTTAACTAACTTTATTATAACAAGCGCAATTTAATGTAGCCTAAGCCAACTAAATATATTTTACACAAGTTTACAATAATTAATAATAAACAAACACAGTGAAATATACTTTTTTCGTTAAGTTCAAAATAATTTTTGCGAAATTATTGCATACACAAATTTTCGCTTGCCTAAGATTATATATATATATATATATATATATATATAATATATATATATATATATATATTATATATATATATATATATATATATATATATATATAATCAAAAACCCCAACAGCAACAATATTGTTAATATTAATGATGATAAAAGTAATTCTATTTATTATTATGATGAGCTGAAAAAGAAAACATTTTGTGACGAGTCTGCTCTTAATCACTGTTGAAAAAAATTATTATAATCTAATAATTTGTTTTGGAGTTAGTGAGGTGGATAGAGGAAATACCATCAGACGTAAGTATTAGTGATGGTGGTTGTTGTGGTGGTGGTGGTGGTTGTGTGTGGTGGTGGTTGTTGTTGTGGTGGTGGTTGTGTGTGGTGGTGGTTGCTGGTGGTGGTGGTTGTGTGTGGTGGTGGTTGTTGTTGTGGTGGTGGTGGTTGTGGTGGTTGCTGGTGGTGGTGGTGGTCGTGTGTGGTGGTGGTTGTTGTTGTGGTGGTGGTTGTTGTGGTGGTGGTGGTTGTTGTTGTGGTGGTGGTTGTTGTGTGTGGTGGTTGTTGTTGTGGTGGTGGTTGTTGTGTGTGGTGGTTGTTGTGTGTGGTGGTGGTGGTTGTTGTGGTGGTGGTTGTTGTGTGTGGTGGTTGCTGGTGGTGGTGGTTGTGTGTGGTGGTGGTTGCTGGTGGTGGTGGTTGTTGTGGTTGGTGGTTGCTGGTGGTGGTGGTCGTCGTGTGTGGTGGTGGTTGCTGGTGGTCGTGTGTGGTGGTGGTTGGTGGTGGTCGTGTGTGATGGTGGTTGGTGGTGTTGGTGGTGGTCGTGTGTGGTGGTGGTTGCTGGTGGTGGTGGTTGGTGTGTGTGGTGGTGGTGGTTGCTGGTGGTGGTGGTTGCTGGTGTTGGTGGTCGTGTGATGGTGGTTGGTTGTAGTGGGGTCGTGTTGTGGTGGTGGTGGTTGTTGTGGTGGTGGTCGTGTGTGGTGGTGGTTGGTGGTGGGGTCGTGTGTGGTGGTGGTTGCTGGTGGTGGTGGTGTGTGTGGTGGTTGCTGGTGTGGTGGTCGTGTGTGGTGGTGGTGTGCTGTGGTGGTGGTCGTGTTTGGTGGTGGTTGTGTTGGTGGTGGTCGTGTGTGGTGGTGGTTGCTGGTGTTGGTGGTCCTGTGTGGGTGGTGGTTTGGGGGTCGTGTGTGGTGGTTGTGGGTGGTAGTGTGTTAAATGGTGGTGGTGGTTGCTGTTGTGTTTTGTGGTGGTGGTTGTTGTTGTGGCTGTTGGTTGTGTTGTGGTGTTGGTTGTTCTTGTTGTTGGTAGGTTGATTGGTTGGGTGGTGGTGGTTTTGGGTTGTTAGTGGTGGCGGTTGGAGGTAGTGGTTTTTTGTTGCTGTTGGATCAGGGTGGGTTTTAGAATCTGTTGTGGTTGGTGGGTTTGGGTGTGGGTGTGTGAGAAGATTTTAGTGTGGGTCCGGGGGTTTGAGTGTGTTTATACGTCAGTTTGAGTGAGTACTCGCCTATATGTGGTTGCAGGGGTCGAGTTACAGCTCCCGGTTTAAGAATGTGTAGGTGGGTGAGTTTGAGTGTTGGTACATTGGTGGGTGTGATTTGCCTGTGACCTGTTTCGGGAGTTTTTCCTACGCTTCAGTCGGGCGTAGAAAAAAACACGCTGGTCTGGTCGACAAGGCTGTTGCTGTTAGCTGCCTGGCAGCAGACGTATCCATAACAGCCTGGTTATGGTAGTGATACAGTTTCCTCTTGGTTACTACACCGGTTCCAGTATTATTTCTGGTATCTGCTGGTAGCAGGTTGATTAGTCGAGGACCACGGATGTTGACACTTATTTTCTTGTCCCCATTTTATCCCTACTTTTCGATGAATGTATTTTGCACTTCCTCCCATACCTCTCACGCCAATATGTTAGGTTAAGTAAAATTTGTCAGCAAACAGGACAAGTGTTTCATGACTCGGGCTTTAGTCATATGACGACCCGCAGAATCGAGCTTTTGGTCTTCTGACCGAGGCCTTCCGCTGGCTTACCCTCCACCCCATTTTTCTTGATGACATCCTCCAGTTCGTCGTTACGGTTGTGTGAAGATTTGGGACTACACTCTCAAGTATCTTCAATGTGCTCATTACAACTATCCCTCGCCTTCTCTTCAGAAAATACATTCCCATTTCTCTGAGTCATACCCAGTAGTTTAAATGTTTTATTGGCTCTGTTCGGGCAGTAAGTACTCGCTGTATTTTTTCCAGTACCATCTTTCCTGCCTTGAACAGAACTGTTAACATTGAGCAGTACTCTAATCCAGCTAGCACAAGTGATTTCAAGTGTTATCGTTGGCATTATTTCTCTTGCTTTGAAAGTTCTTGTTATCCACTCTGTCATAGTCATGGCTTCCGCATTGCTTGTTTTATTTGAATATTTAAATGATAGGTCAGCTGATATTATAAACAAGTATTTTGCATGTTCTTTTTGTTCTATAGGGTCAGGCATGTGCGTTTTGCGTTCAGTTCGTCCGAGTTCCTCATTCTTTCCATATCCGAACAATTTAAATTTGTTCCTATTGAGCAGTACGGTCTGTTTGAACGTTCATGGAAGATATATCCTCTTGCAGTTTCTCCTTGTCTTCCACCGAAGTGACTTTCATATTAATTTAAATATCCACAGAGGATGATATAAAAGAATGATCTTTTTTATCTATGTCTGATATGAAGGTAAAAGACAAGCAAGCACTTTTGCTCTCAAACATCCGAGGAAACGTTTCGCCACAAGTGGCTTTTTCAGTCATAATTGGGCCAGTTGTGGCGAAACGTTTCCTCAGATATTTGAGGTAAAAGTGCTTGCTTGTGTTTTATCCTCAACTTGTGAGTATTAACACACAACTTCCACCATGTGTTCTACGAAGATGAGAAACAGTCAAGGTGCCAAGATCCTGCTTTGGGCTACTGAATTTTTTACTTTACTAAGGTTAGGTCTTATTTTATACAAAACTGCTGTGTTCTGTTCATAAGAAATTTTAGACATATTTGCCTACTTGTCATGTTGTATCTATTGACCATAGTGTATGTGCTATCACTCCTTGATCATATTCGTCAAATGCTTTAGGAAAAGTCCGTGTAGACAACGTCTACATAGCCTCCGTAATTTTGAAAAGCAAATTCTCTATGTTTTAACCTCTACATTAACTAGTATTGCAAAGGTCATGCTTTTCCATAACGTTTGATGCTGTAGATTCGAATCCTGCTGTGAACTGAGAGATAATGTTTGTAAGTAATTTCGCCCATTTGTGAATTAAGCATTCCAAAATCTCTTTCGGCGTTCACTGCGTGTGACAGAATTTGACGAAATAACTCAACACAAACCTGGTGTCCCGGGGTATGGGAGTGACCGCCTAGCTTCAGCTAGGTGACCGTACTTACCTGACGTCTGGTTGTGTGGCTAAAGTACTGTGTACTTAGAAATTATAATATTATATATTATATATTATATATATATTATATATATATATATATATATATATATATATATATATCCTAGGTAGTAGGTTGGTAGACAGCAACCGCCCAGGGAGGTACTACCGTCCTGCCAAGTGAGTGTAAAACGAAAGCCTGTAATTGTTTTACATGATGGTAGGATTGCTGGCGTCCTTTTTTCTGTCTCATGAGCATGCAAGCTTTCAGGTACGTCTTGCTACTTCTACTTACACTTAGGTCACACTACTCTTACATGTACAAGCATATATATATACACACACCCCTCTGGGTTTTCTTCTATTTTCTTTCTAGTTCTTGTTTATTTCCTCTTATCTCCATGGGGAAGTGGAACAGAATTCTTCCTCCGTAAGCCATGCGTGTCGTAAGAGGCGACTAAAATGCCAGGAGCAAGGGGCAAGTAACCCCTTCTCCTGTATATATTACTAAATTTAAAAAGAGAAACTTTTTCTTTTTAGGCCACCCTGCCTTGGTGGGATACGGCCGGTTTGTTGAATTAGATATATATATATATTTTATATATTATATATATATTTTTTTTTTATTTTATTTTTTTTTTTAAAATTTTATTATTTTTTTTTTTATTATTTTTTTTATATTTTTAATTTTATAATATTTATTTAATTATTTTAAATTTTTTAATATTTATATATATAATTTTATATATTTAAATTGATATTATTATATATTTTAATATAATTTTATTTATTAATATTATATATTTATTATTTATTATTAATTATAATATAAGATATTTTATATATATTATAATATTATATATTTATATATATTATTTATAATATATATAATATATATTTTTTATAATTATATATAATTTTATTATATATATATAGTATTTTATTATAATTTATATTTAATATTTATTATTTATATATAATTTATTATATAATATATAATATAATTATATCTATATTATTTATCTATATATATTTATATATTTATAATTTTAAAATATATTTAATTTATTTTTTTATAGTAATTCATATATATATATAATAATATAATATGTATATATATATATTATATATATATATATTATATATTTTATAATATTTATATATATATATTAGTATTATTATGTATACATAATATGTTTATACTTATATATATGTATATATATATATGTATATATATATATATGCTATTTATTTTTTTAATATAGTATATATATATATGTTATATATTATACTGTATATATATATAGTAATATTTATTAATGTATATATATATATATTTTATATTATATTTTATTTAGTTTTTTATATATTTTATATTCATGGAATTAATAATATTTTATATATGTATTTATATGTAAATCATATAGGTATATTATATTATATATATATATATTAAATATAATTTTTTTTATGTTGTATAGTTTATTATATTATATATAATATATATATATATTTATATATATATTATATATATATATTAATTGTGTGTGTGTGTACTCGCCTAATTGTGGCTGCAGGGGTCGAGACAACTCCCGGCCCCGCCTCTTCACTGAGTGCTACTAGGTCCTCTCTCTCCCTGCTCCATGAGCTTTATCATACCTCATCTTAAAGCTATGTATGGTTCTTGCCTCCACTACGTCACTTGCTAGGCTATTCCACTTCCTGACTACTCTGACTGAAGAAATACTTCCTAACATCCCTTTGACTCATCTGGGTCTTCAACTTCCAGTTGTGACCCCTTGTTTCTGTGTCCCATCTCTGGAACATCCTCTGTCCACCTTGTCTATTCCGCACAGTATTTTGAATGTCGTTATCACGTCTCCCCAAACCCTCCAGTCCTCCAGTGTCGTCAGGCGGATTTCCCTTCCCCATTTCTTCATAGCACATTCCCCTTAGCTCTGGAACTAACCTTGTCGCAAACCTTTGCACTTTTTCTAATTTCCTGAAGTGCTTGATCAAGTGTATGTTTCAAACAGGTGCTGCATACTCCAGTATGGGCCTGACGTACACGGTGTACAGTGTCTTGGACGATTCCTTACTAAGGTATTGGAACGCTATTCTCATGTTTGCCAGGCGCCCATATGCTGCATCAGTTATCTGGTTGATGTGTGCTTCTGGAGACATGCTCGGTGTTATACTCACCCCAAGATCTTTCTCCTTGTGCGAGGTTTGCAGTCTTTGGCCACCTAGCCTATACTCCGTCTGCGGTCTTCTTTGCCCTTCGCCGATCTTCATGACTTTGCATTTGGCGGGGTTAAATTCGAGAAGCCAGTTGCTGGACCAGGTGTCCAGCCTGTCCAGGTCTCTTTGTAGTCCTGCCTGATCCTCATCTGATTTAATTCTCATTAACTTCACATCTGTGTGTGTGTGTGTGTGTGGTCGTGCCGAAGAGGTGAAACTTATGATTTGGGCTTAAATAGCAACGCTCTTCTTGCCGAATAAGGCAAGCGAATATTTGTGTATGCAATAATTTCGAAAAAAAATCATTCTGAGCCTAACGAAAAAAATATATTTCATTGTGTTTATTATTAAATTATTGTAAACTTATCTAAAATATATTTGGTTTGATTAGGCTAAATTAAATTGCTCTTGTTATAATAAGGTTAGGTAAGTTTTTCTAATTTTTTTTTTGGTTCAGAATTATTAATTTTTACATTAACATAAATGAAAAACAAATACATCTTTAAACGCATAAGAGAAAATTTTAGAAAGGTTTTAATTTTAAACGAGTTCTTGCTAATTGACCAGTTTTACCTATTCTGCACCACATACATAACTCGGATGGACAGTGGTAATGAAAAGTAAATGTTTCTGGATCTTTCTCTCTTCTCTTATTTAGCGAATTACTAAATATTGCTCATTTCTTTTTTTCTTCGTCGGTGTATGAACCTCCTGTTAATTATGAGCAAATAGACGTGATTTTTTTTATATAGATTTTACATATGCGTAGAAATATTTGGGGTGTTTTGATATATCTTAATATCTGTAATGTATCAGTAATCTCTCTCGCTCTAAGTTATCCTTCCTTCGTTGTCATTATTATTGTTTTTAAGCAGTTCTGTAGTACTGTTCCTTATTATGTACATTCTTCTCTATTCTCTTTCTGTAGCCGTTTTTCATTTAGTCTTTCTTAGTGGAATATGTATTATACGGACTCTGTAAACTTCCGCATTCAGCTTTTCCATCCACTGGTGTGTTTTTAGATTGTTCAGGACCCCAGGAATGTCTGATAGTGTTTCATTATCTGATCTCAGTCAGTTTTCTAATTGTTGAAGTTAAACTTACTGAACAAGCCTTCCTCGCTGACTTGGAATCTCTACTCATTGTTCCAGTGTTGATCTGTGCTTCAGTCAGACTGGTCTGAGTATATTGTATTTTAGATTATGTTCCTCTTTGTTCATGAAGTCTAATATGTTTTCGTTCCTGATGGGTTCTGCATCTGTTCATTCAATTCAAAGTTTCCACAGAACCACAGTAACTCTCTGGTGTGTTTGCTGGGCCACTGTGATGTTAGGTATGATCTATGCACTGTTTTATTTGCTCCATTGAACACATGGAAGATGGAAATACTCTAAGGAGAGCTTTAACGGTAGGTTTCTTCTTTGAAATATAAACACAAACAGTAAAATGTGATCCTTTATTGACAACGTTTCGCCCACACAGTGGGCTTTATCAAGTCATACACAGATTTCCTTGGGTGACAGGTACGTGAGTATTTATAGGATGGAGTCAGGTGGAGAATGTGACAGTCTTCCGCTTAGGGTGATAGAGTCTAGGACCTTGGGTAAATAACAAGAGATTGGACTAGTATTCGAGTAGACCTTCGGCAGTGTTCCTCCATTTTTATGTGGGATAGCGATGAAGAAGTTTCTTGGCAAGTGGATCAGCTATGTTATAGAACCGTTGTTTTGGTTGAAGTTGTTAGATGATTTTAGGAATCTGCGGTATTGAGTGTTGTCTTCTCTGGCGATAAGTCTTACGTTTCTGTAGTTGATTAAATAGTTGTGTGAATTTCGGTGTTGAACACAGGCGATCCTTGGATCGTCAGATCTGCTTGCGTACTGGATCTGAAATATCGTGTTCGGAAGTCTCTGGATGTTTCGTCGACGTATAATTTGCTGCAGTCATTGCAAGGGATTGTGTATACCCCTGCAGAGGATTGAAGTTTGTCCTGTCTATTACTGGTAATGTCCTTAATGGTGGTTGTGGAGGTAGATACTTGGAATGAGGTATTGGAATAGATGTAGGAAATGTGTTTGGCAATGGAGTTGGTGGGGAGGACTATGTATCTCTTCTCGGCAGTGTCTTCTCTGGGTGTGTTGAAGATGTTTAATGCCAGACGTCTGCAGTTTAGTGAAGTTAGAGAGAATTCTTCCTCAAGGAAGTCACTGTTGCAGATTCTGAGTGCGCGCAGGAAAAACTCAGGTTTCTTCTTCATTAGTTCCGTGAATTCTTTAGTCATTGATGAATATGACACAAGTGCAACACTTAACCTTAATAAAAGTAAAGCAGATATATGTGGATGAAGGGGTTGTGCTGAATGGTTTGGAAAACCGACAAGTTGAAGATTGACACACTTACGCAACATATGGGAATCTTTATTCAGGAAACGTTTCGCCACACAGTGGCTTCAACAGTCCAATACAAAGCAGAAAGTGTAAGGACTGATGAAGCCACTGTGTGGCGAAACGTTTTCTGAATAAAGATTCCCATATGTTGCATAAGTGTCTCAATCTTCAAGGGGTTGTGCACTGGAGACTGAGGAGAGAGGTAGCAGTTGAAGACATTATCACGGGTGGACGGGACACGCTAGTGGGAGTAGGTCATGCTCAAGAGTTGGATCTGAGGTTAGCAATAGAGTTGTAGAAGATACTTTGTATATCAAGATTCCACGAGCATTATTTGCACCAGTGGCTTCTGTCCTCCTCTGACGATGTCTTCTTCACTCTCTTTTTGTCTCCCTTGTTTGTCTTCATCTTCTTTGAAACTTTATGGTCCACTGTGTGTAGTTAACACTGCGATACATTAATGTGTGTAGTTAACACTGCGATACATTAATGTTGTAGTTAACACTGCGATACATTTATGTTGTTGTTAAGAATGTCACATAATGCAAATTACTAATCACATTAATGATACCTGAAAAATTATCTCCGCCAAGATCAACCCAGCTGTGATGGATATGTGGGTCAGTGGGTCGCTAGCAACAACAGCCTGGTTGACCAGGTTAGCACCAGACAAGCCTGGCCCAGGGCTGGGCTCCGGGAGTAGAAAAATTATCTAAACCCTTCAAAGGTACATTAAAGGCAAAGTTCATATCTTCTTTCAGAGAGTGAAATGGTTCTTCAAGGTGTTGACTGTTATGTGATCACTGATGTAGAATATACTTAATATACAGCATCTACCTTGTATGTATATCACAGGTATTGAATATACAGCATCTACCTTGTATGTATATCACAGGTATTGAATATACAGCTTATACCTTGTAAGTATATCGCTGGTAATATATAACGACAAGCATATTGAAAAAAACAATATCGGTTGAGTATAGTTTATAAGAAAACGTGTTTGATCCCTCAGGGATTATCAGTTCTGACGTAAGAATTGATAAAGTGCCTGGTGGACGAGTCGGTTGTATAAACTACATATTGTGTGGTATTAACATACTTATACACAGTAAAGTATATACATGGTACTGTGGGACCTTACTGGTGGACGACATCTGGTCACCTGCATCGCGCTCTCTGGCTGTTCATGGCGGTTCATTAGTGATTACAAACACAATACCGTGACTGGAACCATACACTGATAACCCTCATATAGCAGAATGAAACTTATGACGACATTTCGGTCCGACTTGGAGCATTAGGTAGTTATACTGGAAGCTCACGTCGTCCTCGACGGTGAAACACGTTACGTTCCTGTCTGTCTCGAGAGTTTGTGTCTGATGAGTATTGTTGGCTCTGATAAGTTAGGCACGTGCAACACTTCGGTATCTTTACTGAGGAGACGTTTCGCCACACAATGGCTTCATCAGTCCTATACAAAGAAGAATGGTAAAGATCACAAGGAATTTGAGGTAATTAGACCCTCAGCCTGGACTGATTACCTCAAACTACTCCTGATCTTCACCACACTTCTTTGTATTAGACTGATGAAACCACTGTGTGGCGAAACGTTCCCACAATAAAGATACCCAAGTGTTGCACAAGTGTCTAATTTATCAAGCTGTTGGTTCTCTGAACCATTTATCTACATTACTGGCTGTGTCAGTGTGCCGACCAACCGAGTTCGCTGGTTGCAGTTACTCAGTATAGATTAGATTACCCGAATTTTAAGACTCCAGCAGCGCATTAAATTTCACTGATCGGGCTACGGAATTAGGAAAACTCTCGAAACCCATCAAAGATCTATCAAAATTGAAGACATCAAAGGAGTTTAAAGGCTTCCTGTGTACGTGCACTCGTACAGAGGAAGGCTGTGGAGAAGCCTACACACTCCTAGTTAATACATTTCTAATGGTTATTATAACCATAATTTTTAAAGATGTGGACGGGTAAGCCAGTGGAAGGCCTCGGTCAGATGACCAAAAGCTCCAGCTGCGGGTCATCATATGGCTCAGACCCTCGTCAGGAAACTTGTCCTGGTTCCTGACAAACCTTACTTAACCTAACGTGCTGCTAGCTCTTGTGTCCGGTACAGACTTAGGTTACTCGGGCACACTGAATTTCAAATTAACCTACCACCTTTTAACCCTAGGTACTGATAAGAATTTATGCGCTAAACCCGCTAAACTGGTTATTATATAACTGGTTAACATTCCTGGATGAGAGAATGATTACAACTTTTTCGTTCATTATTATTAACGTGCAGTAGGACCCACTAATATTTGCTAGGTGTTGGGATTGTCTTAAGGGCACTATGACGACGTTTCGCTCGTTCCTGGGCCAGTGTCAAGTCACAGTATATGTTTGTGAGGGCCAGCATGAGATAGCTGGCACTTGTGTTGGTAGTAAAACAGTGTTGGAGACAGGTCGTTACTGCTCTCTATGGAGGGGAGATAAACCATCCCTCCAGGCAACTCTAACTCTTTCCCCTCTTCCCTCTCCACTAGGGGCGATATTTTCCCCTCTTCCCTCTCCACTAGGGGCGATGTTTTCCTCCTCTTCCCTCTCCACTAGCGGCGATGTTTTCCTCCTCTTCCCTCTCCACTATGGGCGATGTTTTCCCCTCTTCCCTCTCCACTATGGGCGATGTTTTCCCCTCTTCCCTCTCCACTAGGGGCGATATTTTCCCCTCTTCCCTCTCCACTAGGGGCGATATTTTCCCCTCTTCCCTCTCCACTAGGGGCGATGTTTTCCTCTCTTCCCTCTCCACTAGGGGCGATATTTTCCCCTCTTCCCTCTCCACTAGGGGCGATATTTTCCCCTCTTCCCTCTCCACTAGGGGCGATGTTTTCCTCCTCTTCCCTCTCCACTAGCGGCGATGTTTTCCCCTGTTCCCTCTCCACTATGGGCGATGTTTTCCCCTCTTCCCTCTCCACTATGGGCGATGTTTTCCCCCTCATCCCTCTCCACCATGGGCGATGTTTTCCCCTTTTCCCTCTCCACTATGGGCGATGTTTTCCCCTCTTCCCTCTCCACTAGGGGCGATGTTTTTCCCTCTTCCCTCTCCACTATGGGCGATGTTTTCCCCTCTTCCCTTCCACTATGGGCGATGTTTTCCTCTCTTCCCTGTCCACTATGGGCGATGTTTTCCCCTCTTCCCTCTCCACTATGGGCGATGTTTTCCCCTCTTCCCTCTCCACTATGGGCGATGTTTTCCTCTCTTCCCTCTCCACTATGGGCGATGTTTTCCCCTCTTCTCTCTCCACTAGGGGCGATGTTTTTCCCTCTCCACTAGGGGAGATTTTTTCCCCTCTTCCCTCTCCACTAGGGGCGATGTTTTCCCCTCTCCACTGGGCGATGTTTTCCTCTTCCCTCTCCACTAGGGGCGATGTTTTCCCCTCTTCCCTCTCCACTAGGGGCGATGCTTTCCCCTCTTCCCTCTCCACTATGGGCGATGTTTTCCCCTCTTCCCTCTCCACTAGGGGTGATGTTTTCCCCTCTTCCCTCTCACTATGGGCGATGTTTTCCCCTCTTCCCTCTCCACTAGGGGCGATGTTTTCCCCCTCTTCCCTCTCCACTAGGGGCGATGTTTTCCCCTCTTCCCTCTCCACTAGGGGCGATGTTTTCCCCTCTTCCCTCTCCACTGTGGGCTATGTTTTCCCCTCTTCCCTCTCCACTGTGGGCTATGTTTTCCCCTCGTCACTAGGGGCGATGTTTTCCCCTCTTCCCTCTCCACTATGGGCGATGTTTTCTCCTCTTCCCTCTCCACTGGGCGATGTTTTCTCCTCTTCCATCTCCAATATGGGCGATGTTTTCCCCTCTTCCCTCACCATTAGGGGCGATGCTTTCCTCTCTTCCCTCTCCACTATGGGCGATGTTTTCCCATCTTCCCTCTCCACTATGGGCGATGTTTTCCCCTCTTCCCTCTCCACTAGGGGCGATGTTTTCCCCTCTTCCCTCTCCACTAGGGGCGATGTTTTCCCCTCTTCCCTCTCCACTAGGGGCGATGTTTTCCCCTCTTCCCTCCACTAGGGGCGATGTTTTCCCCTCTTCCCTCTCCACTGTGGGCTATGTTTTCCCCTCTTCCCTCTTCACTAGGGGCGATGTTTTCCCCTCTTCCCTCTCTACTAGGGGCGATGTTTTCCCCTCTTCCTTTTCCACTATGGGCGATGTTTTCCCCTCTTCCCTCTCCACTATGGGCAATGTTTTCCCCTCTTCCCTCTCCACTATGGGCGATGTTTTCCCCTCTTCCCTCTCCACTATGGGCGATGTTTTCCCCTCTTCTCTCTCCACTAGGGGCGATGTTTTCCCCTCTTCCCTCTCCACTAGGGGCGATGTTTTCCCCTCTTCCCTCTCTACCAGGGGCGATGTTTTCCCCTCACTTATAATGGAAAATGTTTTCAGTATTCATCATCATCGTCGTTTTCGTCTTTATCATTTTCTTTCTTCTCGTGTTGCTATTCTTCCTTTCTTAGTCTTCATCTTCGTCTTCTTCTTCGCATGTCTTCATCTTTTTTGCCATCTTCATCTTCATATTCAGCACCTTCATATTCAGCATCATCTTCATCTTCATATTCAGCATCTTCATATTCAGCATCTTCATATTCAACATCTTCATCATCATCATATTCAGCATCTTCATATTCAGCATCTTCATATTCAGCATCTTCATATTCAGCATCTTCATATTCAGCATCTTCATATTCAGCATCTTCATATTCAGCATCTTCATATTCAGCATCTTCATATTCAGCATCTTCATATTCAGCATCTTCCTGGGCATCATCTTGTTGGTTCTGCTGAAGTGTCTCCCAAATTGATATGTCAAGTGGAGATGGTGGAAGTTTTACTGCTCTATTTCTGACAGTCACTCGTTCTTCCTCCCACTGAAGAGTAGTGAGTGGAGGGAAGGGGTGGTGAGGGGAAGGGGTGGTGAGGGGAAGGGGTGCTGAGGGGAAATTGGTAGTGAAGAAATAGGGGGTAAAGGAGAGTTTTTTGAAGGCGAGGTAGAGAGCGAGCTGGGGTTGGGGGGTCTGAAGAGCAAGGGAAAGAAACGTGTTGAGACGATATAAGAATAATTCATCCGGTGATGTTTCGTTCCATGATAGACCTCGCGGCCAAACCTCCCAGCAAGTCTCCTGGTGGACGGCCTTGTTAGTCAAGTTGTTGGTGCTCACTGCACGCCTTGTGGTCTAGTCTGGCTGATCAAGAACAGCCTAGAGGAACTTTTAGGTTCCCCGATGAAGACAAATCTATTGCTAATGTCCTTATATATGAAGGATGCTGAAAAATCTTTATTCCTTTGTAAGTCAGCATGGTCCAGCGGACAACACACTCCCCGTCAGGTTTACAACTCTTACCATAGGTTCCATCTCCATTATTCTGCAATTTATATTTAATCCTTTATGTACATTACGTCTCCCCGAAGTGGTATATTTAAGTGGTTGCCCGATTGGTTTATCTAAACTTTCGTTTATGACTTGAGAACGCTTCATCAGATTGGCTTCAAATCTTGAGTGGAGGTATACTGTATGGAGTGGACGGTTCAAGCAACTAGTTAGGTTAAGTTAGGTAAGGTTTGTCAGGAAACAGGACAAGTGTTTCCTGATGCGGGTCTTAGTCATATGATGACCCACCACTGGAGCTTTTAGTCATCTGACCGAGACCTTCCACTGGCTTACCCATCCACTCCTTTAAAAATTAAGATTATATTTAAGTAACTAATGTCATGCGCTGTTACCCCGTGATCACACTTACACTGGAGTTCGTCCGACAACCTCACACTGCCAATTTTGGTTGACTGCAAACATTCAACCTTGTTGCAGACTACTTAAGTGTGTAGCTGCACATTTACCAGTTTGGTGTGTAAAATAGTGTAGTATTTTTTAACATTTAAATCACATTAAATATACGTGAGTATACGTCTTTTGAATGACCTTAGTCTTTAATGGCTGTGCGTCTTACCAGCAGAATAATACCCATTAAGTTCGGTCTATTTAGAGAGAAATTTGACAGTTACTAACATAGTTAAAATACTTGGAATCATTGGATTGTGAGCAATAACATTTTTAATAATGTTCACTATCAACTTTCGTCGATAATGAACTTTATTAAAAGTGTCTGACATTCACTTTGAACATTGTAAACTCTAATTTACCAGTTATTTTTAATATGCTGGTTTCCATGCAATAGCTGAAGAATGCTGCTTCTGATTGGCTTCAAACCATAAAGAAAATAGTGCCAATGGCGACATAATTCCAATCGCTTTTGCTTTCTCAGAGTATTGTTGTCCATTACCGACGGCTCCGTCCAGAACATGGGGGGGGGGAGAGATGCAGTAGATATATCATTTATGGCCTCTGTACAGCTAATAATTATTGAGAATACCTCAGAGTCCTAAATATGTACTCGTTGGAGCGAAGGAGAGAGAGAGATACATGATAATATACACATAGAGGTTTCTTAAGGCCTAGTCTCAAATCTTCAGACTACCATAACATGCTGCAGAGATAGGTATGAAAAAATGTAAAATAAACTCGGTAAAAAGCAGGAACACCATGTGCACAGTAAGAAAACATTATATCAACATCCGTGGTCCCAGATTATTTAACACTTAAACAGAAGATTCCAGATTATAATTATGGGGGAGCGCTAAACCCGTACGATTATACAGCGCATGTGGGAGGATGGAAGGTATACAGGCTCAATTTAGAGAACTCGAGCACAGATCCAATTCCCTAGATCAAGAGCCCCTCATCAGCATAAAGGAACCTCCCTTGAGGGGAGAAGATCCCAGAAACACTGAGGCATTTCCAGTAGTTTAAATGTTTTATTGGCTCTGTGGGGACATCGATCTCTGTTCCAGTTTTGATTTCTTTCTTGGTGTGAAAGGAACCATCAACACTTAACAATACTCTAATCGAGAGAACACGAGTGATTTGATTGGTGTCACCATTGACATTATTTCCATTGTTTTGAAAGTTCTCACTATCCATTCCGTTATTTTCCTGGCTGTCGTGACAGTGTACTCTCTCAGTGTTAGGTCGGCTAGAATTATTACACCTAGGTTTTTCACATTTCTCTTTCATTCTATTATACCCCCCCCCCCCCTCTGCATTTTGCATACAGTGCCACTTTTGAGTCCTTCATTCTTACCATATCTGAACAGCTGGAATTTGTCACCATTGAATATTGAGTTATCCTCTACTGCCCGTTGGAACATTTTGTTTATAGCCTCGTGCAGTGTCTTCTACCGAGGTGATTTTCATGTTTACGTATCGTCTGCAGATGATGGCACGAAGTTGTCGCTTACGTTATCTACGCATATCAGCTCTGAGGCTGAAAAACAGTAAAGACGCTAGGATCGTGCCTTGGGGCACTATGTGGTAAAAATATTGGTAATAGATACCGAGAAATTTGTTTGGAAAGACACATAAGCAAACACTAGGACATTTATTAAGAAACATTTCGGGCCAGGGACCTTGATCAAGATCCCAGGACCGAAACGTTTTCTAATATGTCCTAATGGTCGCTCAAGTGTCTTTCTAAACCACTCAACTCTCTACTTTGCTAAGGCTAGATTTTCGTTTACCATTTGCCTACTTTCCTTGTTATATATATCGACCTCATTTTATGTGCTGTTACTCCATGATCGCATTTGTCAGATACCTTCGCAAAATCCGTATAGATCACTTTTGCATTTTGATCTTCTTCCAATGGTTATGCGAGTTTCTCATAATGGTTTCTTAGTTATGACAAGCATGATCTTCCTGCTCTAAATCCATGCTGATTCTCGTTATACAGGTCATGCTTGCACCTGCATGGCATAATATTTGAGACAAGCATATGACTGCTGGCAGGATCAACCGGGTGGATATAGATAAGAAGCTATCTCATGCTATCGCACGGTTTTCTATAAAATTTGTCGTTTGGCGTCTCATCACCGTTGCCAAGATTTGTGTGATGTTCTTGATACCTGTCTGCATTTATTTTGTCAGTACTCTGCTGAGTTCTCTGTGTAGAGGAGCTGTGTCTGCACCTTTTCAGTTTCCCCTAGATCTAAAATATTTTGAGTCCTCGTGCTAGTAGTATTTTGTATTTTATATAAATTAGGAACTCCATGAAGCCAGCTCAGGCATTACGTGAGCATTTTTTTATTACTCTCTCAAAAGCTACGAGGTTAGGGCTTATGTTAAGTCCATGATTTGTAGTCAAGGTAGAGGTAATGAAAATATGTGTTCTCCAGTCTGCTTTCGTTTAGCCAATTGATAAACATTGTTTCATACTGGTGTGTTAAAATTACGTACGTTTTGTATCATCATCAGAGTGTGAACCACCTGTGGTCAGTTTCACAGATTATTATTAACTTATTTGGTATGTGTAGATTGTTTTTTTTTTTTTTTGCAATTTCCTGGCCTCTTGTTCGGTTTGTTTCCTTGACGATTATAGCGATAAAGATCATCTTGCTTTTGTTGTGATATTTTTCTGGTCTTTTCAATAATTCTTTTTATTATTTTGCACATTCTTCTACGCTCTCTTTTTATATTTGATCTTGAAAGATTTCCCGACGATATGTATTTCATACAGACTATGTATACTTCTGGACTCACTTCTCCAAACATTGGTGTGGCTTTAGGGTGTTCAGGACGGTTTCACAGTGAATGTGAGTGTTTGTGTAACCCCAGTCAGTTCTCTGGTTGTTGAAGTTAAAATTACGAATTATATCCCTTCTCGTTGATTATTTCTGGAGTTTTTCTCGCCAGAATTTACACTAGTTTGCAATTCTTTGAGATTGAAATCGGAATATATTGTGTTTGGAGTCATATTGCTCGCATCGCGCGGCAACCGAATACATCTGCTCGAGTTCTCCCTTAGTACATTTGCAGTACCTCTACTGTACACTTAAGGAATTTTGCACAGTCTGCCAAGTCTTTCAGTTTTATTGACTTGAATATCTTCGCTTCTTTTACAAAGAATGTAATTTAAAGGATTTTAGGTCTTCCCAGTAATTTCGGCGTTTGAATTTATAGTCAGTAAAATTTGTCTGTATATTCTGCAGATCAGCTGTCTCGGGGTTATGAGTGTTGCAGCAGTATTCTAGTCTTCAGTACAAGTGCTTTAAACAGTATCATCACTTACATTTGTTTTGAAGATTCATGTTATCCAGCCAGTCATTTTCCATCCAACTTTGATAGTAATAATTTATTATTTCTTGGCCATAAAATTTGTTGACATTGTCACCCCGAGTCACCTACGTCCATCTTCGACTCTCTCTGTCTTCCACTCTATTGGATAGTTTGAGTTAAATTTATATTCCGTTTTCCATTTTTTTTATTTCATATTTTTATTTATTTTTTTAAGGGATGTTTTTATCTATTTAATGTTCATTGAACCCCAATTGTCTTCAGATGTTCTCTCGCTTCCGCGTGTTGTCGTCAGTGAAAGTTGTATCTTAAGACTTTTTTTTTTTTTTTGTTTTTTTTTTTTTTTTTTTTAGATTTTTTGCAGCCGAATTGGCTAGGTTATTGTGCACTTCATATCCATCCTGTGGATGGTAGTTCACAGGAGTACATCTGGATTTATATCTACAGTTGACGTATCTGCTGCAAGCCAATTTAGGAAATTTGCTTAATATGTCTGGTATCTTACACAACCCGCACATAGGAGAGAGGAGCTTACGATGACATGTTGGATCGAAACGTCGTCGTAAGCTTCTCTCTCCTATGTGCGGGTTGTGTATTGTTCCAGTCACTGTATTGTGCCTTTTTGTTATTTCTGGTATCTTGTTTTCATTAATAATATATCTTGATATATCACATAGGTTATTATACTATATATTCCGCAGTAAGTGGACAGTTAAGCACATAATGTTCAAGATAGTGACTACATGTTGGCATTTAGTTTGATCATGATGTGTGTGTCTGCCCAACTGCCAGAAGTACTTGTAACCAAGTCTGAGCCTGCCTTCTGCAACACTGTTAACATTGCAAGTTCCTCCATAAACGAATGTATCTACGTTCATGTTATAGTGAGTGATAGAACTATTCAAGCTTCTAACTTCTTTCATTGTACTTTTTTTTAGCTAATTTGTCAACTTTATCATGGAGTAATCCAGTGTATAATGAAATCTATGACAGTTTTGCATTAATTAGTTTTCCCGGATTTTTTGAGTATCTGTATATCGCTTCACCAGTGAGCAGGTTTGAGTCATTATGAGAACCAAGAACCTTCAGTGATGACAGAGAATCAGTAATACTCAGAGTCAAGCTCAATGTTATAGTGAACTTTAGGGACATTAGAATGGCAAACAGTTTAGTTTGAGGTGTAAACGTTTTTTAAGCAAGGGCAAAATTCTATAATTTTTTACCTTTCAGCGGGAAGAGACAAAAAAATCAGTCATTTTAGGACATGTTTATTAAAAACGTTTTGGTCCTGGGACCATGTACAAGGGGTAAGACAATTTAAGTTTACTGTATAGTCATAAAATCACTGGGTAGAAGTGAGGCCAAGTGGAGAATAAAATGTAATTATCGTGGCTGGAACAATTCACCAAAAACCCGCACTTAGAAGAACCTTATGACGATGTTTCGTTCCGTCCTGGACCATTGTCAAGTCACAATTGAGGTCTAGTGGCTTTTCTTCTGGCCACCGCGTTTAATGGTGGGTGGGAGGATGCTGGACTGATTGATGATCATGGGTGCCAGAGTGGCTGAGATACTGACTTCTTGCGTTCTGTGTGACTTACCACAGTAAGAGACTTCCTAACAACGGAATCTGAAGTGATTTGGATCTGGACTGGGCATTTGTGCTTTGGTCCAGTGCATTAAATGTTCTGTGCCTTTGTGGACCATTCAGGAGTTACTAAGATCGTCTCTGTTGCGCATATATTTGTGCTCTTTAATTCTGAGGACAAATTCTTGCCTGTTTCTCCTATGTATTTCTTCTTACAATGACTACACGGGATTATTTAGATACCGAGGGTAGATGGTTGGCGTGTCGTGGGTCGCTTCCTAGCGAATTCCTTGATGAATGAGGAAGCCGCGATTTCCACGTTCATCTTGGTTAAGCCAATGTTCGTGTTGTGTTACTGACTACACTTCTGCTTAAGATCACTATGTGCTTCTTATTGGAGTATCCCCTAGATGTGTTACGAATGGGCTTCACCCCTCCCTCTGCAGTTTTGTCCGAAGGCTGGGAACTGAAGTTTGGCAAATTTTTTCGGTATGCAGGCGCACTCCTCTAGGAAAATATGACTGGAGATGCGGGAAGCTCGCAGAAGAGAAACTTATTACTAGTCCTTGTTTGAATGTATCTTGATGTGAGTAGTATATATCACATCATCCTTGTTGGTAGGTTTCTTTAAAGGGTAGTGTGTCGCTGTGCTGGGATCTACAGTGATCAGCAGCAGTACCTACAACAGCGGTAACGGCAAAAAACAGCGCCAATAAATCAGCGGAAGTATCAGTATCAACGGCAGAAACAGTAAAAAAAACAGGGAAAGTGGCAATATGAACAGTAGTAACAACTGTAGCAGTAACAACACAGTATTAACAGTAGAAGCAGCGACAGTATAGTCACAAACAGCAGCAGCAGCAGCAGTAGTAGTAGTAGTAACAGTAACAAAAGCCAGCAGCAGCAGCAGCAACTCTCAGCTTATGTTGTAAGCCAGGAATCAAGGCTTTGTTTTGCCTCAGTCGTGAAATTCCTTGTGGTGGTAGTCTGTAGCTCAGCCGTCGAGGAAGGTGAGACTAGGATTTACATGTCTGGTGCTCTTCCTATCCTGGAAATTTAGGAAGTAGTTAGGATAGTTCCTTGTACCTAGACAGCGTGTGCCTAGTGGTTTATATAATGTCTCTTGTTCATCCAGATGTCGTGTAGTGATTAGTATCAATGTTGACGTAGAAATGTAGGATCATTATGAGTTCCACATGATCAAACTGTATTGACAGGAAGAATTGTTGAAGCATGGCTGCCATGTTTGCCTATCCACTTCCCTCCTACCTTCTAACCCCGTTCTCCCCTCCCCCCGCCCACCCTTTCCTTCCTACGTTATCCACCTGCCCCCTTATTCCTTCCCTATACCTTTCACCCTTTATCTTCGATGTTTACCCATTTTCTCTGCGGTCTTTACACAATTCACCCGTCTCTTTCCTTCCCTCCTTCGTCTGTTTACATCTTCGTTGTGTCTGCCGTCCCTTCCCCCGTCTCTTGGCTCCGGGGTGGTGTTTTTGGTATGTGATCGTTTTTCCTCGGCTCAGTCTTGCACCCGGGGAAACCCGTCCACCGTAACCCCCCAATTTAAGATGAGGGGGGGATTTTTTCCCTGGGAAAACATGAAAATTTAAGCCCAAATCGGTCCTTTGGGGGGTTGTGGGTGAACGTGAAGTGTTGTAGGTGGGCGGGGAGAGCTCTGGAGAGCGTATGGGGCGCCTGTTGGAACCCGAGGTGCCCCGCCTGCCCCGGAATTACCCCCTAAAGGGGATTGGGGAATCCTTCCGCCGGGGGTTTGGCGGGTCGTCAATCCGTTGGGAAACGGTTAGGGGTCGGGGGGGGGTTTAGGCCGCGGGGGGAGGCTTGCCGCACGGGCCAAACCCGTTTGAACTTAAAATTCTTTACTCAAATTTAATGCTGTTTCAGTCGCTCCAAATCGGGATCATGGTAGTCTTATTAAAATTTTTCTGCTCAAAGGATTTTTTGGGGGGTTGGGGGGGGGGGTTGGGTGTGAGGGAGGCAGAAGTGTGTAGGGCGGCGCGGGGAGTGGCGGCTGCGCAGGGGCACGCTGCGCCGCCACGCCCCATGCACGCCCCCCCGAGGGGCCTCCGTGGCTGTGAGGGGCCGCCCCGCCACCCCCGCTACCCACAAAGCCCCCTCGAAATGTTTATTTTCTGGGGGGGACCAAGTATGTTCTTCATGTTGTGGTGTATCTCGTGATAGACTGAGTAGGGGGTGCTATGAACCACGTGTTGCGATATCACATGTTGTGGTGCCGCGTGTTGTGTATGTTTTGGTGCCGCGTGTTGTGATTGTTGGGTGCCACGTGTTGTGGCATCATATGTTGTGGGGCCCGGTTTTGATATGTTTTTGGGCCCCGTGCTGTAATATGGGTGGGGTTCGCCCCGTGCTGTATATGTTAAAGCTCGTGTAGTATACCGGTGTTCGCCCGTGGTGTTTGCCCCAAAATTTTTGTTATGGGGGTGTTTGTAGTCACTTTTTTAATTTCGTTAAAGGGGTTGAGTACTAGGCGCGCGTGCCGTGTTTTCAATGCATTTTTGACCACGTGTTGGGTGATCGATTCAGGGTACGTGTTGTGTCCGTATGCGTTACCCCTTGTGCACCCGTAGAACGTTGCCAGTGTTGTGTAAATCGTATTGCAGTGCCACGTACTATGGTGCACCGTAGTACAGTGCCACGTGCTGTGGTGCCCGCAATGCAGTGCCACGTGCTGTGGTGCACCGTAGCGCAGTGCCACGTGCTGTGGTGCACCGTAGCGCAGTGCCACGTGTTAGGGTGCACCATAGTGCAGTTCCACATGTTGGGGTGCACCGTAGTACAGTGCCATCAGCTGTGGTGCACCGTAGTGTGTTGCCACATGCTGTGGTGCGCCGCAGTGCAGTGCCACGTGCTGTGGTGCACCGCAGTGCAGTGCCACGTGCTGTGGTGCACCGTAGTGTGTTGCCACATGTTGTGGTGCGCCGCAGTGCAGCGCCACGTGCTGTGGTGCACCGTAGTGCAGTGCCACGTGCTGTGGTGATACGTGTTGTGATGTCAAGTATTATAGTGCATCATAGTGTGACTCATTCAAATGCCATATTGTCTGCTGCTAACTTGTATAGTACCACTTGTTGTACCACGCGTTTCGGAGTTGGAGCGTATTGTACCGCGTGTGAACAGCGAGCGTGTTGTACCACGTGTGAACAGCGAGCGTGTTGTACCACGTGTGAACAGCGAGCGTGTTGTACCACGTGTGGACAGCGAGCGTGTTGTACCACGTGTGGACAGCGAGCGTGTTGTACTACGTGTGGACATCCACTGCACCGCCCACAGCACCCACTGCACCGCCCACAGCACCCAGTGCACCCCCCACAGCACCGCCCTCAGCACCCAGTGCACCGCCCTCAGGTCGTGTGTAACTTCTTGGTAGATGTGATGACGCTGGAGATTTCGTCTTCCAGGAGACGTCGCCACGAAGGAGATTTCGTAATGAAGGGCTCATCCTGGCGAAGGAGGCTTCGTAATGAAGGGCTCGTCCTGGCGAAGGAGGCTTCGTAATGAAGGGCTCGTCCTGGCGAAGGAGACTTCGTAATGAAGGACTCGTTCTGGCGAAGGAGACTTCATAATGAAGGACTCGTCCTGGCGAAGGAGACTTCGTAATGAAGGACTCGTTCTGGCGAAGGAGACTTCGTAATGAAGGGCTCATCCTGGCAACGGAGGCTTCGTAATGAAGGGCTCGTCCTGGCGAAGGAGACTTCGTAATGAAGGGCTCGTTCTGGCGAAGGAGGCTTCGTAATGAAGGGCTCGTCCTGGCGAAGGAGACTTCGTAATGTAGGGTGACAACAAGAACAGTAGATCTGGAGTCTCGGTGTCTAGCCAGTCCTACCAAGAGACCCCCGTACTAAGAGTGGTCCAAGTTTCTTACTGCAGCCTCCTGCCGCTGCCGCCACAACATGGAGGCTGGTGGCTCCCTGTACACTTCTACCACAACACACCTATGACGGATGTGGAAAAGTCTGTGTAGACTGCCAGGTCTACATAGGCTTCACAACTTGGCTGATCTACTAACTGTAGTTGGGATTGGTCCAGCTTCCTCTTAGGAACTTTTACTTTGTTTCAGTTAAGTTTCTATTATCTGGTGGTAGCAGGTTGAAGTAGTTTCCTGGATCATGGATGTTGACATATTGTTCTCTCATTGTGCCCATGACACCCCTGTTTTTCAACAGAATTATTCTACATTTCATATCTGTCTCACTCCAGTACGTTGTTATGGCAGTGTGGGACACTATCAAGTATCTTCTTGTATGTGATAATTTTTCTCTCTGCTGTCTATTACTTATATTACATGTTCTTTGATGCAGTCCCAGTAGTCTAGATATTTTATGGATTCTAAACTGCAGTAAATGATCTCTACAATTTTCAGCTCTTATTTTAACTTTCTCGAGAGAGATCGTGAGCACACAGTGTTCAAGACGTAAGAGCCCAGGTGAATAGCACTCTCATTGGTGTGACTTATGTTTTAAACTTCTCATAAATTAGCCTGTTATTCTCCTGGCATTTGTTGCGTTTCTCTTGTTGTTCTCTTCTATAGTCCACAAGACGGTTCCTCTTTAGGTTATCACGAGTCTGTTCCTTCGTTCTGTATACTGAATTCGTGTTGAGTTCGTTGTTTCCATGTTTAAGCAGTTGGTGAAACTGTCCGCTGCCTTTCTGACTGACTTAACAGCACAAAAGATACATTGACCTTGTTGATATTCGCAATGCTCTTTTCTGTCCTGTCAGAGATCACAGCCATCCTGTTAGTGGTCCTCTTCTGAAATGATCTTCCGTTTGTCCAACGGAAGACATTATTTCTTGTTTCTTCTGAAGTAATTTTCATGCTTGCATTATCCCCGTCCAAGAATTATTAGAGGCTGTGGCTCAGTGTCTGAAGTCTGCTGCATGAAGGCATTGATGAAGGACTTTGTAACATCCATATACTACTGCTGATATTACTACGGTTACTATTATTACTGCTACTACTAGTACTGCTACTGTTACTAGTACTACTACTACCACTGTTACTACTATCATTACTGATACTACCATAGCCACCACAACAGCCACCACCCTGAACCCCCTACCCAGCAGCCTCTTAAGAAATTGCCTCCGACCCCTACCTATCGCCACACCACCTACCCCTACCGACTCCCCCGCCGCCACACCACCGCTTAGCCCCCGCCACACCTTAGCCCCTTCCCTCCGCCACACCTCTGTTCTTTAATTTATTCCTAAGGGAATCTCTCTTGCGGTGAGCCTGGCATCACTGGGCACTCAAGTTAATATATTTTGGGGGGAGGGGGGTCTGTGGTTGACTTTTACGCTTCATTTATCTCCTCATCTTCCCATCTTTATGGCAAGGCTACGTTTCGATCAATTTTTTTCCTTCAGTTTTCCGATTTAAGAATCTTGGAATGCGTCAGATTTTCCTTCCTCTTCGTGTTGCATCCACGGGGGTCACTCACCCCTGGGGGGGGAGAAGCAGTCGGGTTTGATCCAAGGAAGGATCTGCTGCTCTCCGCCATATTGTAAACACAGGGCCACCCTACTGATGTCTTTCTTCACTCTTTTGTCTTCATACAAATATAACTTCACTTAATCCTACAATTTTTGCAATACTGAGTTTTGCCTTCTGTATTTTGGGACACTGATGACACACGTGTGTGTGTGTGTGTGTGTGTGTGTGTGTGTGTGTGTGTGTGTGTGTGTGTGTGTGTGTGTGTGTGTGTGTTGGGGATACCTGTGTCAGTTTTTATACCATGTCTTCTAAAAGGGGAAAAAGAGAGCCTACAGAAGACTCCAAGTGAACATTGTGCTGGTGATAACTGGTGAACATTGTGCTGGTGATAACAAGTGAACATTGTACTGGTGATAATAAGTGAACATTGTGCTGGTGATAATAAGTGAACATTGTGCTGGTGATAACAAGTGAACATTGTACTGGTGATAATAAGTGAACATTGTGCTGGTGATAATAAGTGAACATTGTGCTGGTGATAACTGGTGAACATTGTGCTGGTGATAATAAGTGAACATTGTGCTGGTGATAACAAGTG
Source organism: Cherax quadricarinatus (assembly GCF_026875155.1). Classification (NCBI taxonomy): domain Eukaryota; kingdom Metazoa; phylum Arthropoda; class Malacostraca; order Decapoda; family Parastacidae; genus Cherax; species Cherax quadricarinatus. The sequence continues at coordinate 4,121,474 of NC_069456.1, forward strand.
AACATTGTGCTGGTGATAACTGGTGAACATTGTGCTGGTGATAACAAACTTCGGTGAACATTGTGCTGGTGATAACTGTGAACATTGTGCTGGTGATAATAAGTGAACATTGTGCTGGTGATAACAAGTGAACAGTGTGGTATTGTGACTTGCGGTGATAATAAGTGAACATTGTGCTGGTGATAACTGTGAACATTGTGCTGGTGATAAAGTGAACATTGTGCTGGTGATAACAAGTGAACATTGTGCTGGTGATAACTGGTGAACATTGTGCTGGTGATAACAAGTGAACATTGTGCTGGTGATAACAAGTGAACATTGTGCTGGTGATAACGTGAACATTGTGCTGGTGATAACAAGTGAACATTGTGCTGGTGATAACTGGTGAACATTGTGCTGGTGATAATAAGTGAACATTGTGCTGGTGATAACAAGTGAACATTGTGCTGGTGATAACTGGTGAACATTGTGCTGGTGATAACAAGTGAACATTGTGCTGGTGATAACAAGTGAACATTGTGCTGGGTGATAACAGTGAACATTGTGCTGGTGATAACAAGTGAACATTGTGCTGGTGATAACAAGTGAACATTGTGCTGGTGATAACAAGTGAACATTGTGCTGGTGATAACAAGTGAACATTGTGCTGGTGATAACTGGTGAACATTGTGCTGGTGATAACAAGTGAAACATTGTGCTGGTGATAACTGGTGAACATTGTGCTGGTGATAACAAGTGAACATTGTGCTGGTGATAACTGGTGAACATTGTGCTGGTGATAACAAGTGAACATTGTGCTGGTGATAACTGGTGAACATTGTGCTGGTGATAACTGGTGAACATTGTGCTGGTGATAACTGGTGAACATTGTGCTGGTGATAACAAGTGAACATTGCTGGTGATAACAGTGACATTGTGCTGGTGATAACTGGTGAACATTGTGCTGGTGATAACAAGTGAACATTGTGCTGGTGATAACAAGTGAACATTGTGCTGGTGATAACAAGTGAACATTGTGCTGGTGATAACAAGTGAACATTGTGCTGGTGATAACAAGTGAACATTGTGCTGGTGATAACAAGTGAACATTTTGCTGGTGATAACAAGTGAACATTGTGCTGGTGATAACAAGTGAACATTGTGCTGGTGATCACCCTGACTATTGGTGCAGGCAATTTATGACTTAAAGATGCTGCCTGTCTGACAGACTTCCAGGGATATGTACGGATGTCACCCACAAACACACAACCAGACACACCACTCATCCACATACACAGCCTACACACGCGGGCACACACACACACAACACACACACACACACACACACACACACACACACACACACACACACACCACTCACCCACATACACAGCCTACACACGCGCGCGCGCACACACACACACACACACACACACACACACACACACACACACACACACACACACACACACACACACACACACACACATACACACACACACACACACACACACACGCACACACACACACACACACACACTCACGCAGGTAGGAGGATTGTGAGTGGTAGTAATTATTATTAACTGTGTGAAAGTGGTTTTGGTGTAATATTGACAGAGCCATAGAGTAGTCTTTACATTATTCACTCGGCTCTAGTGTATAGCCTTCAGTTAGCTGAAGATTTATTCCATTTATTCCCTGAATTTAGCTGTAGATTTATTCGGCGCATTTCAGCAGGTGTGTGTGTGTGTGTGTGTGTGTGTGTGTGTGTGTGTGTGTGTACTCACCTAGTTGTACTCACCTAGTTGAGGTTGCGGGGGTCGAGTCCGAGCTCCTGGCCCCGCCTCTTCACTGATCGCTACTAGGTCACTCTCCCTGAGCCGTGAGCTTTATCATACCTCTGCTTAAAGCTATGTATGGATCCTGCCTCCACTACATCGCTTCCCAAACTATTCCACTTACTGACTACTCTGTGGCTGAAGAAATACTTCCTAACATCCCTGTGATTCATCTGTGTCTTCAGCTTCCAACTGTGTCCCCTTGTTACTGTGTCCAATCTCTGGAACATCCTGTCTTTGTCCACCTTGTCAATTCCTCTCAGTATTTTGTATGTCGTTATCATGTCCTCCCTATCTCTCCTGTCCTCCAGTGTCGTCAGGTTGATTTCCCTTAACCTCTCCTCGTAGGACATACCTCTTTAGCTCTGGGACTAGTCTTGTTGCAAACCTTTGCACTTTCTCTAGTTTCTTCACGTGCTTGGCTAGGTGTGGGTTCCAAACTGGTGCCGCATACTCCAATATGGGCCTAACTACACGGTGTACAGGGTCCTGAATGATTCCTTATTAAGATGTCGGAATGCTGTTCTGAGGTTTGCTAGGCGCCCATATGCTGCAGCAGTTATTTGGTTGATGTGCGCTTCAGGAGATGTGCCTGGTGTTATACTCACCCCAAGATCTTTTTCCTTGAGTGAGGTTTGTAGTCTCTGACCCCCTAGACTACTCCGTCTGCGGCCTTCTTTGCCCTTCCCCAATCTTCTTGACTTTGCACTTGGTGGGATTGAACTCCAGGAGCCAATTGCTGGACCAGGTCTGCAGCCTGTCCAGATCCCTTTGTAGTTCTGCCTGGTCTTCGATCGAGTGAATTCTTCTCATCAACTTCACGTCATCTGCAAACAGGGACACCTCAGAGTCTATTCCTTCCGTCATGTCGTTCACAAATACCAGAAACAGCACTGGTCCTAGGACTGACCCCTGCGGGACCCCGCTGGTCACAGGTGCCCACTCTGACACCTCGCCACGTACCATGACTCGCTGCTGTCTTCCTGACAAGTATTCCCTGATCCATTGTAGTGCCTTCCCTGTTATCCCTGCTTGGTCCTCCAGTTTTTGCACCAATCTCTTGTGTGGAACTGTGTCAAACGCCTTCTTGCAGTCCAAGAAAATGCAATCCACCCACCCCTCTCTCTCTTGTCTTACTGCTGTCACCATGTCATAGAACTCCAGTAGGTTTGTGACACAGGATTTCCCGTCCCTGAAACCATGTTGGCTGCTGTTGATGAGATCGTTCCTTTCTAGGTGTTCCACCACTCTTCTCCTGATAATCTTCTCCATGATTTTGCGTGTGTGTGTGTGTGTGTGTGTGTGTGTGTGTGTGTGTGTGTGTGTGTGTGTGTGTGTGTGTGTGTGTGTGTGTGGCTGCGCTTACCTAATTGTGGTTGCAGGGATCGAGTCATAGCTCCTGGCCCCCCTCTTCACTGGTCGCTACTAGGTCCACTCTCTCTCCCCCTGTTCCATGAACTTTATCATACCTCTTCTTAAAGCTGTGTGTGGATCCTGCCTCCACTATAGCACTCTCCAGACTATTCCACTTCCTGACAACTCTATGACTGAAGAAGTGCTGCCTAACATCCTTGTGACTCAGTTGAGTTTTCAACTTCCAGTTGTGACCCCTTGTTGCTGTGTCACGTCTCTGAAACATTCTGTCCCTATCCTCTTTGTCAATTCCTCTAAGTATTTTATATGTTGTTATCGTGTCTCCCCTATCCCTCCTGCCCTCCAGTGTTGTCAGGGTGAGTTCCCTTCACCTCTCCTCGTAGGACAAACCCCTAAGCCCTGGGACTAGTCTTGTTGCAAACATTTTTACTTGCTCTAATTTCTTAACGTGCTTGTCCAGGTGTGGGTTCCATACTGGTGCTGCATACTCCAATATGGGCCTGACGTACACGGTGTACAGTGTCGTGAATGACTCTACTAAGATGTCGAAACGCTATTCTCAGGTTTGCCAGGTGCCCGAATGCTGCAGTAGTTATTTGGTTAATGTGCGCCTCAAGAGATGTGCTCGGCATGATGCTCACCCAAAGATCCTTTTCCTTGAGTTTTGTAGCTTCTGACCTCTTAGGCTGTTCTCCGTCTGCCGTCTTCTTTGTCCTTCTCCAAGCTTCATAACTTCGCACTTGGTGGGTGTGAAACTCCAGAAGCCATTCTTCGGACTAGGCTTGCAGCTTGTCCAGATTCCCTGCTAGTCTTACCTCATCCTCGTACACTTGTATTTTCCTTATTAGTTTCACATCGTCTGCGAACAGGGACACCTCTGACTGACTGACTCTCTCTCACTCTCTCTCTCTCTCTCTCTCTCTGTCTCTGTCTCTGTCTCTGTCTCTCTGTCTTTCTCTCTGCGTTCCTCCCATTCACCCCCCCCCTCGCCCTCGGGCGCTGTATTTCCCTCTACGGGTTTACCACTTTCCTCAAAAATAATAATTCACCTTTTTGGGAATATTCTCTAATACCCCTATTATAATATTTGTAATTAAAATAATAGTCTATAATAATTCATAATAATATTCATAATAATAATAGCAACTAATAATAATTGATAATGGTAATGAGTTATAATTAGAATGTGCATAAGGGTGTTAGAGTAATGGAAGCAGTAGGCGTGAATCACCCCTCTCAACCCTGACTTGCTAAGAGGCTAAAATCTCATTCCATATTGACATGTGTATAATGTATATATTATGCATAATGTATTTATTATGTATACATTGGTGCATATTACCTGGAGAGGGTTTCGGGAGGTTAACGCCTCCGCGGCTTGGTCTGAGACCAGGCCTCGTGGTGGATCAGGGTCTGATCAACCAGGCTGTTACTGCTGGCCGCACGCAAACTGTCGTACGAACCACAGCCCGGCTGGTCAGGTACTGACTTTAGGTGCCTGTCCAGTGCCTTCTTGAAGACAGCCAGGGGTCTACTGGCAATTCCCATTATGTATGCTGGGAGGCAGTTGAACAGTCTTGGGCCCCGGACACTTATTGTGTTGTCTCAGTGTACTCGTGGCGCCCCTGCTTTTCATTGGGGGAATGTTGCATCTCCTGTCGAGTCTTTTGCTTTCATAGGGAGTGATTTTCGTGTGCAAGTTTGGTACTAATCCCTCTAGGATTTTCCAAGTGTATATTATCATGTATCTCTCTCGCCTGCGTTCCAGGGAATACAGATCAAGGGACTTCAACCGTTCCCAGTAATTTAGGTGGCTTGTCGTACTTATGTTTTCCATGAAAGTTTTTTGTACACTCTCCAGGTCAGTAATTTCGTCTGCCTTGAAGGGGACAGTTAGTGTACAGCAGTATTCCAGCCTAGAGAGAACAAGCGATTTGAAGAGAATCACCATGGGCTTGGCGTCCCTAGTTTTGAAAGTTCTCATTATCCATCCTATTATTTTTCTAGCGGATGTAATAGATACATTATTGTGGTCTTTGATGGCGAGATCCTCTGACATTATCACTCCCAGGTCCTTCACATTAATTTTCCACTCTATTGTGTGGTTTGAATTTGTCGTATACCCTGATACAGTTTTAATTTTCTCAAGTTTTCCATATCTGAGTACTTGAAATTTCTATACGGTGTGTATTTTGGTGTATTGAGTGACTTATTGAACCTGTGTAATCATACTGTCTTCTAGACGGATGAAGTGCATGGTATATGTATTTACATATGTAAATTCAGGTATACCATATATTCCTGTGGATATACATACAGGTATACTTATGTGCCTACACGTACGCATAATTATCTACATGGAAATGTATTTATATTTGCGTACTAACATGGTTGTGGTGTCAGTGGTGGTGACGGTAGTGGTGGTGGTGACGGTAGTGGTGGTGGTGACGGTAGTGGTGGTGGTGACGGTAGTGGTGGTGGAGGTGGTGGTGGTGGTGGAGGTGGTGGTGGTGATGGTGGGTAGTGATGTGTGAAATGAGCTTGGATCAGCTCTAAAATAACGGGTGTGTGGTTATTTTGTATTGACAAAAATTGGGTAGACCAAATAGGGGGAGGAGGAGGGAGAGAGTTCAGAGGGGGGGGGGAGAGTGAGGATGAGGCACCCTTCCAACACTAATCCTGGCTGGCATAAGTATTGTGTTTCGTTTAAGTCGACAGGGAAGACCCTGGAGACGGGTGGGGGAGGGGGAGGGGGAGGGGGCTGGCTTCACTCTTCCTCCCTCTTAGCACTTGCACCTCCCCCAGGCTTTTGCACCTCCCCAAGCTTTTGCACCTCCCTAGGTTCCTGCACCTCCCCAGGTTCCTGCACCTCCCTAGGCTCCTGCAAATCTCCAGGTTCCTGCACCTCCCCAGAAACCTGCACCTCCCCAGGTTCCTGCACCTCCCCAGGCTCCTGCACCTCCCCAGGCTCCTGCACCTCCCCAGGCTCCTGCACCTCCCCAGGCTCCTGCACCTCCCCCCTTCCCGAAGTTTTAGCGTGTGGGCCACCACAATCCCTGAGCCTCGTGGATTAATACATTCCCAGTGCTGTTTACCGCTCCATCTGGGACTCTTCCGGCTTGCGTCAGCTCTGTCAGCACTCCGCCAGTTGTCAAGTTCTCTTGTTATCGCTGTGACCTCTGTCAATCCTTCGTTACCACTCTGTTAGTAACCTTACTAATGCATGGTAAAGGTGAGTGGAAGAACATACAGAGGAGGTCAGTGTTAAATATATCTTGCTGAGAGAGGAAAGTAGAAGTCTTAACACAAGAGAAAATGTTGTTGAATTACCCAGAGTAACTTGAAATATAACTACACAGGAAAGATGACCTTCATTGATACTTTGACCTTGGGAACTATAATACCCTCACCTGGAGGACATTTCGGAGGTGAACGCCCCTGAGGCCCGGCCATGATCAGGCGTACCAGAGAAGAAACAAATGGAACATAAGATTAAGAAAATTAGAAACCAGTATGTTGTTCATATTAAATATGTTACAGTTCGTAAGTGTCATGCAGGGTTGGCCCTCTACTGGAAGTACGTTCATACACACGTGACAGCAACGAAATGACTTCAATTCTGAAAAGAATGACTGTTGAGTACTTTGTCATCTGGAGGGTTGACAACCCAGAGAGCTTCTTCCTATATATTCAACACCTGGGCCTGATACCCGGAAGGTGGCCTTTATAAGGGAACACTGTTTCAACATCCGTGGCCCCAGACTGTTCAGCTTCTTACAAGAAGATATCAGAAATATTGCTGGAACAAGTGTAGAAGTATTCAAGAGGAAACTGGACACGTATCTCCAGGTGTCAGATCAACCAGGCTGTGATGGGTATCAACATGACTCAAGAAATCGTAATGACACGATTGCAAACAAACCATACCCCCGGCCGGGATTGAACCCGCGGTCATAGAGTCTCAAAACTCCAGCCCGTCGCGTTAGCCACTAGACTAGCTAGCCACAATAAGATTCATCCAACTAGGTATATTTCTACACCATAGGAAGGTTAGCACAGGCACCTCTGTGACCACAAATGCAAGTTTTTACAGACGAAGATCCGGCTGTAAAAACTTGCATTTGTGGTCACAGAGGTGCCTGTGCTAACCTTCCTATGGTGTAGAAATATACCTAGTTGGATGAATCTTATTGTGGCTAGCTGGTCTAGTGGCTAACACGACGGGCTGGAGTTTTGAGACTATGACCGCGGGTTCAATCCCGGCCGGGGGTATGGTTTATTTGCAATCGTGTCATTACGATTTCTGAAGTCAAGTGATTGCAGAATGTTACAAGCCATTAGTACTAACGTCACACACACCAAGTCTCTGAAAGGTTACTGAAATGCCAACACCAAGTGAACACGGGTTTACAACCAGGTGATCATGCTTGTTACAGAGTTTTCCAAGATACTGATAAATGTTGCCATCTAGTAATAGTGTACAAAATCTTGTTAAAACTAAAATCATGTCAAGTACTGAAGTGGATCTAAAATTTAACAAATCATAGAGCGATAGAAAAACTCAACCAAATCCCAGCTGGGTGCAGATAAAACGAGTTAACTCGAATAATAGCGCCATATAACTTACAGAATGATATGAACAATTAAACGTGATCAGAAAAGTGGCAGGTACAGTTTAGTGTGGACAAGTGCAAACTCCCTCTCCTTGACAGTGAAAATAATTTTAGCAGCCTTACACAGAATATTGCACCGGATGTGAAGAGGACATGGGAATCCTGGTTAGCAGATATGTAGAGTCAAGACAGCAGTGCTTCAGTGTTCGTATATGGCCAGTAGACTTCTTGGGTTTATATCAAGAAATATAAGTAAGGCAAGTCCAAAAGTTATTCTTCATCTCTGCACATCACTGATAAGGCTATTGTAGACTGTCCAGCCTAGTTCTGGTCGTCATACTACAGTATGGTCAGAAGGCCACCAAGCACCACGGACCATTATCAAATTGCAACTGACTTGATAAGGGTCCAGGACGAATTTTGATCAATTGTTCCAACCACAGTATTGTGACTTATTTTTTCTGGATATGAATAATTTGGAGAACATTTAGAGAAAGATGACAAACTTGATGCGCTCTATAAGAAATCATTCTTACTGAGTTAGAGACAAAGGTGTGAACGTACACTCCCTTGAAAGGCGTAGTATACAAGTGACAGACAGGTATAAGGTACTGAGGTTAACAAAGCAAGACCTTGAAGCAGTGGATTCAAGTTGGATAAATTCTGATTTAGAATGGCTATAGGAAAGTGTTGGTTTGTGTTGTTGAGTGGAACAACCTGCCAGGTGACGTCATTAATAAGGTTAGTAGCTTGGGTAGGTTTTACATTAGGTTAGATATATGAATGGTAGGGGTAGGAGATGAGAAGATTGAACTAGTATGAACCACTGAATAATACACATGAAGTCAGAGAAAGCGGTAAATATTCTTAAACGATCAACGTTTATGTAACATCATGTGACGTAACACTTTTTTATAAACAAGATCACAGTTATTATCGTCAAAACTAAGCTCTAAACCGCCAGGGTCATACAGCGCTGGCAAGAACAGGTTTGTCAGGAAACAGAACAAGTGTTTACTCACGCGGGTCTTAGATGATGACCCGCTGTTGGAGCTTTTGATCATCTGACCGAGGCCTTCCGCTGGCTTACTGGTCCACCCCTTTAAAAATTATGGCCATAGTTATAACCATTTTTTTATTATAGTTCTTCGTAGAGAACCATCACTGGCGACTTCTGTTGTGGTCCAGCCTGTGTAATATTCCTGGTCTTTACTGCATCTATATTCTCTGAAGGTCGGGTCCTCCGACATTAACAGTCACCATTTACCAGTTTCTTCCGTTCACTGACCTCATCTGACTCGCTTTAATATCCTGTACATTTTTTTTTTCATATCTTAACAGCTGCAGTTTATCACCGTGAACATTATACTCTCCGTCAGTCAGTGCAAGAATTTACTGATATTCGACTATATTTTCAGTGTCTTCTACTGAGGCAGTTTTAAAGCTAGTTTTATCACACACAAGTTCTGACACAAAGCTGCTGTTTTCAGATGTTATACTACGACCATGATAAACAATACCGGCAAGTTAATGTATAAGATAAATGTGGTATCTTTATTTCCGAAACGTTTCGCCTTCACATCATGCTTCTGACCACTTCTAAACTACTTCAGGGCTTGATGGACGGATCACATCTTTACCTCTCTACTGTTTCTGCTTTCTCCAATTTCTGTCACCTCTGTATTCGACTGAAGAAGTGAGTGAGCGCGTTGTTAGTCATTATGAGCCAAGAACCTTCACTGATGACAGAGAATCAGTAATAATCATTAAGTTCAGTGTTCTCAGTTTTAGTACCATCAGGATGGTAAACAATTCAGTTTACAGTGTAGACACCTAGTTGTTAATTCTTTATCCAAACTGCACATGGTTATTATAGTTCTTAACTAGGGAGGTGGAAGCCAGAACAGATGCAGCTCTGCCAGTAGACAGTAATTTAAGGAAGGGATTACTAGCAATGAGCTTCCTGGGAGGGTCTTGCTGCTATGTGATATTAAATGAACACAACTTCCATGGAGGGTGAAATGCTCTTGTTGTCTACAGTGATACAGGTCATGTAAGTTATGAAACTTAATATATTAGGTAAAAGGATGTAAGTGCAACCGATGTGACATTTTATTGTGGCAACGTTTCGCTCTCCAGGAGCTTTATCAAGCTGTACTGTCTTGATAAAGCTCCTGGAGAGCGAAACGTTGCCAATATGTCACATTAGTTGCACTTGTGTCCTTTTACCTAAAATAGTCTGTAATTCTACCAACATTGTTACAAAACTTGATATAAATGCACGTTTTCACGACCCATTTAGATTTATGTTTATTTCCAAGACATTTAGTAATATTTGTAAATACAGTGTCTAGTTTATCTAACATTCTGATATCAAGCACAGTGTTGATCTTAATAATTCGATCACTGATACATAGTGAGAACCTTAGTAGTGTTAGGACAGCCAAGAATAATTCTCAGAGATTCGTTTTTGCATTAGCTCCAATAGTCGAAGATAATTGTTCTTAGTTAATATTAACAAGGATCTAATATAGGCTATGTACATCATTCCTCAGTATTCTCACATTAGCACCATTGTTGGGGTTGTAGCCAGTAACAACTCAGAGTATTTAACTATCGTTGCATTTCTTAGCTGTGGTATGATGGGTTCACGAAATCGTAGTGACACGATTGCAAGAAGACCATACCATGGGTGGGGCTTAAAGCTACTTGGATGAACCTTATTGTAGCCAGCTGGCCCAGTGGATAACGCGTCGGTCTAGAGTTTTACGACTCTGACCGCGGGTTCAAGCCCCACCCGTGGTAGAGTTTGTATGATGGATTTATTGAAGGGCACATCTACATCAAGATAAGTAAGATTTAACGTAGCGGATGTGTTGTCACAACCCCCATTTATCTGCACCTTGATGGGTGAGACATGTCATTTGCTTGGCAATATCTTAGTCTTATTTGAAGATGTGACCAGACTTAGTCGATTACGAATTACTTGAACTTCTTTAAGAATGGTGATCATTTTTTGTCCTGTTGTACGGATCATAACTTCAGAATAATTTATAGCTATATGTTTACGGTGCCCCGTGGCCTGGTAGGGAAATCTCTCAATTCACACGCTTAGAACCGTGGTTCAATTCCAGGCAAGGGTGGAAACATTGGGCTTGTTTCCTTACACCTGTTGTCCCTGATGTAATCTAAATCTGTTGTCCATGTTCACTCATCAGTAAAATGGGTACCTGGGTGTTAGTGGACTGGTGTGGGTCGCATCCTGGGACAAAACTGACATAATTTGCCCGTAATGCTCAGCATAACAAGCGGCTTTCTATATAGTAGTATGTCACTGATGTCAGCTAGGACTGTATACTTGTACATGTACTTGTAGAAATGAAGATATTATTATTATATTTGAAGCAGATAGAGCATTTAAGAGAGCATTAACCAGGACATTAAATAGTACGGGACTGAGTCCTCCTCTCCCTGCTGTGTATCTACGAACATTTCTTTAGACTCGCTTCTAAAGCCTTGCCTTTGATATACCTTTGAAGAGTTTCGAGGGTTTATCTACTCTCTGAGCCCAGCCATGGGCCAGGCTCGTCTGGTGCTTGCCTGGTCAACCAGGCTGTTGCTGATGGAGGCCCGCTGCCCCACATATCCATCACAGCCTGGTTGATCTGGCACCTGGTGAAGATACTTGTCCAGTTTCCTCTTGAAGGCTTCTACACTGATTCCAGCCGTGTTTCTGATATCTTCTGGTAAGATGTTGAATAATCTAGGACCCCGGATGTTGATACAGTGTTCCCTTATTGTCCCCACCGCACCCCTGCTACTCACTGGGTTTATTTTTCACTTTCTCCAATATCTCAGTCTGTTGTTATGGCAGTGTGCAGATTTGGGACCAAGCCCTCGAGTACTTTCCAGGTGTATATTATCATGTATCTCTCTCTCCTCCGCTCCAATGAGTACATGTTCAAGACTTGCAGGCGTTCCCAGTAATTTAGGTGCTTTACTGGCTCAGTGTGATCCGTAAACGATCTCTGTATTTGCACCAGCTCTGATATTTCTCCTACTCTGAACGGGCCGTCAACACTGAGCAATATACTAACTGAGGGAGCACTAGTGATTTGAAGAGTCACCATCGGCATTATTTCCCTTATTTTGAAAGTTCTCAATACCCACCCCGTCATCTTCCTGGCTGTCGTGATCTTTGTCTTGTTATGGTCTTTAAAAGAAAGGTCAGCTGACATAATTATTCCCAGGTCTTTTACGCGTTCCTTTCGTTTTATTTGGTGACCCTCTTGAGTTTTGTATATAGTGCTCCATTTGAGTTTTTCATTCTTTCCATACCTAAGCAGCTGGAACTTATCACCATTGAACGTCATGTTGTTCTCCACTGCCCACTGGAAAACCCTGTTTATGCCTTGATAGAGGACAGAGAATATCCTATTACCTGTTACCTCCACGATTCATTTTTGTTAGTTCATGTAGGATTTCAGTTATGTTTGCTATATTGTGTTGTTAGGAGCAGTAATGGGGGAGGAGGCAGTGTTGTCAGCAGAGGCAGGGTTGAAGGTATTAGGACAAGTGCTGCAGAAAATCCCCCATAAATGCACCCATCCGGTGGTGGTTAGTGATGGGGAGGTCCTCCCCTCCTCCCTTGGGGATGGTTAGTGATGGGGAGGTGCTCCCCTCCTCCCCGGGGACTTGCCCGCGGCTCCCCTCCCTAATTAATTGTTTATAAATACCCCATCAAGGTCCCTGCTTCATTAGTCAGGTGGCTGGTGGGTCTTCCCGGGGGCTTGTGGGTCTTCCTGGGGACTGGTGGATTTTCCCGGAGGTTCCAGCCACCCAGGGATACACCGGAGGCTCCAGCCATCCAGGGACACACCGGAGGCTCCAGCCACCCAGGGACACACCGGAGGTTCCAGCCACTCCGATGGGTCTTCCTGATCGCCCTTACCCACAACCTCTGCGTCATTTTATATTTATTACGCTACCTGCCAGTGTAGTGCGCAGTGTTAGTTACTGCTATGTCTCTGGCTTGTAATTGGTCACTGGCACCAGCAGTGTACCCTCCTGGTTGATGATTGGTCACTGGCATCAACAGTGTACCCTCCTGGTTGATAATTGGTCAGTGGCATCAACAGTGTACCCTCCTGGTTGATGATTGGTCAGTGGCATCAACAGTGTACCCTCCTGGTTGATGATTGGTCACTGGCACTGATAGTGTACCCTCCTGGTTGATTATTGGTCACTGGCATCAACAGTGTACCCTCCTGGTTGATGATTGGTCACTGGCATCAACAGTGTATCCTCCTGGTTGATGATTGGTCACTGGCACTGACAGTGTACCCTCCTGGTTGATTATTGGTCACTGGCATCAACAGTGTACCCTCCTGGTTGATGATTGGTCACTGGCATCAACAGTGTATCCTCCTGGTTGATGATTGGTCACTGGCACTGACAGTGTACCCTCCTGGTTGATTATTGGTCACTGGCATCAACAGTGTACCCTCCTGGTTGATGATTGGTCACTGGCATCAACAGTGTACCCTCCTGGTTGATGATTGGTCACTGGCACTGACAGTGTACCCTCCTGGTTGATTATTGGTCACTGGCATCAACAGTGTACCCTCCTGGTTGATGATTGGTCACTGGCACCAACAGTGCACCCTCCTGGTTGATGATTGGTCACTGGCATCAACAGTGTACCCTCCTGGTTGATGATTGGTCACTGGCATCAACAGTGTACCCTCCTGGTTGATGATTGGTCACTGGCACCGACAGTGTACCCTCCTGGTTGATGATTGGTCACTGGCATCAACAGTGTACCCTCCTGGTTGGTGATTGGTCACTGGCACCAACAGTGTACCCTCCTGGTTGATGATTGGTCACTGGCATCAACAGTGTACCCTCCTGGTTGATAATTGGTCACTGGCACCAACAGTGTACCTTCCTGGTTGATGATTGGTCACTGGCACCAACAGTGTACCCTCCTGGTTGATGATTGGTCACTGGCACCAACAGTATACCCTCCTGGTTGATGATTGGCCACTGGCATCGACAGTGTACCCTCCTGGTTGATGATTGGTCACTGGCACCAGCAGTGTACTCTCCTGGTTGTTGGTCACTGGCACCAGCAGTGTACCCTCCTGGTTGTTAGTCACTGGCACCAGCAGTGTACCCTCCTGGTTGTTAGTCACTGGCACCAGCAGTGTACCCTCCTGGTTGTTAGTCACTGGCACCAATAGTGTATCCTATTTGCTTTCCTGGTCGTTTACGACTCGATGTATCTGCTGGTTGTGTACACAATGTAACCTGGGTGTACACTGCCCTGTGTGTGTACCGACCTGTTTGTGTACACAGTCAAAACTCCAGAAATGTTGAGGAAAAGGAACTTGATCATTCGTCGAGTCAGTTCTTTAAGAACCAAGCTGTAATGCCTTTGTTTAACTGCATGCTGCTAGCACTAACAACCCCACTAATCAGGTCATCAAGCAGGATACCTGGTAGCAGGCCACGGGATAGATGACTCTGGCAGTCATTAGAAGGCTGTCATGATTCACTGTATGTGACCCACAGCCTGAGGCTGAGAGACCGATTATCTCAAACTACTCCTCATCATCACCATTCTTCTTTATATTAGACTGATGAAGCCACTGTGTGGCGTAACGTTTCCACAATAAAGATTCTCAAGCGTTGCACAAGTGTGATTTATCAACTTGTCGATTCTCTGAACCATTTATCTGCATCACCACACCAGTTCTTCAGTCTGGTGCAGGTGGTTTAACACGGTGTGGTTTATATGGTTGTTTTGGTGTTCGTGCGAGTTGTTTTACCTTGCTTGTTATTACGTGTGTTTTGTATTCATTACTATTGACATTACGAAGAGTGATCTTCGAGGTCAATGTATCCTTCAACTCAACTTCCTCCCTCACGAATCCGCGCCTGAAGCCACCATTCCTTGCTGACTGCCTGGTCAACCAGGTTGTCCATGCCAATAGATAGCATGTCCACATTTTCATTACAACCTGGCAGATAACTGAACCTACAATGAAAGCACTTATCGTTTTCGTGAATGTTTGAATAAAAGTCATAATACTATGACTTGAATAATTCACAAATGACCCACGCATTTGAGGGGAAATCTAGACGTCTCGGTCCTTCCTGGAAGGCTGGACTTTAAGTAGGGAGATTGAGTGGCATGGAGGCAGTCAGCAGGGAGTGAGGCAGGATTCAGCGAGTCATGGAAGCAGGGAGGCAGTGAAGCAGGGGAAAGAAGCAGTCAGAGGCAGGCAGGCAGAGAGGGACGAAGGCAGGCAGAGAGGGACGAAGGCAGGCAGGGAAGGAAGGAGGGAGGCAGGGAGGGAAGGAGGGAGGCAGGGAGGGAAGGAGGGAGGCAGGGAGGGAAGGAGGGAGGGAGGGAAGGAGGGAGGGAGGCAGGCAGGGAAGGAGAGAGGGAAGGAGGGAGGCAGGGAGGGATGGAGGGAGGTAGGATTAGCGAGGATCTGTCTGAATCAATTAAGTTCATTAAAGGAGGAGTGGAGCGAGCAGTGAGCAAATAATGAAGGTGTATTCTGGTGGACAGCGGTTCACCTGACTCAGTAATGAGCACCCTGGATTATATCTACCACCGGGCATACCCACCACCTCTGATGACATACGGCCATGGAAGGGCCACTCAACTGACGTAGGGGCATGGAAGGGCCACTCAACTGACGTAGGGGCATGGAAGGGCCACTCAACTGACGTAGGGGCATGGAAGGGCCACTCAACTGACGTAGGGGCATGGAAGGGCCACTCAACTGACGTAGGGGCATGGAAGGGCCACTCAACTGATATACGGCCATGAAAGTTGTACTCGGCTCTCCCAGGGAGATGGAAAGGGTGTTCAGCTCTCCCAGGGAGATGGAAAAGGTGTTCAACTCTAAGGTCATGTTTGAAAGGGTTCGCAGCTGTCACCTGAACCTGGAGGTTCCCGGAGAATATTTTCAGATTCACTTGCTAGGTCTACATTTACTCCCCATACCTACATTCTAGCCCCCAGCTCAACATTTTGGCCCCCATCTCAACATTTCGGACCCCATCTCAACACACTGATCCGGTCTCTCACTCCGCGCAGAATGTTCCTTCCTCATTTTCTTCAACCTCCCTCTGATGGAACGTCACTTTTCCTAGTCTGCATAGTTTCGTACATAGCCATGATTCCATTCTGTCCTATATCTGCTGAAGAGGGTCTCAAGGTGAAGCCTGAAAGGCACATCCTTCTACTGTGGTGAATACACACACAAATGCAGTAATAATGTGATAATTGACAACGTTTCACCCATCTGCTTTTTCAAGTCACTATTCATCGTGTCAGTGTTTTATGCCATGTGTTGTTAGTCTAGTGTTTAGAGGAGAAACAGCTGGTGTTTATTTTGCTTTGTTTGCTAGTTTCATTTCTCATGCGTTTTCCTGGCTTCTCTTATTGCTTGATGTACAGTTATATTTCACTACTATATCGTAACTAGTCTTGTAGGCTTCAGTATGTGTCAACTGGAAAATGCTTTTGAGCGAGCACACAAAGTTATGTTCAGGATTTTTTTATATTTGTTGATTTTCCTAAGTATCCCTGAAGGAGAAACTTATTTTTTTTTTGTTTCTGCATCGTTTTCAATTTTATTTTCCTCATGATTCTAGAAACCCACACTCAATAGGATTTAAATTTTGAACGTTTTTGGATGGTAATTAGGACCAGATGCTAGCAACATTTGGCATGCTCATGTGCCCTACGACCGTAGCCATTTTCCCAGCGGCGAACATTTAAAAAATATAATCATAACCAAGCGCTAAACCCGTAACGTTCATTAAAAAAAAAAAGTGCCTCTTAATTCACGGCGAGCAATGAGTGATCTAGTGGGCAGCTGCAGATTTGACCGTTTTGTGTTAAACTGTGTAAAACCGCGATTCCCGTATAATCAGTCACGATCAAAATAAAAGCGTCTGCCTATTCTGACCGGCTTCAATATTTAATGGCTGATGCATGTAACCCTCAGGATTAATAACCATTCAGTTTGGTTTGTGTGGAGGTAAATTTGTCAATTCTGTATTTTTTTAAACTTGGAGTCGTTAAATTTTTTTTAGCAAATTGGACTGTCTTTGAAAAAAAAAATCTTATAGGGTCGTAAAGAATTTTAAAAGTAAAACAGATGCGAAAAGAGAATTGAAAAGTATTGAAGACTCGCATTTTTACGAATATTGGGCTTTTAAATTTCCCGAGTTGAGTGAACCCTTAAATACTGCACTGCGTGATGCCAGAGCCGGCCAACTGTCAGCTACAGTTTCTTCATTCCTTCTATGAAGAACAAAAAGGCACAATACCGTACCTTTTTGTTCTTCATAGAAGCTTACGACGACGTTTCGGTCATACTTGGACCATTTATAAGTGTGACTTGTAAATGGTCTGTGTGAAAGTTATTTGCGTATTATCCCTTCTGTGGATTTTATTTATATTTTAGAACGGCTTATATAATCGCATTCAAATTTCAAACACTGATCAACTATTGCCAGGTGAAGGTTCATAGAGCAGGTGACATGCACTAAAGTTTATATAGAAGGTTCGTAGAGCAGGTGACATGCACTAAAGTTTATATAGAAGGTTCGTAAGCAGTGACATGCACTAAAGTTATATAAAGGTTCGTAGAGCAGGGACATGCACTAAAGTTTATATAGAGGTTCGTAAGCAGGTGACATGCACTAAAGTTATATAAAGGTTCGTAGAGCAGTGACATGCACTAAAGTTTATATAGAAGGTTCGTAGAGCAGGTGACATGCACTAAAGTTTATATAGAAGGTTCGTAGAGCAGGTGACATGCACTAAAGTTTATATAGAAGGTTCGTAGAGCAGGTGACATGCACTAAAGTTTATATAGAAGGTTCTAGAGCAGTGACATGCACTAAAGTTTATATAGAAGGTTCGTAGAGCAGGTGACTGCACTAAATTTATATGAAGGTTCGTAGAGCGGTGACATGCACTAAAGTTTATATAGAAGGTTCGTAGAGCAGGTGACATGCACTAAAGTTTATATAGAAGGTTCGTAGAGCAGGTGACATGCACTAAAGTTTATATAGAAGGTTCGTAGAGCAGGTGACATGCACTAAAGTTTATATAGACCATTCCCAATATTGACTTCTAGGAAAATTTTTTTACAGATCCTGTTTTCATTGGCTTCACAATTTCAGGTATCGTCCAGTGATTGACTTAAGTTATTAGTTAAAGATTCACATATATATACAGGCATATGATGGTGGCAGTGGTGGACACATGCACATGTATACATATGTACA
This sequence comes from Cherax quadricarinatus, assembly GCF_026875155.1. NCBI lineage: Eukaryota > Metazoa > Arthropoda > Malacostraca > Decapoda > Parastacidae > Cherax > Cherax quadricarinatus. The sequence goes on from NC_069456.1 coordinate 4,139,598, forward strand.
TTAAAACACATGCACAAGATACATTTGTTTCTGTATACATGAATAATTGTTAGGTATATGCATTCATACATATATAAATACACACATACATATGTTTAACAATTCCCAAACAGGCGAAATTATTTACAAACACTGTTTCTACGTCCACAGCAGGACTCGAACCTGCTAACTCTGTATCAGAGTCCACATTACCACTGAGCTGGGTCTAGCTCAGTGGTAAAGTACTGTGGACTCTGATACAGAGTTAGCAGGTTCGAGTCCTGCTGTGGACGTAGAGACAGTGTTTGTAAACACATACATATGGAAAAAAGTACAAACATTAATGTAAACATATTTGCATCATAAATACCCATTATAATTTATATATATGTAGTGCCAAATAGGTAAAACTTGCGATTTTGGCCTAAATAGCAACGTTTTTCTTGCCGAATAACGCAAGCGAAAATTTTTGTATGCAATAAATTCGCAAAAATTATTCTGAATCTAACGAAAAAATATATTTCATTGTGTTTGTTTATTGTTAAATTATTGTAAACTATCTAAAATATATTTGGTTGGATTAGGCTAAATTAAATTGCGCTTGTTATAATAAGGTTAGGTAAGTTTTCTAAGGTTCTTTTGGTGCAAAATTATTAATTTTTACATTAACATAAATGAAAAAAAATATGTTTAAACACATAAGAGAACATTTTATGAAGGGCTAAATTTTAAACGAGTTCTTACTAATTGACTAGTTTTACCTTTTTTCCAAGACACATACACATACATACATACATACATACATACGTACATACATACATACATGTATACATATATAGATATACAGGACAAGCCACGAGGGGTGGAAATCTTTAGGTCAAGTACTTTCACATTTCTCTGTGCGTCATCAGGAGCTGTGCAATGTTGCAAGGGAGCAACCAAAGCAGGGAGAGAGGTCTCAGAGTAGCGTAGGTGTCACCAGCCACAGTTACCCTTAGAGTCTAAGGGTAACTGTGGCCAGTGACACCTACGCTACTCTGCGACCTCTCTCCCTGCATTGGTTGCTCCCTTGCAACATTGCACAGCTCCTGATGACGCACAGAGAAATGTGAAAGTACTTGACCTAAAGATTCCCCCCCCCTTCCCCGTGGCTTGTCCTGCACAGTTAAGATCGCCCGTCTGCGATTATTTGCATAATATATATATATATATATATATATATATATATATAATATATATATATATATATATATATATATATATATATATATATATATAATCACGCTCACACGGGCACTTTTTTAAAATAGTTTTGTTCTATATTTTAGTTTCTTTTGTAGTGGTAATTGTAATCCATGAGTTGTGTGTGTGCTGTAACAAGCTTGGTGTTTGTATTGTTGTATATTGTGTTGCTATGTTGCTCCCCTCCCCTCCCCCTCCTCCCCCTCCCCTCTCCCTCCCCCTCCCCTCTCCTCTCCCTCCCCTCCCCCCTCTCCCTCTCTCCTCTCCCTCTCCTCCCTATCCCTCCTCCTCCTCCCTCTCCCTCTCCTCCCCTCCCCTCCTCTCCCTCCCCTCCCCTCTCCTTCTCCTCCCTCTCCCTCCCCTCCCCTCCCTCTCCTCTCCCTCCCCTCTCCTCTCCTCTCCCTCCCCTCTCCCTCCCCCTCCCCTCTCCTCCCCTCCCCTCCCCCTCCCTCCCTCCCCTCTCCCCCCTCCCCTCCCCCCTCCCTCCTCTCCCTCCCCTCCCCCTCCCCTCTCCCCTCCCCTCCCCCTCCCTCCTACCCTCACCCTCCTCTCCCTCCCTCACCCCCGCTCCCCTCTCCTCACCCACTTCTCCCCTCCCCCTCCTCTCTCCTCCCTCCCACTCCCCTCTCCCTCCTCTCCGACCCAGCCTGTCGTCCCTCCCTCCACCCAGCCTGTCTCTCCTCCCTCCGACCCAGCCTGTCGTCTCCTCCCTCCGACCCAGCCGTCGTCTCCTCCCTCGCGACCCAGCCTGTCGTCTCCTCCCTCGCGACCCAGCCTTCGTCTCCTCCCTCGCGACCCACCTGTCGTCTCCTCCCTCACGACCCAGCCTGTCTTCATCCCTCACGACCCAGCCTGTCGTCCCCTCCCTCACGACCCAGCCTGTCTTCTCCTCCCTCGCGACCCAGCCTGTCGTCTCCTCCCTCGCGACCCAGCCTGTCGTCTCCTCCCTCGCGACCCAGCCTGTCGTCTCCTCCCTCCGACCCAGCCTGTCGTCTCCTCCCTCGCGACCCAGCCTGTCGTCTCCTTCCCTCGCGACCCAGCCTGTCGTCTCCTCCCTCGCGACCCAGCCTGTCGTCTCCTCCCTCGCGACCCAGCCTGTCGTCTCCTCCCTCGCGACCCAGCCTGTCGTCTCCTCCCTCGCGACCCAGCCTGTCGTCTCCTCCCTCCGACCCAGCCTGTCGTCTCCTCCCTCGCGACCCAGCCTGTCGTCTCCTCCCTCGCGACCCAGCCTGTCGTCTCCTCCCTCGCGACCCAGCCTGTCGTCTCCTCCCTCGCGACCCAGCCTGTCGTCTCCTCCCTCGCGACCCAGCCTGTCGTCTCCTCCCTCGCGACCCAGCCTGTCGTCTCCTCCCTCGCGACCCAGCCTGTCGTCTCCTCCCTCGCGACCCAGCCTGTCGTCTCCTCCCTCGCGACCCAGCCTGTCGTCTCCTCCCTCGCGACCCAGCCTGTCGTCTCCTCCCTCGCGACCCAGCCTGTCGTCTCCTCCCTCGCGACCCAGCCTGTCGTCTCCTCCCTCGCGACCCAGCCTGTCGTCTCCCCTCCCTCGCGACCCAGCCTGTCGTCCTCCTCACGACCCAGCCTGCTCTCCCTCACGACCCAGCCTGTCGTCCCCTCCCTCAGCGACCCAGCCTCGTCTCCTCCCTCACGACCCAGCCTGTCGTCCCCTCCCTCACGACCCAGCCTGTCGTCTCCTCCCTCACGACCCAGCCTGTCGTCTCCTCCCTCACGACCCAGCCTGTCGTCTCCTCCCTCACGACCCAGCCTGTCGTCTCCTCCCTCACGACCCAGCCTGTCGTCTCCTCCCTCGCGACCCAGCCTGTCGTCCCCTCCCTCACGACCCAGCCTGTCGTCTCCTCCCTCACGACCCAGCCTGTCGTCTCCTCCCTCACGACCCAGCCTGTCGTCTCCTCCCTCACGACCCAGCCTGTCGTCTCCTCCCTCACGACCCAGCCTGTCGTCTCCTCCCTCCGACCAGCCTGTCGTCTCTCCCTCACGACCCAGCGCTCTCTCCGACTTCCTCCCTCCGCACCCAGCCTGTCGTCTCCTCCCTCACGCCCAGCCTGTCGTCTCCTCCCTCACGACCCAGCCTGTCGTCTCCTCCTCACGACCCAGCCTGTCGTCTCCTCCCTCACGACCCAGCCTGTCGTCTCCTCCCTCACGGACCCAGCCTGTCGTCTCCTCCCTCACACCCCACTGTCGTCTCCTCCCTCACGACCCAGCCTGTCGTCTCCTCCCTCACGACCCAGCCTGTCGTCTCCTCCCTCACGACCAGCCTGTCGTCTCCTCCCTCACGGACCCAGCCTTCGTCTCCTCCCTCACGCCCAGCCTGTCGTCTCCTCCCTCACGCCCAGCTGTCGTCTCCTCCTCACGACCCAGCCTGTCGTCTCCTCCCTCACGACCCAGCCTGTCGTCTCCTCCCTCACGACCCAGCCTGTCGTCTACTCCCTCACGACCCAGCCTGTCGTCTCCTCCCTCACGACCCAGCCTGTCGTCTCCTCCCTCACGACCCAGCCTGTCGTCTCCTCCCTCACGACCCAGCCTATCTCCCTTTCGACCTCCACTAAGAAAAAATTCTCGCTTTTATTTTAGTCAAAACTTTCATTTTTTTAATGGCACTTTCTCAGAGAGAGAGAGAGAGAGAGAGAGAGAGAGAGAGAGAGAGAGACTGGCTAGTGTCTCCACACTACCATACTCTGAAAACTTATCCTACTTCTCCTTTCCTGCCTTTGCAACATTGCACAGCTCCTGATGACGCACTGAGATGTGTGAAAGTACTTCACCTAAAGATTTCCACCCCCTTCCCCCCCTCCCCGTGGCTTGTCTTGCATTGTTATGATCGCCTGTCTGCGATTGTTTTACTCACACACGAGATTATATATGTATAATTATATATATATATATATATATATATATATATATATATATATATATATATATAATATATATATATATGTAGTGTGATGTTGTGTTCGTGCCGAATAGGCAGAACTTGCGATCTTGGCTTAAATAGCAACGTTCATCTTGCCATATAGGACAAGCGAAAATTTGTGTATGCAATAATTTCGCCAAAATCATTCTGAACCTAACGAAAAAAATATATTTCACTGTGTTTGTTTAATATTAAATTATTGTAAACAAATCTAAAATATATTTAGTTGGGTTAGGCTAAAATAAATTGTTCTTGTTATAATAAGGTTAGGTAAGTTTTCTAAGATTTTTTTGGAGCAAAGTTAAAAATATTTACATTAACATTAATGAAAAAAATATATCTTTAAATGTATAAGAGAAAATTTTAGAAAGGTCTTAATTTTAAATGAGTTCTTGCTAATTGATCAGTTTTACATATTCGGCACGACATATATATATATATAATAATATATATATATATATATATATATATATATATATATATATATATATATAATATATATATATATATAATTAGTATTGTAACCACGAACAAGTGGTATTTAATAAATAACACTGCGATTAGCGAGGATTCGAACCAGCGTTGTTTTAGCCCGCTTCATGGTGAGCAAAAATTCACGACGCTCTAACCCACGGGACCATACAATCCTACAAATATCACGCATCCAGGCGGGCTAAAACAACACAGGTTCGAATCCTCGGCTAGTCGCAGTGTTGTTATTGATTAAATACCACTTGTGGTTACAGTACTATGTATACTGCTCATGGAGGCTAGTACATCAAACGGGAAGGAGGATGAAATTAGCTCTGAAACACCCACACCATCGTATGTTCTCGGATCACAGTACAACACCTAGCTCTGCTGGGTGCGTGATTTCTGTAGGATTGTATGGTCCCGTGGGTTAGAACATCGTGAATTTTCGCTCACCCTGAGGTGGGCCAAAACGATATGGGTTCGAATCCTTGGCTAGTCGCAGTTTTGTTGTTAATGCCACTCGTTCGTGATTACAGTAATTTATGTATATACACACACCCCAAACTGCAGCCAGCCAGGATTAGATCCTGCGACACATTCTTACGCCTCAAGAGACAGAAAGCTCACATTGCCTTACCCACTTGACCAGCGATCCTTCAAAGACCATGCACCCAGCAGAGCTAGGCGGTGTTCATGATCTGATGACACTCGTGGTAGTGGTAAGCTCAAGGCTAATTTCAAACATCTCCCGTTTGAATACCAGCCTTCACAAACAGTTTATGTAGTAATGAAACCACAAAACAAGTGGTATTGTAACATTTACCAAACTGCAGCTAATGTTACTTGTTTTGTGGTGTCATTAATTTTATAAACTGTTTGTGAAGGCTGGTATTTACACCGGAGGTGGTGGAAATTAACCTTGAGTTTACCACTACCACGAGTGTCCTCGGATCATGAGCATCACCTAGCCCTGCTGGGTGCGTGATCTATCAAGGATCGCTGGTCAAGTGGGTAAGGCAATGTGAACGTTGTTCTGTCTCTTGAGGTGGAAGAATGTGTCGCAGGATCTAATCCCGGGTGACTGCAGTTTGATAAATGTTTCACTACCACTTGTTTCGTAGTTATATATATATATATATAATATATATATATATATATATATATATAAATATATATATATATATATTATACATAGAATAATATATATAATAATATAAACACTTTTAATAAAAAAAACTTAGGGCAGGTTAATTTCAGTGTTATAGTTTGCTGTGTCTTTTGTTTACGTTCACAGTATTGTTTCACCTTATGTTCCAATTTGCTGTTACACCTGTGTTGTTGAACTTCGTATTGTCGTTGTTTATATCTGTTTACCTTTGTAATGTTTGGATATGTTTTCGCTCGTAATTTTGTGTCAGTCTATTTACGTTTGTGTTGCTTTGATCTGTTTTCATTCGTATGATTGGTTCTATATCTAGATTCGTATTTTTTCTTCGTTCGTATTACGATATATTCGTTCGTATTTTTTCATTTTTTAGGTTCGTATTTTTTTTTATATCTTCGTTCTTATTGTTGTTTCAGTCTGTTTTCTTTTGCACTATTTCGATATCTCTAAATTCGTATTGCTTTGATCCTGTACGGTCGTAACGTTTCGATCGATTTATGTTTGCAGCGTTTCGACCGGTTTACGTTCGTAGCGTTTTGATCGATTTACATTTCTTAGCATTTCGATCGGTTTACGTTCGTAGTGTTTCGATCTCTTTGCATTCGTATTATTTTGATCTTTACGCTCGTAATGTTTCAACCTGTTTATATTCGTGTTGTTTGGATTAGTTTGTGTTTTTATTTTTGTTTCATATTGTTTCGATCTATGTACATTAATATTACATCCCCCCTCACCCCCCCCAGCTGTATTTATTGGTACCTTGACCTACTTGTATGTTCTTACGGAGCCCGTCAGTGGGCGTCTTGAAGATAGGAAGAAACTCATGCGAGATTCTCCTCCTTGACAGACTGGCAGAAGACGGAGGCGCAGAAGCTGAGGGAAAAGTTACTGCTGGAGGAGTTGGTGACCATTGTCAACAAGAGGGACGAACTGGTCATCCATCTAGATAATCAGGAGAGAGCGTGAGTACTCATGTTACGTTCCTTCTAAGTCAGAGGTTCACAAACTGTGGTTCGCGGACTCCTGGGGGTCAGTAAACTAAGTTCAGAATTTCAAAGCAACATCAACCATCTCATTAAACAAGTTCTTTCAATACAGCTACGTATGTCTTTCAATTCAGAGAGGAAACTGGGAAAACCAGTTTGTTGGTAGTTAGTAAAATCGTCTTTGAGTAGACAGACCTTACAAAAACCCGAGGTCCTTGGGAAAATTGAAATCAAAGATGTCCTTATCTTACCGTTGATGAATTGCGATAGTCTTACTACTCCAGGAGCCCGGGCATGGGCCAGGCTCGTCCGTTGGTGAAAAGGTTGGGAACCACTGAATTTAAGTTGTGACTTCCTTCTACTTGACTCTTAATAACTCCCCGTTCTTGAGGAGAGCGTTGATTCCGGCGAAGGGCTCTTGATTCGTGGAATTGGAGCTGCCATTATGTCAGTCATCCCACCCCCCGTCACCTTATTTCACTGCCCTTCCCTCATTTTTCACGCCATTTTTCTTTCCTTCCCCTCATTACATTCATTTTCACTTTCCCTTATACCCCTCCTGCATAGCTTTCCCAACCTATCCTATCCTCTCATTTCCTGTTTTTCTCGCTTCATTCCTTTCTTTTTTCTTCCTTCCCTACCCATCTTCACTCGTTCCCGTGCCCCTCTTCTCTCCTCCCTTCCATGCTCCTCTTATCTTTTCTGTTCCCTCTTCTCCCCTCATTAACTTTAAACAATAAAGTTAATAGAGTTGTACTTATAATATGGTGATTATTAGATTAATATGAATAAAATAACATTGTTTATCGTGTGTGTATATACTAATTGGTGTTGGGAGGAAGACACAGGAGGAGCAGAGATGGTTCAGTAAAAGTAGCAGAATCATCAGGAGGAGGAGCGAGGAGGGGGGAAAGGAGCAGGAGTCAAATGAAAATAATAGGAATGTGATTCGAGTCCAAGTTATCTTGTTTCCTAGAGAGCGGTGACCCCCCAACCCCCTTAAAAAAAGGCAATTGCAAAAAAGTATAGCCCTGTCAACTCAGCATTATGTAGTTATAGATCTGCTATAACTGCGTGAAGCTGATGGGTAGAGTGGTATATCACATTCTTTGAATTTTGTGAATTCATGACTACACACACACACACACACACACACACGTACTAAAATGTGCCAAAGTGCTTAGGCCACTTACCTTTATTCCCTCACCTCCCCTACCTCCACCCACCCCTTTTCCCACATTTCCATCGTTACCCATCATTCTTCCTTCCCCATCTTATCAAAGCTGTGGTCATAATTCGACTTAGGTGACGCTCAGGCAGCTACTCACTGACAGAGGCAGCGACATGCTCCTGGCTGGTTCTTGCATCTTCCTCCCCAAACTCTGGTTACTGGCAGCTCCCACGGTCTTCCTCCCCCGCACCACCCAGCCGCCCCACTCCCCCTGCTCCCCAGATAACACCACCAAACCCCTTTACCCCCCAGGATAAGCCCCACAAACAACGAGTCTTGGTTCCGGCTTAGCCATGACCGTCACATCCAACTGGTCGTTCGTGTGTGTACTCACCTTGCTGTACTCCGGGAACCCTTCTTTTACCACACTCCTTTAAACAGAATGCTCCTCTTATATTTTACTTGTCATTCAGATCACGAGTATTATCCCTATTACTACCTAGTTTATTTTCTTCTCTTGTAACTCTTTTCACACAGTTGAGTTACCTGTTAACTCTTGAAGTTTAAATAAGAAATTACAAAGACCTCAGTTTAAACAAGTCACTGTCTAAATTTTTGGGTTATCCTGCTGGGTAATTTTCACACGTTACTATGTATGATAACTTGTGTAACTATTTTTGTATGTCCTTGTACCTAAATAAACTTTGTCTATTAGATAGTTAAGTATCCTTGAAGGAGTACCTTGACGTATTAACCTGAAGTTTCTTCCCCTAAAGTTTTTATTCCTAACACGAGAGCGACTCGTGTACTGTAATTAGGAATAGGTTCACGCATATTTTGGAATGTGTGGATGTTCTCGGATCAAATATAGACTAATTGCAGTTTGGGTTTCCGTGCGATGACTCGAGAAAGGTCCTCCTGTGGTGACCTTCAAGCTTGTAACACTGCTGTTGCTATAACAATTTTGAGATTGCTAATTGAGTGTATAGGGACAGTGTTATTTTTTAAGTGGTATCATACAATAACGTGTGTCTGTGCTGAATGACTCACGTATGTGTCTCATAAAAATGATAAACATTTTAAATGGTTAGTTGTGTCGGTGGAAACTTGAAAATTTACATAGTTAATAAACTTAGACGTGGATATGAAAATTTAGACACATGTGCAAACATCCGGATATCTTTATTGTAGACGTTTCGCCATCCAGTGGCTTTATCAATACAGATTCTAGGACATAATTAGAAGATAGTAGAACTATACACAAAAGATGAGGTAATCAGTCCCTCAGTCTTGGAGTTGTTCAAACTTAGACCTGTTGGATTTTGTGCGGTAACTCAAGAATGCAAATTCTGGCTGTCTTCAAATTTATGGAATCAGTAATTACGGAGGCGGCAATTCGTAGCCATCTTGAAAGGCATAAATTGATTAATGAATCTCAGCATGGTTTTACAAAGGGGCGTTCCTGCCTTACGAATTTACTAACTTTTTTCACTAAGGTATTTAAGGTGGATGATCATGGTGATGAATATGATATTGTGTATATGGACTTCAGTAAGGCGTCTGATAGAGTCTCACATCAGAGGCTATTGAGGAAAATTAAGGCACACGGAATAGAAGAAATTTTTTCCTAGGTAGAGGCATGGTTGACAAATAGGCAGGAGAGTGTTTGCATCAATTGGGGAAAAATCAGAATGGAGGCACGTCACAAGCGGTGTTCCACAGTTGGGCCCCTTGTTGTTCACAATTTGCATAAACGTCCAATTCATTTTAATGAGGACACTACAACACTCCAGGATAATTTGAATAGACTAATGCAGTGGTCGGAAAAGTGGCAGATGCAGTTTAATATAGACAAATGTAAAGTTATAAATGTTGGACAGGAAAATAACCATGCCACATATAAACTAAATAATGTAGATCTTAATATTACGGATTGCTAAAAGGTTTTAGGAGTTCTGGTTAGCAGTAACCTGAAACCAAGACAACAGTGCATAAGTGTTCGCAATAAAGCTAACAGAATCCTTGGCTTCATAGCAAGAAGTATAAATAATAGAAGTAATCATGTTGTTCTTCAACTCTATATATCCTTGGTTAGGCCTCATTTAGATTATGCTGCACAGTTCTGGTCACCGTATTACAGAATGGATATGAATGCTCTGGAAAACGTACATAGGAGGATGACAAAGTTGATCCCATGTATCAGAAATCTTCCCTATGAGGATAGACTGAGGGCCCTGAATCTGCACTCTCTAGAAAGGCGTAGAATTAAGGGGGATATGATTGAGGTGTATAAATGGAAATCAGGAATAAAGGAGATGTAAATAGCGTGCTAAAAATATCTAGCCAAGACAGGACTCACAGCAATGGGTTTAAGTTGGAAAAATTCAGATTCAGGAAGGATAAAGGAAAGCACTGGTTTGGTAATAGAGTTGTGGATGAGTGGAACAAACTCCCGAGTACCATCACAGAATCTAAGACGTTGTGTAGTTTTAAAAATAGGTTAGATAAATATACGAGTTGGTGTGGGTGGGTGTGAGTTGGACCTGACTAGCTTGTGCTAGTAGGTCAGATGCCATGCTCCTTCCTTAAGTGGATGTGACCTGGACATGACTAGGTTGGGTCAGTGTCATAAGCCGGTAGGTGACTTAGACCTACCTCGCATGGGCCAGTAGGCCTACTGCACTGTTCCAGCTTTCTTATGTTTCTATGTTCTTATGTGTTTCTTCAAATTATGCCTCACATTGATTTGGGGATATGTAAATTTTAATTTGTCGCTTTGGTTATTGTGCTGTAACTGGAAAATTCCTCTTTTAATATTCTTCGAATATTAAATACTGGTCTATAATACTCAGGTATTGAAATATTTAACTTCAGAATATATGCTGCACTCTGCACTATTTCTTTTGAGAGCATTGCGATAGACGGGGCTGGGCTCCTGGGATCCAGGGATACTTTTCAGATCACACAGCTGTCGTCATACATTATCTTGTAAATGGCTGGTAGATATTTTTTTACCAGACTGATATATTCCATATTTATGGTTATTTTGGCAGCGTTGTATGACCCCTTGTGGGTTTAGTGCTTGGTTTTGATTATGATACTGTTATTTGGTGTTACTAACTAAACATAAGACTGCACTCTTGCAACAGTAAGCTTTCCCTTAACGGTCTCATTACGCTTTGTCAATATCTGACTCAGTCTATCAGGATGTTGCAGCTCCTTTGCAGCACGCATTACATATAGCGTTTTTGTATAGTTCCAGCTGAGAGTACCTACGTACCTACGGACACAGGTATGGGTTTCTTTAACTCTACGTTCATTTTCCGTAAAGTTATTCACTGACTCTCACGTTCATTGCTCGTAATTTTGTTAGAGCACCTGTACTGCACTACAGAGATCATCACAACGTCAGATCACATACACTCACACTCTCTCCAAAATATTATCAGTGGCGTGATTAATCGCCTATGTCTTGGTTTCAAATCTTAAGATATTGATATGGTCCCATATACTATTTCGTAGTAATTTACTATCGTGCAATAGCTGACATCCCCCCCGCATAGAGTGTACTCTCAAGTACTTTAAATCTGCTGCGCCTGGGGCATCTCTGGCGCCTTGGACGACGAAGTCACTAACCCAGCAGCTTGTTTTGCGAGGCTGACACCAAGTATTACCACTCATCATTAATACCCTTAATTACCTGATGTAGTTAAAATAAATAGGAGTTATATTTAAAAACTGGCATTACAAGGTCAGGAAAGTTCCTCTCACCTTCCTCCCTTCAATCATATGGAAAGAAATTCTTCCACGTTTGTTCCTTAGTTGTATCAGTAGAATTGATTCAGAGTTCTTGGCACCCTCATCTTTAACTACTATCTACCTCCTTTAATGATGAAGATTGAGACACTTATGCAGCATATGGGAATCTTTATTCAGGAAACGTTTCGCCACACAGTGGCTTCATCAGTCCAATACAAAGAGGAAGGCGTAAGGAGAGGAGGAGTATGAGGTAATCAGTCCCTCAGCCTGGAGTCGATGTGTTCAGTCCATCAATCTTGTAGAATGTACAGCATAGGGCCGTAGACGTGACTTATATACTGTAGTGAGGTGAGGTGAAGCAGGCGGAGGCGGGGTCATAGTGGTACCATCCACTAGTCGAAGTAGGTCTTCGTCCAAAGGTTGAACAAGTGTTGAAGAATTCTTTGTAAAAAGATCCCATGACCCCGCCTCCGCCTGCTTCACCTCACCTCACTACAGTATATAAGTCACGTCTACGGCCCTATGCTGTACATTCTACAAGATTGATGGACTGAACACATCGACTCCAGGCTGAGGGACTGATTACCTCATACTCCTCCTCTCCTTACGCCTTCCTCTTTGTATTGGACTGATGAAGCCACTGTGTGGCGAAACGTTTCCTGAATAAAGATTCCCATATGCTGCATAAGTGTCTCAATCTTCAACTTGTCGGTTTTTCAAATCATTCATCACATCCTTTAATGATGTTGATGCCTCCATGACCTGCATACTTCGACACGAATGTAGAGGACGTAGCTTATAGTTGAATCTTTGCTAAGGTTTCTTTAAGCTGGTTTAAGTATATACTGCTGAAGCTGAGGATGTCCAGTCCTTCTGGCAGTGTTGGGTTGATAGGATCCAATCCCCCAGCAGTGTTGGGTTGGCTCCAGTCCTCCTGGCAGTGTTGGGTTGAGAGGCTCCAGTCCTTCTGGCAATGTTAGGTTGAGAGGCTCCAGTTCTCCATCAGTGTTGGGTTGAGAACCGTCTCCACAGGATGTGGGTCCAGTTCCTCCAGCAGTGTTGGGTTGAAGGTCCAGTCCTCCAGCAGTGTTGGATTGAGAGGATCCAGTCCTCCAACAGTGTTGGGTTGAGAGGATCCAGTTCTCCAGCAGTGTTGGGTTGAGAGGATCCAGTTCTCCAGCAGTGTTGGGTTGAGAGGATCCAGTCCTCCAGCAGTGTTGGATTGAGAGGATCCAGTCCTCCAACAGTGTTGGGTTGAGAGGATCCAGTCCTCCAGCAGTGTTGGGTTGAGAGGATCCAGTCCTCCAGCAGTGTTGGGTTGAGAGGATCCAGTCCTCCAGCAGTGTTGGGTTGAGAGGATCCAGTCCTCCAACAGTGTTGGGTTGAGAGGCTCCAGTCCTCCAGTGTTGGGTTGAGAGGATCCAGTCCTCCAACAGTGTTGGGTTGAGAGGCTCCAGTCCTCCAACAGTGTTGGGTTGAGAGGCTCCAGTCCTCCAGCAGTGTTGGGTTGAGAGGCTCCAGTCCTCCAACATGTTGGGTTGAGAGGATCCAGTCCTCCACAGTGTTGGGTTGAGAGGATCCAGTCCTCCAACAGTGTTGGGTTGAGAGGATCCAGTTCTCCAGCAGTGTTGGGTTGAGAGGATCCAGTTCTCCAGCAGTGTTGGATTGAGAGGCTCCAGTCCTCCAGCAGTGTTGGGTTAAGAGGATCCAGTCCTCCAGCAGTGTTGGGTTGAGAGGATCCAGTCCTCCAACAGTGTTGGGTTGAGAGGATCCAGTTCTCCAGCAGTGTTGGGTTGAGAGGATCCAGTTCCTCCAGCAGTGTTGGGTTGAAAGGATCCAGTCTCCAACAGTGTTGGGTTGAGAGGATCCAGTTCTCCAGCAGTGTTGGGTTGAGAGGATCCAGTCCTCCAGCAGTGTTGGGTTGAAAGGCTCCAGTCCTCCAACAGTGTTGGGTTGAGAGGATCCAGTCCTCCAGCAGTGTTGGGTTGAGAGGATCCAGTCCTCCACAGTGTTGGTTGAAGGATCCAGTCCTCCAACAGTGTTGGGTTGAGAGGATCCAGTCCTCCAACAGTGTTGGGTTGAGAGGCTCCAGTCCTCCAACAGTGTTGGGTTGAGAGGCTCCAGTCCTCCAGCAGTGTTGGGTTGAGAGGCTCCAGTCCTCCAACAGTGTTGGGTTGAGAGGCTCCAGTCCTCCAACAGTGTTGGGTTGAGAGGCTCCAGTCCTCCACAGTGTTGGGTTGAGAGGCTCCAGTCCTCCAACAGTGTTGGGTTGAGAGGCTCCAGTCCTCCAACAGTGTTGGGTTGAGAGGCTCCAGTCCTCCAACAGTGTTGGGTTGAGAGGCTCCAGTCCTCCAACAGTGTTGGGTTGAGAGGATCCAGTCCTCCAGCAGTGTTGGGTTGAGAGGATCCAGTCCTCCAACAGTGTTGGGTTGAGAGGCTCCACCCTCGCCCCGTCGTGAGGTGTAGCTACAGTGGTATAGTATTGAATGTGGTGTTGTGGTTGATCGTGGTCATCCCGGCTGGTGTGATGGCTCTCGCCCTCCGTGTACCAACACTCAAACTTTTTCCACACACTGGAGAGGTAAAGCTCTTAACCAGGGACATTATTTAGATGCAGTAAAAGCTGCACCAGGCAGGTAAGTCGCTTATATCTGTAGCAGAGCAGAGTTTCCTGCTGGTGTACCGTACATAGTGGTGATAGTAGCAGTGATGGTGCCACTGACGATACAAGGCAGGGTGCTACTAACTATACGAGGGAGGGCACCACTGACTGTACAGGGGAGGACACCACTGACTGTACGAGGGAGGGACACCACTGACTGTACAGGGGAGGACACCACTTATTGCTTCCTGAAGGAAGCACTAAGACAATATGAGGATTGGAACGCCTGGTGAATGGTAAACAATGAGGTTTGATCCAAGGATAAGGAAGATAACCCCAGTAACTAGGTTCTGGCTCCTCTGCTGTTGATCTTCATATCAGACAGATAAAAACACCCATCAGAGTTTTGTATTATAAGCATAAAAATCACCTCAGTAGAAAACAAAAAACTGCAGGAAGATATAAGGAGCGTGTTGCAGTGTGTTGCAGTGGAGAACATGACGTTCACTGGTGGTAAGTTTAACCTGCTTAGGCCTGGAATGAAGAACTCAAAATGGACACTGTACAAAATTCAGGACAGTTATCAAATGGAAGTAAAGGAACACGTGAAAGACCTGGGAGAAATTATGTCGACTGACCTTTCTTTCATAGAACACAGTAATGCAAATGTCACGACTGCCAGGAAAATGACGGGGTGGATAATGAGAACTTTCAAAAGAAGGAAAATAGTGTCAATGGTAACTATTAAAATAACTTGTTCTCTCTTATAATAATGTGTATTCTTGACGGCTTCGGTCAGGGCAGGAGAAATGTCATAGCTGGAACAGATACAGAGATCATTTACGGTGCACACAGGCCAATAAAGTATTGAAATTACTTTGAAGCGGAGGAGAGATACATCATAATATATACGTGGAAAGTACTCGAGATCCAAGGAGGACCAAGTTCACACACTGACGTAACACCATACTTGAGTAAGAAATATGGAAAGCGCAAAATAAACCCAGGAAAAGCAGAGGAGCCGTGGGCACAATAAGAGAACATTGTATCAACATCCATGGCCCCAGACTGTTCAACATCTTACCAGAAATTATGAGAAACACTGCTGGGACAAGTGTGGAAGTCTTCTAGACGAAACTCGACACGTATCTCCAAGTGCTAGGTCAACCAGGCTGTGATGGTTAAATGGGGCAACAGGCCACCGGCAGCAACAGCCTGGTTGACCAGGCAACCACCAGATGAGCCTGGCCCAGAACTGGGCTCTGGAGTAGAAAAACTCTGGAAACTCATCAAAGGTAAAGCGAAGACATCATCAGAACCAGTGTTTTTATTTGTGTAGTAATTCTGATTTATGTTTTCCTTTTCACCTTTATCTGGTGTTGCCAGCGTTCCCCTCTTCTTTAACCCTCCCCTCCCTCCCCTCCCCTCCCCGTCCTTCCTCTTTCTACCTCTTTATCCATTCCTTCCTCTCTTCTTTGATCTCCTTTCCACCACTTTCTCTCTCCACCTGTTTTCTCTCCCCTCTCCATCCCTGCCTTTCTCTCTCTCTCTCTTCTCCATCCCTGCCTCTCTCTCTCTTCTCATCCCTGCCTCTCTCTCTCTCTTCTCCATCCCTGCCTCTCTTTTCTCCATCCCTGCCTCTCTCTCTCTCTCTCTCTCTCTCTCTTCCTCTATCACTTCTTACAGTTCAGGTTAGGGTCGCGTTAAGCCTTTTGTCGATTTCCTCTTTTTTTTTCCCCCCCCCTCCCTGCACTTCTAGTTTTATAGTGTGTGCTGTCTACTGTCGGAGGTCAAGGTGTGACGGTCTACTGGTCGTGACGGTCTACTGGTCGTGACGGTCTACTGGTCGTGACGGTCTACTGGTCGTGACGGTCTACTGGTCGTGACGGTCTACTGGTCGTGACGGTTCACTGGTCGTGACGGTCTACTGGCGTGACGTCTACTGGTCGTGACGGTCTACTGGTCGTGACGGCTTACTGGTCGTGACGGTCTACTGGTCGTGACGGTCTACTGGTCGTGACGGTCTACTGGTCGTGACGGTCTACTGGTCGTGACGGTCTACTGGTCGTGACGGTCTACTGGTCGTGACGGTCTACTGGTCGTGACGGTCTACTGGTCGTGACGGTCTATGGTCGTGACGTCTACTGGTTCGTGAGGTCTACTGTCGTGACGTCTACTGGTCGTGACGGTCTACTGGTCGTGACGGTCTACTGGTCGTGACGTCTACTGGTCGTGACGGTCTACTGGTCGTGACGTCTATGGTCGTGACGGTCTACTGGTTCGTGACGGTCTACTGGTCGTGACGGTCTACTGGTCGTGACGGTCTACTGGTCGTGCGGTCTACTGGTCGTGACGGTCTACTGTCGTGACGGCTTACGGTCGACGGTCTACTGGTCTGACGGCCTACTGGTCGTGACGGTCTACTGGTCGTGACGGTCTACTGGTCGTGACGGTCTACTGGTCGGGACGTCTACGTCGGGACGGTTACTGGTCGTGACAGTTATGGTCGTGACGGTCTACTGCGTGACAGTCTACTGTCGTGACGGTTTACTGGTCGTGACGTTTACTGTCGTGACAGTCTACTGGTCGGACGGTCTACTGGTCGTGACGGTCTACTGGTCGTGACGGTCTACTGGTCGTGACGGTCTACTGGTCGTGACGGTCTACTGGTCGTGACGGCCTACTGGTCGTGACAGTCACTGGTCGTGACGGTTTACTGGTCGTGACGGTCTACTGGTCGTGACAGTCTACTGGTCGGGACGGTCTACTGGTCGTGACGGTCTACTGTCGTGACGGTCTACTGGTCGTGACGGCTACTGTCGTGACGTCTACTGGTCGTGACGGCTATGGTCGTGACAGTCTATGGTCGTGACGGTTTACTGGTCGTGACGTCTACTGTCGTGACAGTCTACTGGTCGGGACGTTTATACTGGTGGTGCTGTCTACTGGTCGTGACGGTCTACTGGTCGTGACGGCCTACTGGTCGTGACGGTCTACTGGTCGTGACGGCCTACTGGTCGTGACAGTCTACTGGTCGTGACGGTTTACTGGTCGTGACGGTCTACTGGTCGTGACAGTCTACTGGTCGTGACGGTTTACTGGTCGTGACGGTCACAAGAAGTACGACTGTGTGAAAGACAGTTTATGGCACCGAACTGTTTAAAGTCATCATATACGGTGGTGCAGTAATTGCGAACAAGCGATACAAGATGCAACGAGGAGTTGAACGATAGCTCTAGGCTTTTCGTGTTGCAATCAGCACATCAATGTTGCAGAAATGAGTAGGAAGTCCAAGTAGAGATTAGTTCAGGGAAACGTTCTGGCTCGAATGGATTCGAGATCTGAATGTCCAGCGGCCTCTGGTATATGCAGGGAAATATACGGGGTGACTAAATTTTTTACTGTACTCACCTAGTTGTAGTTGCAGGGGTCGGTCCACAGTTCCTGGCCCCGCCTCTTCACTGGTCGCTACTAAAACGATCAGTGATAAAGCTCCACGAGCTTTATCATACCTCTTAAAGCTGTGTATGGATCTTGCCTCCACTACTTCACTTCCCAGACTTTTCCACTTACTGACAACTCTGTGACTGAAGAAATACTTCCTGACATCCCTGTGATTCATCTGAGTCTTCAACTTCCAACTGTGTCCCCTTGTTGCTGTGTCCCATCTCTGGAACATCCTGGCCTGTCCACCTTGTCGATTCCTCTCAGTATTTTATGTCGTTGTCATATCCCCCCTATCTCTCCTGTGTGTGTGTGTGTGTGTATTTCTTTCAGCGCACCAGCCGCTCATAGGTATGGTAACCTTAGACCTGCAAAAGGCCTTCGATACTGTCAACCACAATATATTATGTAAGAAACTTCAAGCTATCGGCATAGGTTCTGTAGACTGGTTTAAGTCCTACCTTAGCAACAGAAGACAAATTGTCAAAATCAACAAAACGGAACCAGAACCCCTGCCGATAGCATGTGGAGTTCCCCAAGGTAGTATTCTGGGTCCCTTATTATTCTTATGTTATGTTAATGACATGCTTATCAGTGTCAAGTGCAAACTCCTACTGTATGCAGATGACAGTGCTCTGTTAGTGTCAGGTAAAGACGCACAAGATATTGCTAATGTTTTAACACTGGAACTGGAGTCCTGCAGCAAATGGTTAGTAGACAAACTATCATTACACCTAGGGAAAACTGAAGTCATTCTCTTTGGCACGAAACAAACTGAGAAGGGTAAATAATTTTAATGTTCAGTGTAATGGGGAGTCCATCATTTTGGTTTCATCAGTAAAATATCTGGGAATCCCCTTTGACCATGCATTGTCAGGAGAATTGATAGGGAACAGTGTAGTAAAGAAAGCGAATGCCAGACTGAAGTTCCTGTATAGACAAGCACAGTGTCTACCTACCGAGGCTCGCAGGACCCTATGTCTAGCCCTTATACAATGCCATATGGATTACGCTTGCTCTTCTTGGTACTCTGCCTTGACAAAAAAAAACTGATAGACTACAAATCACCCAGAACAAAATCGTAAGATTCATCCTGGGGCTGGGACCAAGAGAACATGTAGGTCAGGATGAATTACAGCAGTTAGATATGCTGAATGTTGAAGACAGAGTAAAACAACTGAAGCTAAATCATGTTTATAAAATTGCTCACGAACAGTGTCCAGAATATCTTGCTGTCAATTTTGTCAAGGTTGGGAACCAAAGCATTCATAGTGATAGGGGGAGAGAGCACAACTTTGTAGTAGCCACAGTCAGTGGCCAGGCTTCAAACACCTTTTATTGTACAGCAATAAAGGAATGGAACAGACTGCCTGCACATGTCAAAGCCAGTCATAGCATGAACCAGATCAAGAAGAGTGCCAAAAGGTGTCTGATGAATGTAGCTACAGAAAGGGAGGGGAATGATTTTCTATTTTTTTTTTTAGCTAACATACGTGTAAATTTTACCTAATTCCTAGTAATGACCCTCGTATTGTAGATAGTCTTAATGACCCTTGAGTAGTAGATAGTCTTGTAGTATAATAACAAGACGTTATCTTCATTATAGAATAATAAGAAAATATAACCTTTATATTATAATAAGGTAAAAGGACCCCAATGGAAATAAGTCACTCTGACTTTTTTGGGTTATCCTAGGTTCCCTTCGTAGCTGCTGTCTACCAACCTACTACCACAGGACGGTAGTACCTCCCTGGGTGGTTGCTGTCTACCAACCTACTACCACAGGACGGTAGTACCTCCCTGGGTGGTTGCTGTCTACCAACCTACTACCACAGGACGGTAGTACCTCCCTGGGTGGTTGCTGTCTACCAACCTACTAACCACAGGACGGTAGTACCTCCCTGGGTGGTTGCTGTCTACCAGCCTACTACCACAGGACGGTAGTACCTCCCTGGGCGGTTGCTGTCTACCAGCCTACTACCACAGGACGGTAGTACCTCCCTGGGCGGTTGCTGTCTACCAACCTACTACCACAGGACGGTAGTACCTCCCTGGGTGGTTGCTGTCTACCAGCCTACTACCACAGGACGGTAGTACCTCCCTGGGCGGTTGCTGTCTACCAACCTACTACCACAGGACGGTAGTACCTCCCTGGGCGGTTGCTGTCTACCAACCTACTACCACAGGACGGTAGTACCTCCTGGGTGGTTGCTGTCTACCAACCTACTACCACAGGACGGTAGTACCTCCTGGGTGGTTGCTGTCTACCAACCTACTACCACAGGACGGTAGTACCTCCCTGGGTGGTTGCTGTCTACCAACCTATTACCACAGGACGGTAGTACCTCCCTGGGTGGTTGCTGTCTACCAACCTACTACCACAGGACGGTAGTACTTCCCTGGGTGGTTGCTGTCTACCAACCTACTACCACAGGAGGGTAGTACCTCCCTGGGTGGTTGCTGTCTACCAACCTACTACCACAGGACGGTAGTACCTCCCTGGGTGGTTGCTGTCTACCAACCTACTACCACAGGACGGTAGTACCTCCCTGGGTGGTTGCTGTCTACCAACCTACTACCACAGGAGGGTAGTACCTCCCTGGGTGGTTGCTGTCAACCAACCTACTACCACAGGACGGTAGTACCTCTCTGGGTGGTTGCTGTCTACCAGCCTACTGCCACAGGACGGTAGTACCTGGTCAGTCCCTCAGTCTTGAGGAAGTAAGTTTGAGGTGGTCAGTCCCTCAGTCTTGAGGAAGTAAGTTTGAGGTGGTCAGTCCCTCAGTCTTGAGGAAGTAAGTTTGAGGTGGTCAGTCCCTCAGTCTTGAGGAAGTAAGTTTGAGGTGGTTAGTCCCTCAGTCTTGAGGTGGTTAGTCCCTCAGTCTTGAGGTGGTCAGTCCCTCAGTCTTGAGGTGGTCAGTCCCTCAGTCTTGAGGTGGTCAGTCCCTCAGTCTTGAGGTGGTCAGTCCCTCAGTCTTGAGGTGGTCAGTCCCTCAGTCTTGAGGTGGTCAGTCCCTCAGTCTTGAGGTGGTCAGTCCCTCAGTCTTTGAGGGGTCAGTCCCTCAGTCTTGAGGTGGTCAGTCCCTCAGTCTTGAGGTGGTCAGTCCCCTCAGTCTTGAGGTGGTCAGTCCCTCAGTCTTGAGGTGGTCAGTCCCTCAATCTTGAGGTGGTCAGTCCCTCAGTCTTGAGGTGGTCAGTCCCTCAGTCTTGAGGAAGTAAGTTTGAGGTGGTTAGTCCCTCAGTCTTGAGGTGGTCAGTCCCTCAGTCTTGAGGTGGTCAGTCCCTCAGTCTTGAGGTGGTCAGTCCCTCAGTCTTGAAGGTGGTCAGTCCCTCAGTCTTGAGGTGGTCAGTCCCTCAGTCTTGAGGTGGTCAGTCCCTCAGTCTTGAGGTGGTCAGTCCCTCAGTCTTGAGGTGGTCAGTCCCTCAGTCTTGAGGTGGTCAGTCCCTCAGTCTTGAGGTGGTCAGTCCCTCAGTCTTGAGGAAGTAAGTTTGAGGTGGTCAGTCCCTCAGTCTTGAGGTGGTCAGTCCCTCAGTCTTGAGGTGGTCAGTCCCTCAGTCTTGAGGAAGTAAGTTTGAGGTGGTCAGTCCCTCAGTCTTGAGGTTGTCAGTCCCTCAGTCTTGAGGAAGTAAGTTTGAGGTGGTCAGTCCCTCAGTCTTGAGGGTGGTCAGTCCCTCAGTCTTGAGGAAGTAAGTTTGAGGTGGTCAGTCCCTCAGTCTTGAGGAAGTAAGTTTGAGGTGGTCAGTCCCTCAGTCTTGAGGTGGTCAGTCCCTCAGTCTTGAGGAAGTAAGTTTGAGGTGGTCAGTCCCTCAGTCTTGAGGTGGTCAGTCCCTCAGTCTTGAGGTGGTCAGTCCCTCAGTCTTGAGGAAGTAAGTTTGAGGTGGTCAGTCCCTCAGTCTTGAGGAAGTAAGTTTGAGGTGGTCAGTCCCTCAGTCTTGGTGTTTTCAGCTCCACTTATTCTGTTACCTTTATATTTCATATACTATATTAGAATATGTCGTACGCTATTCTCTGTCTCTCTCTCTGTCTCTCTCTGTCTCTCTCTCTGTCTCTGTCTCTGTCTCTTTGTCTCTCTGTCTCTGTCTCTGTCTCTGTCTCTCTCTCTCTCTCTCTCTCTCTCTCTTTCCTTTCCCTTCTCTTCTCATTTTCTCCCTCTCCCTTTATTTTCCCCTCTTCTGCAATTTTTTTACAACCCTTCCATTTCATCACTCAAAAATATATAGCTAAATGAAATGATAGCATATACCAGTAGTAGTAGTTGAGGAAGGTAGGGGGCCCTAGGGGGAATTATGTAGGGAGTGAGGTGCTGCCGGGGGAGTGAGGGGGGAGGGGAGTGTTAGAGGGGAGGGGAGTAAGCTGGTGCCGCCACCAAAGGCGCGAGTGATTCCCCTCAGTGAAAGGTGGTATAGACTCGACGATTCTCCCCTCTGAAAAGACTCCCATGATGAAGTCTCTAAGAAGTAGGCAGCTTTGGTAGTGTGTGTGTGTGTGTGTGTGTGTAGGTATCTGCAGGGAGGGAGGGAGAGAGGGAGATAAGGAAGGAGGGAGGCAGAAGTACCCCCTCACACACAAGAGAGGTAGAATAGTCCATCACTATATCTCCAATATTCTTATTCCTACCTGCTGGTGGTGCATGTAGGTATCCCCGAGGGAGAAGGAGAGAGAGAGAGAGAAATATAACTTTGATATATCTTTGGTGGGTTTCGAGGGTCTGCCTACTGCCTCTGCCCGACCCTGGACCAGCCTCGTCTGGTGCTTGTATGATCAAGTCAACCAACATAATAGAAATAAGTCACTGACTGTTTTTGGATTATTCTGGGTAATTTACACTCGTTTTACTATGTATGATAATTTGTTTAACTCTATTTATGTGTACCTGTACCTAATTAAACTTACTAATCAACAAGACTGCCGAGAGAGAGAGAGAGAGAGAGAGAGAGAGAGAGAGAGAAAGAGAAAGGGAGTAGAGACAGAGGGAGATATTTGTCATGTGTTATTAATCACCTACCTCGGGGTACTTGGACCTTCACCTGTCTGGATGCTGCTGAAGCGCTCTTGATCTAAGGAATCGTACCTGCCATTCCTCGGATCAAACCTGATCACCTCCCATTACCAAGACTTTATGATTTTACGGGTTTAGTGCTTCCCCATTAGTACAGAAGCTGCTGCACTCTTATGAGTCACCAGTTGGTGCATCCCGCCACCCATCACAGGGATTGAGTCATAGCTCCTGGCCGCGCCTCTTCACTGATTGCTACTGGATCCTCTCTCTTCCTGGAGGTTACCTGAAGGTTATTCCGGGGATCAACTCCCCCGCGGCCCGGTCCATGACCAGGCCTCCCGATGGATCAGGGCCTGATCAACTAGGCTGTTACTGCTGGCCGCACGCAGTCCAACGTACGAGCCACAGCCCGGCTGATCCGGCACTGACTCTAGGTATCTGTCCAGCTCTCTCTTGAAGGCAGCCAGGGGCCTATTGGCAATTCCCCTAATGCTTGAGGGGAGGCTGTTGAACAGTCTTTGGCTCCGGACACTTACGGTGTTTTCCCTTAGTGTACCAATGGCGCCCCTACTTTTTATTGGGGGCATTTTGCATCGCCTGCCCAGTCTTTTACTTTCGTAGGGAGTGATTTCTGTGTGCAGATTTGGGACCATTCCTTCCAGGATTTTCCAAGTGTAGATTATGATATATCTCTCCCTCCTGCGTTCCAACGAGTACAAGTCAAGTGCTTCCAAGCATTCCCAGTAGTTAAGGTGCTTGACAGAACTTATACGTGCAGTAAAGGATCTCTGTACACTCTCTAGATCTGCGATTTCACCTGCTTTGAATGGAGATGTTAATGTACAGCAGTATTCCAGCCTAGAGAGAACAAGTGATTTGAAAAGGATCATCATTGGATTGGCATCTCTCGTTTTGAGCGTTCTCATTATCCATCCTATCATTTTCTTTAAACGTGCGATCGTGGCACTCTTGTGATCCTTGAAAGTGAGATCCTCAGACATTACTACTCCCAGGTCCCTTACATTATTTTTCCGCTCTATTGTATGGCCAGAGTCTAGTTATTATCTCCTCCAGTTTTCCATAACGGAGTAGTTGGAATTTGTCCTCATTGAACATCATATTGTTTACCGTTGCCCACTGGAAAACTTTGTTTATATCTTCTTGGAGATTAACCGCGTCCTCAGCAGATGACAGCCTCATGCAGATCGTAGTATAATCCGCAAAGGATGATACGGTGCTGTGATGTATATCTTTGTCTATGTCTGATATGAGGATAAGGAATAAGATGGGGGCGAGGGGGCGAGTACTGTGCCTTATGGAACAGAGCTCTTCACTATGGCAGCCTCCGATTTAATTAATTCCATGAACTCCATGAGCTTTATCAAACTTCGTCTTAAAACTATGTATGGTTCCTGCCTCCACTACGTCACTTCCTAACATCCCTTTAACTCATCTGAGTCTTCAACTTCCAATTGTGACCACTTGTTTCTGTGTCCCATCTCTGGAACATCCTGTCTTTGTCCACCTTGTCTATTCCGCGCAGTATTTTATATGTCGTTATCATGTCTCCCCTGACCCTCCTGTCCTCCAGTGTCATCAGGCCGATTTCCCTTAACCTTTCTTCGTAGGAAAATCCCCTTTGCTCTGGGACTAGTCTTGTTGCAAACCTTTGCAATTTCTCTAATTTCTTGATGTGCTTGACCAGGTGTGGATTCCACACTGGTGCTGCATACTCCAGTATGGGCCTGACGTACACAGTTTACAGAGTCTTGAACGATTCCTTACTGAGGTATCGGAACGCTATCCTTAGGTTTGCCAGACGCCCGTATGCTGCACCAGTTATCTGGTTGATGTGCGCCTCAGGAGATATGATCGGTGTTATACTCACCCCAAGATCTTTTTCCTTGAGCGACAGAAAAAACAGGCAACAAGGGGGGGTTGGCCTGTATGTCAAAGAGTCCCTTATCTGCACGGAGTTGCTGAACACCACAAATGAGGTAGTTGAAGTTCTATCAATAAAGATCGAGAACCAAAACCTAGTCATTGTGGTTGTATACAAGCCACCAGATACAACCTCCCAACAGTTCAAGGAACAGCTACTGAAAATCGATTACTGTTTGGAAAACCTTCCAGCTCCATCCCCAAACATCTTACTGCTTGGTGATTTCAACCTAAGGCATACAAAATGGAAAAATGTAGCAAATAATGTTATAGCTGAAACAATCCCCGGAGGTAGCGCAGATGAAAGGTCTCACACACATGAGCTACTAAGTCTCTGCGAAAAACACTCCTTAAGCCAGCAGATAGTGGAGCCAACAAGACTAGAAAACACACTTGACCTTATCTTCACAAATAATGAGGACCTGATAAGAGACATAAGAATATCAAAAACAACAAATTCCGATCACAATCTAATCGAAGTCCAGACGTACATGCATAGGGGTCCTGAACAGCAGAATGCATGTACCGGTGAAGGTGTCTTCACAAAATACAATTTTCAACAACAAGAACATCAACTGGGACCAGGTAAACCATGTCCTAAACGAAACATGTTGGGAAGATGTCTTAAATGACATGGACCCAAACCAGTGCCTTGAAAGGATCAACTTCCTGGTAGCCGAAGCATGTTCTAGGCATATTCCCCTAAGAAAGAAGAAGAGCAGGAGTAAACTGGAGAGAAAAGACGCTCCCTCTACAGAAGACGACGAAGAGTCACTGAGCTCCTCAGGAGTGCTAGAATATCTGATACACGAAAGGAGGCAACTGACCAGGGAAGTGGAAACTATCGAACTTAAGCTAAATGACTCTTACAGGAACCAGGAGAGGCAGGAGGAGCTTAAAGCTATTAGTGAAATTGAAAGAAATTCAAAATATTTCTTTTCATATGCCAAAAACAAGGCAAATACCACATCTAGTATCGGGCCCTTACTCAGACAGGATGGGGACTTACACAGATGACAACAAGGAAATGAGTGAAATATTGAAATCCCAGTACGACTCTGTGTTTAGTGAACCACTAATCGGTCTGAGGATCGACGACCCAAATGATTTCTTCATGAATGAGCCTCAAAACTCCATAAATGTATGCCAGATTTCCGACATTACCCTAACTCCGATAGATTTCGAAAAAGCCATTGACAACATGCCTATGCACTCAGCCCCGGGCCCAGACTCGTGGAACTCTGTTTTCATTAAGAACTGCAAGAAACCCCTCTCGCGTGCCCTAAGTACACTATGGAGGAGGAGCTTGGACATGGGTGAGATTCCACAGTCACTTAAAACAACGGATATAGCCCCGCTCCATAAAGGTGGCAGCAAAGCATTAGCTAAGAACTATAGACCAATAGCTCTGACGTCCCACATCATATAAAATCTTTGAAAGAGTGCTAAGAAGCAGGATTGCAAATCACTGGATTCCCAAAATCTGCACAATCCAGGGCAACATGGGTTCAGGGCAGGTCGCTCCTGCCTCTCACAACTACTGGATCACTATGACATGGCCTTGGATGCACTGGAAGAAAAATCAGAATGCGATGTAATATACACAGACTTTGCAAAAGCATTTGACAAATGCGATCATGGTGTAATAGCCCATAAAATACGTGCTAAAGGAATAACTGGGAAAGTGGGGAGATGGATCTTCAACTTCCTAACAAATCGAACACAAAGAGTAGTGGTCAACAGAGTTAAATCGGAGGCTGCCATAGTGAAGAGCTCTGTTCCACAAGGCACAGTACTCGCCCCCATCTTATTCCTTATCCTCATATCAGACATAAACAGAGATATACACCACAGCACCGTATCATCCTTTGCGGATGATACTAGGATCTGCATGAGGCTGTCATCTGCTGAGGACGCGGTTAACCTCCAAGAAGATATAAACAAAGTTTTCCAGTGGGCCGACGGTAAACAATATGATGTTCAATGAGGACAAATTCCAACTACTCCGTTATGGAAAACTGGAGGAGATAATAACTAGAACAGAGTATACTACTGACTCCGGCCATACATAGAGCGGAAAAATAATGTAAGGGACCTGGGAGTAGTAATGTCTGAGGATCTCACTTTCAAGGATCACAACAGTGCCACGATCGCACGTGCAAAGAAAATGATAGGATGGATAATGAGAACTTTCAAAACGAGAGATGCCAAGCCCATGATGATCCTTTTCAAATCACTTGTTCTCTCTAGGCTGGAATACTGCTGTACATTAACATCTCCATACAAAGCAGGTGAAATCGCAGATCTAGAGAGTGTACAGAGATCCTTTACCGCACGTATAAGTTCTGTCAAGCACCTTAACTACTGGGAACGCTTGAAAGCACTTGACTTGTACTCGTTGGAACGCAGGAGGGAGAGATATATCATAATCTACACTTGGAAAATCTTGGAGGGAATGGTCCCAAATCTGCACACAGAAATCACTCCCTACGAAAGTAAAAGAACTGGGCAGGCGATGCAAAATGCCGCCAATAAAAAGTAGGGGCGCCATTGGTACACTAAGAGAAAAACACCATAAGTGTCCGGGGCCCAAAACTGTTCAACAGCCTCCCATCAAGCATTAGGGGAATTGCCAATAAACCCCTGGCTGCCTTCAAGAGAGAGCTGGACAGATACCTAAAGTCAGTGCCGGATCAGCCGGGCTGTGGCTCGTACGTCGGACTGCGTGCGGCCAGCAGTAACAGCCTAGTTGATCAGGCCCTGATCCATCGGGAGGCCTGGTCGTGGACCGGGCCGCGGGGGCGTTGATCCCCGGAATAACCTCCAGGTAACCTCCAGGTAACCTAGACTATACTCTGTCTGCGGTCTTCTTTGCCCTTCCCCGATCTTCATGACTTTGCATTTGGCGGGGTTAAATTCAAGGAGCCAGTGTGTGTGTATGTTGCTGCATTAAATGTAGTTTTTGTTCCATTGTTTTTGTTTTATGTTCTAGAATTCATTTCCGGACTATAATTTAGGGACTCCACGTGTGAGTGTGGAGGGAGAGGCCGCAGGTGTGGAATGAGGAAGGATGAGCAGCAGGTGTGGAGGGAGGAATGGAGGATGAGGGAGGGGTGCTGTAGGGTGGGAGGGAGGGGTGCTGTAGGGTGGGAGGGAGGGAGGGGTGGTGGAGTAAGGGGAGGGAAGGGTGATATTGGAGGGAGGGAAGGGTTGTATTGGAGGGAGGGAAGGAGGGGTGGTAGTGGAGTGAGTCAGGTTACTCTACTAACACCATCACAACAAACAAGAGATATACATCATTGTTGTAATACTTCACTGCCTCGTCTGCTGTATTAAATAACCTCAGTCTTCCTCATACCCTCTACATTTCCTCTCTCTCTCTCTCTCTCTCTCTCTCTCTCTCTCTCTCTCTCTCTCTCTCTCTCTCTCTCTCTCTCTAACCCTTACACACTTGTCTTCCACACACACGCCACGCTTCTCTTTCACTCTGCTCTTCCAGGTTTCTCGTCACAGAGGTGTCATAACACAGTACATTAGTGTGTGTCAAGAAGCACTCGCTCTGGATAATCTCGACACTGAATTAAAATTTAGTAGTCGAAGAGACTAGCCTATCATGCGCCCCATGTCCATCCTGTGGACGCTACTCTCACAGTATACACATTCACAAAAGGCCTAAGAACTAGGCCTAAAGAGGTCACAAATACACTAAGGTACACTGCTACTCACTCAGCAACACAGCAGTAGTAGATTATTATTATTATTATTATTATTATTATTATTATTATAGCAGCAGTAGTAGAGAAATTTCAAATGTTTTAAATGTTTATAAGTTACAGTGACACATCACATACTTAATAATGTCGTGACGAATAGGTAAAACTTGCTATTTTGGCTTAAATAGAAAGGCTCTTCTTGCCGAATAAGGCAAGCGAAAATTTGTGTATGAAATAATTTCGCCAAAATCATTCTGAACCTAACGAAAAAAAATATATTTCATTGTGTTTGTTTAGGTTTAAATTATTGTAAACAAATCTAAAATATATTTAGTTGGGTTAGGCTAAAATAAATTGTTCTTGTTATAATAAGGTTAGGTAAGTTTTCTAAGATTCTTTTGGAACAAAATTAAATTTTTTTACATTAACATTAATAAAAAAATATATATCTTTAAACGTATAAGAGAAAATTTTAGCAAGGACTTAATTTTAAATGAGTTCTTGCTAATTGACCAGTTTTACATATTCGGCACGACATACATACATACATATATATTAATTTATTTTATATTTAGTTTCATTGTGTGTGTGTCTGTAAAAGTACCATCAGTACTACATCAGTCAGACTGTGTCTGTCACACTGCCAGAAGACAACAATAGATTTGGTTTCGTCAAGTCATGGGTTTTCTTAACTTCGTTTAGCCAAGAAAATCAAATTTTCTCTCTTTCTTGAGGTTCATTTTGAGCGTCTCTAAATTTTTTCTCTTCTTTTGCTACTCTTCTTAAAGTTAAACTTTTTTTTTTTTTTTTTTTTTTTTTTTGCATTTAATGTAAAGCTTTTTGAGGTTATCTTCAAGATAAGTGATGGGAGGACGTGTAATGTGAGGTTATAACCTTAAAATAACACTACTGGAAGGAGTGCAGTGAGGTTATCATGATGACAGATCTGGGAAGACGTAGTGTGAGGTTATCACCTTCAAGATAACTTCCATAGCGCCTCGTACAGTACTGATTAAGGCGAAAGTTGTGGAGGGTGACAGGAGGTGACGGGCAGGACAAACAGCCGGTGACAGGCGTGGGCACAGCCTGACACACAAGATGACTATCTTGACGTGCCCCCTCACCACGCTAGAGGGGGGTGCCCAGGGTGCTGGGCACGGGTACGAAGGAAGGAAGAGCCAGTGGTACCAGGATGGGTAAGACACGTGATCACAGGAAGCCATGATGGTAATCCTGCTGCTTCAGATGGTAATGTTCCCGTCTGACTGCTGAAGCCATCTGGTCAGGGGCCCACAACTTGTACGATGTTAGGGGCCTTTAACACTGTTATGCATATGTCACAGTCTACTGCATAACCGGAAAAGCTGCCATGATGATGATGATGATGATGATGATGATTGATGATGATTGATGATTGATGATGATTGATGATAACAGAAAAATTTATTAAATCTTCCGACAAGTAAAAATATGAGAGCTTTAAATTGCAGAGATGATGATATGGGGGAAAAATTTGTACATATCTATTGGATTGTCAACGTTAGAATCAACTTGTGTAAATCAGTTGCTAACAGAATCGTATCTTTTGGGAAGATACAATTATTTATTAATAATTATTATTGTTATTTGGATCGAAGGTGATGATCCATACGAAATAACAGTAGTTAAAGTAACGTTACTAGCTGTGATGGACCTTAAAGTAACGTTACTAGCTGTGATGGACCTTAAAGTAACGTTACTAGCTGTGATGGACCTTAAAGTAACGTTACTAGCTGTGATGGACCTTAAGTAACGTTACTAGCTGTGATGGACCTTAAGTAACGTTACTAGCTGTGATGGACCTTAAAGTAACGTTACTATCTGTGATGGACCTTAAGTAACGTTACTAGCTGTGATGGACCTTAAGTAACGTTACTAGCTGTGATGGACCTTAAAGTAACGTTACTAGCTGTGATGGACCTTAAGTAACGTTACTAGCTGTGATGGACCTTAAGTAACGTTACTAGCTGTGATGGACCTTAAAGTAACGTTACTATCTGTGATGGACCTTAAGTAACGTTACTAGCTGTGATGGACCTTAAGTAACGTTACTAGCTGTGATGGACCTTAAAGTAACGTTACTAGCTGTGATGGACCTTAAAGTAACGTCACTAGCAATGATGTATTGTGCATGCTACGTCACTGACTTCAAGGACAAGTAGAGTTAGGGTTTTCATCATTAATTACCGAGATGTCGGCAGAGTTAAAAGTCTCAATCTTAAACTCATTTGGGTCGTCGATCTTTGGACTGATTAATGGTTCTCTGCTCAGAGTCGTATTTTGACTCCCGTGTTTCACTCCTTTCCTTATTATCACCAGTGTAAGTTTTGGGACACTCCTTATGTTATGTGCCCGATGCTAATTTTTGCGCCGGGATTTTTGCATATGAGAAAAAGTATTTGGGATTTGTCTTAATTCCATTTATGGCCCTTTGTTCCCTCTGACTCTCCTGGACTACACGGAGAAGTGGAGAAAAAGGCTTCAAGGAAGAATATTGGATTTCTTCCTGAAGATATCTGAATTTTGCTGTATATGAATGGTATATAATACCGACATGTGCAGCATTTTTCGCCAGCCAGTGTCTTCATCAGTACAATACAAGGACATAATATGAACAATGTAAAACTATATACAAAAGATGAGGTTATCGGTCCCTCAGTCTTGGTGTTGAAGAGCACCGTAGTCTTCAAGACTCTTCAACACCTCCAACACTGAGGGACTAATTACTTCATATTTTGAATATAGTTCTACATTCTTCACATTATGTCCTTGTATTGCACTGATAAAGCCACTGGCTGGCGAAACGTCTACAAATAAAGATACCAAGATGTTGTAATAATGTTGGTAGAATTACCGACAATATGTTAGGTAAAAGGACACAAGTGCAACTAATGTGACATTTTATTGTGGCAACGTTTCGCTCTCCAGGAACTTTGACGAGCTATTACAATACAGGGACACACAGGGTATATATAGGTGCAGATTGAAGTGCAAAGCATAATATAATCATTGTAGATGGTAGTAATAGTTGTGGTGGTGATAGTAGTAGTAGCAGCAGCGGCAGCAGCAGCAGCAGCAGCAGCAGCGGCAGCGGCAGCAGCGGCGGCGGCGGCGGCGGCGGCGGCAGCAGCAGCAGCAGCAGCAGCAGCAGCAGCAGCAGCAGCAGCAGCAGCAGCAGCAGCAGCAGCAGCAGCAGCAGCAGCAGCAGCAGCCGCAGCCGCCGCCGCCGCCGCCGCTGCCGCTATGTGATGGGGGGGGGGTGTATTGTTTTGATGAGAATTTTTGCTGATACTTCAGAGATGACGAAGTTGCCTTAATTCTGTTTGTGTTAGAAATAGTGATTAATCATGATTTAAGGCATTTATGTCTACGGAAATTGTGTTCTTTAATCACCAGGTGGGCGTCGTTGAATTTCATCAGGTGGGTGGCGGAATTTCTGTGTTGTACGCAGGCGTTGTTCAAGTTTTCGTTCCTACAGGCATTAATGAGACGTATTTCGAGGTTTCTTGGTGTTTCACCTACGTATATTCTGTCACAACCTCCACAGGGATAAACTCCTGTGTTAATTGGTTCAATGTTCTTCAATTTCTTCCTAGTCAGATCTTTTATGGAAGTATTAGTTGCGATGGCGACTCTTGTGTAGCTTGTGCGAGTACTTGAGAGACTTTCAGTGCAACCAGGCTGTAGGGGTGGTGGTAGGAGTGGTGTTAGTGCTTGGAGAATTGATCTGAGGGGCTTTTTTCTTCCAGTCTTTGATGTAAAGGGAAGGGAAATGTAGATCAGTGGAGGATTGGTGTGTGTATGTACACTTCTCGTCAGGACACTCGCTCGCTTGCTCTCTCTCGCTGTGTTTCTCCATAGCTTCACTCTCCATATGCCAGTTTCCGTGGAGTTCAATTGAAGGTACAGCAGTGTGATGATGTGGTGGTGGTAGTGATGCTGTGGTGCTGGTGTGGTGATGGTGCTGCTGGTGTAGTGATGGTGCTGCTGGTGTAGTGATGGTGCTGGTGTAGTGCGGGTTACCTGGAGGTTACCTGGAGGTTATTCAGGTGGTGTGAGGCCTGCCCCCCCCCTTCCACACACACACAACCTCCTTCACTCTCTTCCTTACCCTCTCCTCACTCCCTCTATTCCATATCTTACCACCCTCCCCCTCTTTCTCTTTTCCTTCTCTCTCTATCCCACCCTTCCCGTCCCTCTACCCTTCTCACCTTTCTTGTTTCCTCCCTGTATCTCCCCTTTTTTCCCCTTGTGTTCCCGTGTGGTGTCCCCTCAGAGCAGCGGGCGGAGGTAAGGTGAGAGGGAAGCGCTCAAAGTTCTTCTTCACACTGGATTATTTCACAGTTTTCACATGCATGTTTTCACTTCTCTAAATGGGATTGTAGACGCAGCTAAGGTGTGTGTGTGTGTTGTGTTGTAGTAGTGTGTGTGTGTGATGTGTGTTAGTGAGTGTGTGTGTGTAGTGATGTGTGATGTGTAGTGATGGTGTGTGTATGATTGTGTGATGGTTGGTGTGTGTGTGGTGTTGTAATGTGTGTGTTTTGATGGTGTGTGTGTGTTGATGGTGTGTGTGTGTGTGTGTTGTGATGGTGTGTGTGTGTGTGTTGTGATGGTGTGTGTGTTGTGATGTGTGATGGTTGGTGTGTGTGTGTGTGTGTGTTGTGATGGTGTGTTGTGTGTGTGTGTGTGTGTTGTGTTATGTGTTGTGATGGTGTGTATGTGTGTTGTGATGGTGTGTGTGTGTGTTGTGATGGTGTGTGTGTGTGTTGTGTGTGTGTGTGTGTGTGTGTTGTGATTGTGTGATGGTTGATGGTGTGTGTGTGTGTGTGTGTGTGTGTGTGTGTGTGTGTGTGTGTGTGTGTGTGTTGTGAGTGAGTAAGTTTGAAGCCAGCCGGAAGACACAGTCTCCAGTTATCGTGCCAATTCCAACAATTCAAAAGTTTTTATATATAACAAATTAGTACTCCAACAAATTTGTCTTCAAAACAAGTCAACTTAATGGATGAATCTTACCCTGGCCAGCTGTCCCAGTGACTGACGCTCCGTCCTGGAGTTGTACCACACTCTCGCCCTAGGTTCAAACACCAACAGTTCCCTGGTTTAAGTACTGAAGGCATTCACAAGAGGCAGACTCAGATATATTTAAACTGATGTACCAGCAGTTCGACACACTTTTACACACAAAAATTGGCAGACGTTCCTACCCACTATAATTTTAATCTCCACCATCATCGTATTAGTAAACATCTTTGATTATTATAATCAAAATGAAGCGCTAAACCACAAGGGCTATACAGTGCTGCAGGGCAGGGAAGGATGTGAAGGTATCGGTTAGCAAGAGGGAGAGAGTAAACATCTTTGAATGTTTGACAGCGCTGTATTACCCTAGTGGGTTTAGCGCTGCTTTTTGATTGAGAGTTGTAGAAGTTATCCCAGCCTTTCCGGGATGCTGACAATGACTTCAACAACCTTGGTCACAGGGGAACCTCCACTGGCCAGTTGTTCCAAGAATCTTGGCCTAGTTATCGTGCACTAGCACTGAAAATTGTCAAGCTGATGGAAAGAGAGCTCGTGTTAAAAGAGCAATGAAAAACGAGAATTTGGAAGAAGAAGCATTTAGTTAGCCACTGACAGGTCCTCCTCCTGAGATTCCTTACAAGTCCCTCAGTTTATTGTAATAATGTTGGTTTAATTACCGACGAGCCGTAACAGCTTGATAAAGTTCCTGGAGAGCGAAACGTTGCCACAATAAAATGTCGCATTAGTTGCACTTGTGTCCTTTTACCTAACGTGCTTCAGCTTAACCTGTGTTTATATCCTTATACCACGCTAGAGTACACAGCACATAAGAGTACACATAACGCTTGAGTACACAACATCCAGCCATGTTTCTCTCTATCAAGCAATCCTGTTCCCTAGTTATTTTGTACATCGTGACCATATCTCACGGGACTTTTGCCTCCTGTTTCGATGTAAGGTTAAATAAATCCTTGAGTATAACTATTAATATGTAGTTGCATATTGGGGTTGTGTTCCAGCTCTTGGGCTACCTCACGTGCTCCAATCATGAGGCTCTTTTTCGTGCTCTGGAATTGATATATAGAGTAAGTTTGCTCTGTCTTGGGGTGAGTGTGGGCAGGTGTGGGGTGAGTGTGGACAGGTGTGGGGGTGAGTGGGAGCAGGCGTGGGGGTGAGTATGGGCAGGTGTGGGGGTGGAATGGGAGCAGATGTGGGGGTGCGTGGCAGCAGGTATGGGAGTATGGGCAGGTGTGAGGGTGTGGGCAGGTGTGGGGGTGAGTGGGAGCAGGTGTGGTGGTTAATGGGCAGGTGGAGGGGTGCGTGTGGGGGAGAGTATGAACAGGTGTGGGGGTTAGTGGGCAGGTGGAGGGGTGCGTGTGGGGGTGAGTATGGACTGGTGTGGGGGTTAGTGGGCAGGTGGGGGGATGCGTGTGGGGGTGAGTATGGACAGGTGTGGGGGTTAGTGGGCAGGTGGGGGGGCTGCGTGTGGGGGTGAGTATGGACAGGTGTGAGGGTTATTGGGCATGTGGAGGGGTGGGGGTGAGTATGGACAGGTGTGGGGGTTAGTGGGCAGGTGGGGGAATAAGCCTCTGTTGTCCTCATCACATCATGTTTACCTGTGGCTGGAACTACTAAG
>NC_069456.1:4179696-4215220 GCF_026875155.1 Cherax quadricarinatus
TAATATACATGATATACACCTGGAGAATCCAGAAGGACTAGTCCCAAATCTGCACACGAAAATCACTCCCTATGAAAACAGAAGACTGGGCAGGAGATGTAACATTCCCCCAATGGAAAGCTGGGGCGCTATGAGTACGCTAAGAGACAACACAAGTGTCAGGGGCCCAAGACTGTTCAACTGCCTCCCAGCATACATAAGGGGGATTACCATCGGACCCCTGGCTGTCTTCTAGGAGCAGCTGGATAGGCACCTAAAGTCAATACCTGACCAGCCGGGCTGTGGTTCATACGTCGGTTTGCGTGCGACCAACAGAAACAGCCTGGTTAATCAGACCCTGATCCACCACGAGCCCTGGTCATGGACCGGGCCGCGGGGGCGTTGACCCCCGAAACGCCCTCCAGGTATACACAGGGATAAAAGTATGCACACAGCAACACAGTATACACAGGGATAAAGTATACACGTATACACAGAGCAACACAGTATACACAGCAACACAGAGCAACACGGTATACACAGAGCAACACAGTATACACAGCAACACAGAGCAACACGGTATACACAGAGCAACACAGTATACACAGAGCAACACAGTATACACAGCAACACGGTATACAAAGAGCAACACGGTATAGACAGAGCAACACAGTATACACAACAACACAGTATACACAGCAACATAGTATACATAGCAACACAGTATACACAGCAACACAGTATACACAGCAACACATACATAGCAACACAGTATACACAGCAACACAGTATACACAGCAACACAGTATACACAGCAACACATACATAGCAACACAGTATACACAACAACACAGTATACACAACAACACAGTATACACTGCAACACAGCAACACAGTATACACAGCAACACAGTATACACAGCAACACAGTATGCACAACACAGTATACACAGCAACACAGTATACACAGCAACACAGTATGCACAACACAGTATACACAACAACACAGTATACACAGCAACACAGTATACACAGCAACACAGTATACACAGCAACACAGTATACACAACCCATCGATACTTTGGTAGAATTTTTAATACTTTTTTTACTGTGCTATGTGGAAAATTAAGCTTTGTGTTGTGTTTGAAAGCAAGTTGTACAATAGACTACAGAAAACAAGTGAAAGGGGACCTAGACTTTTCACCTAGACTTTTCACCGTCCTTCCCTCATACACGAGGGGGGCGGGGAAGGGATTACCATCAACTCTATGGTTGTCTCCAAGAGGGAACGTGACAGTTCCCCCCACCCCTAGCCAGTTCCTGATCAGCCTGGTTATGGTGCATACATTGGGTTGCCTGCAGCGAGCTTCAAGCAACAGACACAAGGTCTGGCCTGGGACCGGTCCGCGGGGGCGGTGACCCACCAGAAATGGCTACAGATCACCTAGAATGATCAACTTATAAGGTTAAGCTTATGCTCTGTCATGTAGAATACTTAAGTTTTTGTAAAGCTTTGTGAATACATACACTATTTAAAGCTTATCAATACAAACACTACTTAAATTAATGGCGGGTCACCATCTGGAGAAGACCCGGGTCGGTAGTACCGGCGACTCAACAACAACTACTACTAAATCAGCAAAGAGGAGTCAAAGAATATTTACACGCGTGTTAGTGAGAGACTAAGGAAACATCCCAGAGATTTAAGGTGGAAAACAAACAATAATTGAGTACCTCCAGTATCCACCAGTGTTTGACGAAGCTTGGGATTGGTGGATAGATAGGTGGCGCTTCCAGCAGATTTATCGTGTACACCTGTTACTGATGGTCGTCATTTCGTGTACTTTTTTTTTTTTGATGTACGTCTAGTGCTCGTGCATTTATGTTCTGATGTGACTCGACAGTCAGGTGCGACTCGCTTCTGGAGTCACATGTCAGATGTTACACATTAATGTTAGGTCTGGTGTTTGTGGCTGGTAGCACAGTACTACCACTAGTCTCCTTACATCCCCCCCTCCTTCCCTCAGCAGCCACCCTTCCCTCAGCGACCACCCTTCCCTGAAAAATCCCTCCCCCAGCACTCCTGCCTCCACTACAACCTCTCCCCCACCACCGTCACTCCTCCACCCCCACTCTCCTCACACTTCACTTACATATTCAGCGCTACACCACACTTCTATGGTTTGACACCACTACAGGAAACTGTGTGTGTCTGTGTGTGCGCGCGCTTACCTATTAATTCTAGCCTGTTTGTGGTTATAAAGGTCAAGTCTCAGCTCCTGGCCCTACCTCTTACCAGATTTACTCCTTCCTGTCCTCTGGGCTATGTTTGGAGTCTGCCTCACCACTTTTTCGTCCAGATCACTGCGCCTTGAGGCTGAAAATATATTTCCTGACATCCCTGTGATTCACCTGTCTTTAGCTTCCAACTGTGCCTTTGTGTACCCAAAACAATCAGTCCCTGTCCACTATTAACTTCTCAAAGTATTTTGGATGGTGTTATCCACTAATGGCGTCAGATTTAGTTCCATTAGTCATTCCTCATAGTCAAGTCTTCTTACCTCTGGATTAGTCTAATTACAACCCTATGTACTTTATTTTTTTGACATGCTGAATCAGGTTAGGGTTCAAAGTGGGTGCCACGTACTTGAAGATGGGCCCATCGTATGCTGTATATATTGTCATGAATGACTAAGATTCCTGAAAGCTAATTTTGGATTTTCTATCCTCGCATATGCTGCACATGTTATTCGGTTGATATGCTCGGTACTATGCTCACCCCAAGGACCGTCCCAGTCAAGTCTTCAAGTGTTTTACTGTGTTTGAGCTTATAGAGGTCAGGTACTGTGTGGTGGAATATACAGAGTATCATAGCTATGATGGCGTCCATTTCTTTCCTGAAGGAGGAAATGGCACTGTGGGAAGTACAAAAGATGGTACTCTACCAGTGGAAGCAGCTCGACTGTTGTGGCAAGTAATAAGAGACTGTAAGAAGCTTCAACACATCATAGTGGGCTGTGGAGGACATTCATTACGAAGTGGGGTATTATTATTATTATTATAATCAATGGGGAAGAGCTAAACCCGTAGGATTATACAGCGACGAAGTGGGGTAGGAGGAGTCGAAGGAACTTGAGGAGTGGTAGAAGGGGAGGTATAGGACGAGTATGAGGAGGAAGGAAGAAGAGGGAAGGGAGACTTGGA
Source organism: Cherax quadricarinatus (assembly GCF_026875155.1). Classification (NCBI taxonomy): domain Eukaryota; kingdom Metazoa; phylum Arthropoda; class Malacostraca; order Decapoda; family Parastacidae; genus Cherax; species Cherax quadricarinatus. Next base: position 4,182,880 of record NC_069456.1, read on the forward strand.
GAACCTGAGAAGACTGTATGAACCTCCACAATTGTCACCTGACCACCAGGACACATTATGTAGATTACTTGAAACCGGCAACAGATGAGTGTGTGAGAGGAGAGCACTTCAGGTTTGTTACATGTTAAAGATAAGAGAGGTACGTGTATCAGAGGGAAGTCGAGAAGTCATACAAACATATAAAACCCTAGGAAGAAGAGCAGTTCTGATGATGGTCTGTGACCTGGCCGTACGACACACCCTCTTAAGAATAATAATAATATGTATTTCTACGAGTACATGTACAAGGTATACAGGCTTAGCTGACATTAATAACATACTAGTGTATAGAAAGCCCCTTCTTAGGCAGAGCATTTCGAGCAAATTAGGTCAGTTTTGCCCCAGGATGCAACCCACACCAGTCAACTAACACCCAGGTACCCATTTTACTAATGGGTGAAAAGGACAGCAGGAGTCTTATGGAACACGTCCTAATATTTTTCACCCGTACCAGGGGATCGATCCCCGAACCTCAGAGTGTAAGTTGAGTGCGCTAGCGATCGAACTACGGGACACTTTTAGAATACTGGGCATGAACGAGAATTGGCAGGCTGAGCCAGGCACTAATCAGGCGAGTGGTAGACAGTTTGCAAGGTTCGCTATCAGGAGTAGGTGAGGCACAGGTAAGTCAGTCAGGTCTGACCTGACAGTGCTCAACAGTGTGTGTTAAACACCAGCAGTGACTCCTGGAGTTAACATATCACCTCTACGATGACCAACTCATTACTTCAAACTCTCTTCACATCTACCGTTTTTCCTCGTTTTCGATTGATGAAACCACTGGTTTGCGAAACGTTTCCACAGTAAAGATACCCAGGTATTGCACAGGTGTATCATTCATCTACCAGCTGTGGCGGAAGTGGATAACAGGTGTTTAATTGTTAAGGAGTTGCCTCCTAAACACACTGATGAAGGCAACTCACGCATGTTAGTAGGCAACTTGACAGAATTGTTTTAAGTGGGTGTATTATCCTCGTCCAGCACACACACACACACACACACACACACACACACACACACACACACACACACACACACACACACACACACACACACACACACACACACAATAATTTGTGATTGTACCAGAAAAATATCGTCTGTTCACATAGTTAATTTACATTTAGTTTGATCGTCGTCTATGTCAGGCTGCCAGAAGTACATATACTTGTAACCAAGCCTGAGTCTACCACCACATATTTTAAGTTACTCTGTAAACAGGCTTTTTAACGTTCATGTTATAATTTACAGAGCTACTAAGGTTTCTAAGTGCATTCCTATGGTATTCAAAACGTGTGTGTGTGTGTGTGTATATATAGTTCCTTGATAATGTGAGTAGTCACGAAAGCGCTTGGAATTTCTCTATTCTTTCAGAGTGGTTGTTTTGCATATATATATATATATATATATATATATATATATATATATATAATATATATATATATATATATATATCTTATAACTAACTTAATTTTACCATTAGTATATATAATGCATTTTCATATTAAGTTATTATATATCAAATATCGGAAAAATTAATTTCATCTGATGTATCCATAAAAGAATTGTATAATTAATTTTGGCATATGCTTTTATTGCAAATATTTATATACCGCTTCATTCCTATTACAGCTTTGTTTTACGAGTTCATTATAGATGCCTCGTTGACTTTCATTGATGACATAAATCGGAATAATTATTGAGGGAGTCAAACTCACTGTCATTAATTCTTGATTCTTTCATATCTACCGGCTCAAAGACTTACTTTTGTATCGTAGTAAACACGTTGCTATTATTAGACTAAATCACGTGCTTAATTTTAACAGATCATGCATAATTTTATTTATGAAATTATAATCTTACTATGGATGTAGCATAACAAGCAAAGTTAGACTTCAACCATGGGACTGCGTGTTCTAAAGATCCATAAATATGAAAGTTATAGTTTATTGTGGTGTTCACCATCTCCTGTGTGGCCACACTTCCCTACCTCAAGGTTTGAGAAATCGGTCAGTGTGTGTTGCCTCTCTGTGTGGCCACACTTTCCCCTACCTCACAGGTTGTGAGGATCGGTCAGTGTTGTGTTGCCTCTGTGCGGCTACACCTCCCTGTGTGGCCACACTTTTCACTTGCTGTGATATACTCTACCTCAGAATTATAAAGTAAAATTAACATAGCTGTTTTTAAAGGTTAAAATTCTTCGTGTACTCAGATGATGCAGGTTAGGCACTTGAATTTCATCTTTAGTGCAGGGAGATTTCTGAACCAGTGGGAGTCAAACAGGTTGGATCCAAGGCGCTATGAAACGGTGTTTTACCAGTCTCAAGCGAGGCTTAGGACGAGGTGTGTGTGTGTAGGTGTGTGTGTGTGTGTGTGTGTGTGTCAGAAGCGCCACCACACTACAGGTGTAAGCAGTGTTGAATCTCTTCTTGCTTTATCAGGTTTTCTTATCACTGGAGGGAAGCTCGTCTCTGGAGTAATGGAACGTGGAGAGGAGGGAGGGATTAAATGAGGGGAAGGGGTAGGTAGAAGGAAGGGGGAATTCTATCTGAGAGCTTTCAAATGAACATAATTTTGAGTGCACAGTTTGAGAGTTCTTGAGTTGAGTAGCTCACAAATGTTTCTTACTCTACTGTAAGAAGAGGACATAGTCGTCTACCTGGAGGTTGTTCCGGGGGTTAATGCCCCCCGCGTCCTGGTCTTCGACCAGGCCTCCTGGTGGATTATGGCCTGATCAGCCAGGCTATTACTGCTGGCCACACTTGGTCCAGTATATATTAAGGATAGTGTGTGAACATAGGGAGGTGGGAGTGAGTGTTGTGTGTGGGGATATAGGTGTAGGAGGGGTGTGGGTGTAGAGGGAGGGGTGACGAGGTGAAGAAGGGAGGGGTGTGGAGGAAGAGAAGGGTGAGGAAGGGAGGGGAAAAAAAGAGTGTGGAGGGAGATAAAGAGGGGTGAGGAGGGAGGGAGGGGGGAGGAGAGGTGGGGAGAGAGAGAGAGAGGAGGGTACAGAGAGCACCTTCTCGCAGAGGTCCCCCTCACATAAGCAGCTTAGCGGGGTGGCAGAGAGGGAAGGAGGGAGAAGGCAGTAAGGAAAGGGGAATAAAGAGGGAAGATGTTAGTAAGAGGGGAGATGGGGTAGGCAATGAAGAGAGGGGAGTAGAGAGAACAGTAATGAAAGAGAATGTAGTTATGGAGTCTGCTGAACACTGATGGTACTAAGTACTGTGATGGTACTCAGCACTGTGAATAACCACACGTGTATATTTATAAATACAGAGGTACTAAAGGTACATAGTCGTTTGTGTGTTAAACACACACACACACACACACACACACACACACACACACACACACACACACACACACCTTAGATAATCAGAAAATTATAAACATTTAGTCAATGTATAGGTTACGACTGTATCAAGTCTTGCACTGAAATACTGTACAAAAATGAGTGAGGAATGACTTTATATAGGGAAGGTGGTGTCACCCGTTGAGGAAGGTGGTATCACTGTGGAGGAAAGTAGATCTTCAGAGAGAACATAGTGATGACTTCATATCTTTACTGTCCTTGTGTGAAGCTGAAGTTTAGTTCAATTTGTATGAGCTGTGACTAAGATCTGTATGGTTTCAAACTGCATTGAGAACTGTGATTGTTTTTAGCAGATTCACAGTGTGTGTAGTGTGTGGCGTGCCATGCTGGTATGGGGTGTTCAGTTAAATAGGAGGAGAGTCGGGATTGTTACCTCACATGTAGGGGCAGCCAAGACCGTCAGACCCTCACATGCCTCAGGATGGCTTGGACACGACCAGAATCTTTCTTAACGGGTGTGCTATAACTAGAGCAGTGTTTACCTGGAGTTTACCTGGAGAGAGTTCCGGGGGTCAACGCCCCCGCGGCCCGGTCTGTGTTATCATTTTCTCTTCAACGAATTCACTATTTCACTTAACTGGTTCATACCTACAATACATAGTGTAAATAAATCTACATACATTCTGGTAGTAGGAATATGTTAAACCAAAATTATCTTTGGTGTATTCTTTATTCCTCATATTTGAGTACACTGGTATCTAGCACATTTTTGGTCCTGCACACTCATTGAAATTTCTGTTCGTGATGTGTTTGACTTGTTCAATGCACAATTCTTAGTATCTTTCAGTGATTCTAGCGACTGTGTTGTAGCTAGTTTGACCTGTGCAGGTAACAAAGAGCCTTGACAAAGAATGCATAGACGCCGTGGGTGTTGAGCAGTGTAGGTTTCTGAGATGTGTTGGAGTCAGTTATCAGTCTTGTTAAATGATCACTGTTGTTGTGTTTGAATATCGAGTGCTTCTAAGTGGACGTCTTTTGTTTTATGGTAGAAGATTTCGTTGATTGTATGAACCAATCTTGGTAGCTCAAGTCTCGAAATAAATTTTAGGATTTATTTTTTCATGGATTTTATTTTGTCGTGTTTAGGGTTGCAAATTTAATGTTCATAGGAAGAATCAGGAGGGAGGATGAGTCAAGCGATGGAGTGATGACTCAGATGAGCTGGTGTAAGGGAACTTGAACGTACTGTATGTTTCTCCGTGCCACTTACAAAAGTGGGGGGGGGGGAGAAAGGGAGGTATGAGGAAAGAGTGCGAGGGGTGAGGGAGATAGGGCTGCAGGGAAGGCAGGTGAGGGGAGAATCATTCGGAAACCACTATCAAAACTCTCAAATATTCATAGAGGGTAAAATGGGTGTGGTGGTGGTGGTGGGCTGCGAGCGTTACGGTGTTTTGGTATACGTGGGGAGGAGACAAGAAGGGTAGGCAGTCTCCATCAAGAGATTATCTTGGGGCAGTAATGTGCGATCTTCACCTGTTGAAACATGTGGCGCTGAAGACATCCTCTTTCCCCCCTCCCCCAAAATACACACACACATTGAAAATCGGACTAATCTAGAAGAGAGAAATTTACCAAGAGACGCAGAAGCTTAATCTAACAACTTTGATTAGTAAAAGAACTGGGGCAAACATGATCATGACATACAAAATTTTAAAAGAAATTGTTAATAAAGATTGAATTGGTAAGGTAGATAGGGATAAACTGAAACAGAAGAATGAACAGTCGACCATGACAGTTTATCTTGAGTGTGAACTGCGAGTACTATAGACTAGAGTACATACACGAGCATTATGTACAGATGTTGTAGCAACTTTAACATGAAGGTTGTAGGAAAGTAGAATGAGTTGAATGAGGAAGTGGTTAAATTTTACACTAAATGAATACTTACAGGAATCATAGTCTTCTGTTTGGTGGTCTGGTCAGCCAGGCTGTTGATGTTCTCTATGATATAAGCAACATAGCCTGGCTGATCAGGCTGAAAAATTTATCAAATTCTATCTTGAAAGTAGGAGTCTGGTGCATTTCTCCTTTCATGTGAAGGCAGGGTAGTGAAAAGTGTTAATGTTAACTAAGTTAGCTCTCTACTTTTCACTGGAGGTATTTTGAGTAGTCTCTTATACCTTTCATTAACAAGCAGTTACTTCAGTGTGTAGATTTGGAACTACTCTCCAATATTTTCAAGGTATAACTATTTTAGGCTTTACCAGTAATGTGCGTTTTTGGCTGAATTTATGTGTGGTGAAAGTTCTCCATGAAGTCACCGGGTCTGCAATTGTGTCTGCCTTACTTAAAAGTTAAAATAAAGAGGATGTTAGGGCATGTAATATTAATGTACTCCTTGAATATGCGGTATTCCGACATGCTAACTCCCAGGTCCCTCAAACTTCTCTTTCCCTCCATGGAGATAAAAGGTATAAAATACAGACACGATGGAAAAAATATAAACACACATGCAGTATAATGTGATTATTGGCTACGTTTCGCCAGCACAATGAGCTTTTATCTAGTCTCAAACAGATCTGCCTGGGTAAAGAGTACGTCAGTGTATATAGTGTGGAGAGTCAGGTGGAGAATGTTGAGTAGGTTGTATTTGAGACTGACCTGCAGGTCCGTCACAAATACCGGACTCTCCGCCCTTTACACACATGTACTCTTTACCCAGGTAGATCTGTTTGTGACTTGATCAAGTCCACTGTGTGGGCGCAGTCAATAAAACATCACATTATACTGCATGTGTTTGTTTTTTCCTCTTTCCCTCCATCAATTGGCTTGATAACAGTTTGTATTTTACTGCATTAACCTGTAGTTTGTGTGGGTAAGCAGCATTGCTGTGGCGCACTGGATTACTTGCTGGAGGTCAGAGTGGAGGCTTGATGTGTCCTCCGTGAATGCCACAAATTGTATCGTTTAAGGATTGTCTTTGTTTATGTCTGATATGAGAAAGGCTTGGGATACTGGAGCTCTTTGTTTCTCCGTGCAGCCATCTAACTTTATTGACTTTCTAATAAAGGAGACAAATAGTAATTTTTTATTTCTTTTGCTCTCATTTTGTGTTTTATTACACCGTGATCTCGCTCGTCGAGGGACCTTGCAAAGTTTGTGTATATTACGTCTGCATTTTGGTTATCGTCCAGTTGGATGAAGTAAGACACAGTCGACAAGTGGCCAACACACATCAAGACTCCACACCTCAAATAATTGCTCCTCCTGATATATCACTTCTTCATCCTCTGGGGTTGTCATTACACCAATTTCTCCTACATGAGGGTTTATCAAGTAATGAGTAGCTACAGTATTCCCCCATCCCCCCATATAAGGGGCACGACATAAGTATCACAACTGTAAATCAATACTCATATTCAGTGGCTGATTACCCTCTTACTTCACGCTAAGCGTAACCCAAAGCTTACCCTTGACTCTGACCTTGAGCATGTAGGACGCAGGCTGATTGTGCAAGACTGTGGGAAAAAAGGCGCGCCTTATATGCCCGGAAAATACGGTATTATGTATCAGTTGTGAGAGGCAGGAGCGACCTGCTGTCAACCCTTGTAGTTGTAGGTTCCACACATCTTTTAATTCCACGTGTTTAACCATCTTACATCTTGGAACTTTTTTTTTTTTTTGACTGTTGTTTGTGTTGTCTATACATAGCCGCCTTGGAGGCAAAGTCAATACAAGGTTTATAGGGTAGATATGGAAAAGTCCAAGAGATCAGAAGCCAAGAAATAAGTGGTAGTGATGGTGTGGAGTTAATGGTGATAATAGTGATGGTGCACTTTAATGTTATGATGTAAATTTAGTGGTACAATAGTTCCCAACAAAGCAACAAATTTTCTTCCCTGCCCTCCTCTTTTCCACGTTTTCTCCCTCTTTTATCCCCTTCCGCCTTCTTTACCTTCCTCTCTTCCTTGGCACATTCCTTACCTTTCTGGCACCTTTCCTGCATCCCACTGCCACCTTCCCTCCCTCCTCCCTGCCTCTGGACAGAAGTAAATACAGATATATATGAGGCTGGAAGAGAGGCGAGTCTGGTGCGAATGTGGCTCCATAAATCGTGCCAGTGGACTTTGTGCTCAGCTTTGTGGGGTGTGGGGGTGTCCATTGGTGTGGGGTGGAGTGAAGGTAGATGCAAGGGTGTGGAGTGGGGTGTAGTTACTTACCACTTGTCAAAAGAAGTTGTCGATGGACACTTTGCCTGCTTTGAGTGCGTGGAGGGGAAGGAGTTGCATATGTGGTATGTGTATATATGGAGGGGATTTATATATCTCGAGCTTAGTTCAGACTTCGATCTGTACCTGGTTTTCCCTCTTCGCATCAGGTCTCTGCTCTTTTATTGAAAATAGGCAGAGGAGAAAGTCTAATTACAGTGTGCCGTTAACAGAGGTGCGTGTTCCTCTTGGTTAACAAAGGCGTGTTGGTGCTCCAGTTAATGGGTGCGTATTCGGTTAAATTAGGAGTGTGTTTATGTGGGTTAACAGATGCGTGTTTATCATTGCAGGATTGACGAGGACGAGCAAATCGAGCACGACGTGTCGAGGGCGAGCATCAAGCCGCAGGAGAAGTGCGCCCTCATGTAAGCGTGGTCCAGGTCCACCTCCAAACCCTGCACCCTTTCAAGTACAAGGTGTGTACAACCCTTTCTCCTGCCCTTGTAAGCTCTTCCTCCTAACTGTTACCTTGTGCCTTGTATTCTGCTCACCTTATACACTCTTAAATTTGTAATTTCTAATTGGATGTAAAAAACAAGAAGAAATGAATCTTGTGTCCTTACCACAGCCCTTTACCCCAGCTCCCTCTACCATATCCTCCAACTTTTGCCCCAGCTCCCTCTACCAGCCCCCCCAGCTACCTTTACCACGCTCCCTGCTCTCTGTACCACGCTCCTCCCTCCCTCTACCACAGCCCCCCAGTACTCTACCACCCCCATGTCTACCACACCCCCCACCCCCACTCCATCTACCACAGTACACGCCACAAGAGGCATAGAATAAGGGGTGTGCTGTGTTTCCAATTTCTTGCTCAACTAACATTGTAGAGTATTAACAAATAGAAAGCTGTATAGCCCTTGTGGCTTAGCGCTTCTTTTTGATTATAATAATAACACATAGAATAGAATTCCTAGTAAACCACCAGCTAGTCAACTCACCAGTGCACCCAGTGTATTAAATCACAAGCTAGTCAGCTCACCAGTGCACCTAGTATATTTAACAAGTCAGCTCACTTCAGGGTTGCTCACGACGGTTCATCAAGGAATGTGTGTTCTTCGCTTTACTTTTTTTTTTTTTTTTGGTCTCTACGAGTTTTAATATGGTTGAGGTTAACTTCACTAAATACATCTTCCTTCCTTCCCTCGTGCTGCAGCATTTTTCCCGAAGATCAGTCTAGCCTATTTTCCATTTCTAGTGGGTTGTGTTATCTGGTGGTTCAGTGCAAACTTTCCCTAGATTCGTAAAGACAGAGACATGAGGAACGCTGCAGCAGGCCTACTGCCTCACATGAACGCTGCAGCAGGCCTACTGCCTTACACGAGGAACGCTGCAGGCCTACTGTCTCACATGAACGCTGCGGCAGGCCTACTGCCTCACATGAGGAACGCTGCAGCAGGCCTACTGCCTCACATGAACGCTGCAGCAGGCCTACTGCCTCACATGAACGCTACAGCAGGCTTACTGCCTCACATAAGGAACGCTGCAGCAGGCCTACTGCCTCACATGAACGCTGCAGCAGGCCTACTGCCTCACATGAACGCTGCAGCAGGCTTACTGCCTCACATGAGGAACGCTGCAGCAGGCCTACTGCCTCACATGAGGAACGCTACACCAGGCCTACTGCCTCACATGAGGAACGCTACACCAGGCCTACTGCCTCACATGAGGAACGCTACAGCAGGCCTACTGCCTCACATGAGGAACGCTGCAGCAGGCCTACTGCCTCACATGAGAAACGCTGCAGCAGGCCTACTGCCTCACATGAACGCTGCAGCAGGCCTACTGCCTCACATGAGGAACGCTGCAGCAGGCCTACTGCCTCACATGAGGAAACGCTGCAGCCAGGCCTACTGTCTCATACTAGGCCATGTAGAAGTCCCGCTCAAATCCATCCCTTCTCACTCGTGTATTTATCATACTAAATTTGAAGTTGCTTAGGGTTGTAGCCGTAATTACCTCACTATGCATCATGTAGATGGTTTAGTAAACCCACAACTTGAAGAATGGCACACTTGTGCAACATTTGGGAATCTTTACTGAGCAAACGTTTCGCCAGCCAGTGGCTTCTTCAGTCCAATACAGAGAAGAACGGTTGAAGATTAGGACGAGTTTGAGGTAATCCGTCCCTCATCCGCCGTTTTCATCTGTATTGGACTGAAAAAGCCACTGGCTGGCGAAACGTTTCCTCAGTAAAGATTCCCAAATGCTGCACAAGTGTCATTCTTCAACCCCACGAGGCAGATGTTTCATCAACTACTCTATTTCCAAACTAATACTTTCCTATATCTTTTTTAAATATAAACTTGTCTCTCGTATAGTGTCATCATTCACTTTACATTTGGAGGACTGAAACCTTACAAGATGACGTTTAGTGTAGGATTAAGTCTTATTTTAGACACCTATTTGTCGTCTTTATCTGTTGGGTGAATTCCTTCGCTGTTTGTCGACTGTGCTTTGTACATGAGGTCTGTACAACACTGTCAACACCGTTATATTACGATTTCGTTATTAATAATAATAATCTTGGTTTCTTCTCCCACAGGCGGTGCGACTCTCACCCTCCACAACACAGCCGTCCTGTTAGGCTGCCGCTGCTGCTGCCGCCGCTACCAAACGCCCTTGCCCGCCGCCACGCCCATGCCTACGCCTGCCTTCATCAACCCAGACCGCCGCCAATACCTCCATCAACTTAAACTGCCGCCCACATTTGCTGGTCATTGTGAAGTCAAAGAATGCCAACTGGTTGCATGTATGTAGGCCTGTAGACCAAAGGTTAAAACCTGCTGCAGAAGTCGAAGAATCAAAGCGGTGTGTTGCTGACAGTACTGTAGAAAAGACCTCGCAGAAACAGCTTTATTGCGACAAATAAAACTGCTCTGCAAAATGGCTTTTCTTCAGTAGTCAAATGAGTGTGTTAAAACTAATGCAGAAGTTAAGATTTGTTAGAACTCTTAGAAGCCAAAGACCTTGTTTATGAGGGCCTCTGAGGAGGAAAGTTAGCATTCTTGTGATGACCAATGGCACACCTCTCCGCTTGCCTTGGGCCTTTGACAAAGCTGTTTATAGGGAGTGCCACGGCACTCTTAATGTGCCAGGTTCTCTGTAGGGTTATAAGCACCTCTCAATTCCTGTGCCATCACTTCTGTTTACCCAGACGAGTATCTTAACCTGTGCTGCCCTGCAAGAAGCTCGTACAACCTGTGTTTCCTTGCATCTCAGTCACACTTCAAACGCATGACGTGTAAAGCACATGACAGTGTACAGCTTTAACACTGGTGTTGCCACCAAGGAACGTCACTACTGTAGTTGGTGTCTCTTGACTGTAGCTGACCGGTATTGGTCTCCGTGTTACCCAGTACAGGGGCACGGAAACATTATTCAACGTTTATCTTAGCCAAGTCTGTAATTTGATGGGCTGGTTCACCTGTCCAAGTACGCACGTACTTACGTACACACACACACTTCCCCAAGGGACAGCACTGGGACCCATACTATTCATGATAGGTCAACAACATCCTTAGAACTTGTAAATTATGTCCAGTATTCTATGGTTATAGCCAAGAATAATGTAAAGTACAAGACGACCTTAACCGGTTAAGAAATGGTTGGAAAAATGGTTGTTAGAATTCAGCCCAAAATGAAGAGTGGTTCTAGGAATCAAGCAACGAGAGTGGGCTAAATGTAAACATCATTAACACCTCAACATTGGTGTTACACGCTAACCTTAATAACATGCAGGAACATAAACAAAGCAGCATTGGGGAAGCTCTGAAATACATATAATTGGCCTCGAACCCTTACCTGCCTCCCTTCTCCACCCCCCCCCCCCACACACACACACATAAGATAAGGGATGATCTAAGATTCACAACAAAGTTAGAACGAAGGAACACAAGCTACGAAGACTGACGAACTGAACCTCATGACACGAGAAGCAGGGGCAAGCAAAAATCACAACATTCACGAGTCTCAGAAGATTAAACAGAGCAGACAGGAAAGTTATTCTCAGTTACCAACACCAGAGAGAGTCAACAGATGAAAATTAAACACGTTAGGAATTAATTCTTCAGCGTCAGGGCAATAAAGAAATGGACTCGAGAGCGACACAGTTGATTACTTGAAAATTATATATGATAAATCCAGAGGAAGGCAGCCTACAAAAATTGAGAGACTTGCGAATTCAACTAGATCGAAAACACACACACAATGGTAGAGAACACGAGATTCATAGAAGTGAAATAGGAAAGCAGGGTAGTGGCACTGTATATTCCTATTAAGAAGTCGTGTGATATTGTAGAACACCAAACATTGGTACAGAAATTAAATGATCAAGGTACATTAATAAGTTGTAAAATATCTTAGTGAGAGGAAACAATGGGATAACCAGGGAGGATGTGTCAGGATGGGCAGACATGACTAGTGGGATCCCACAAGGGTCAATACTTAGGTTGGCAATCATCCTGAAACGTTAACTGCATGGAATGCTCTTAACACCTGATATTACAAATACAGTATAATCTGTAATAATGTTGGTAGAATTACCGACAATATGTAAAGTAAAAGGACACAAGTGCAACTAATGTAACATTTTTATTGTAGGAGCGAAATGTTGCCACAATAAAAATGTCACATTAGTTGCACTTGTATCATTTTACTTTACAATATAACCTGAAGATGAAGTCAGCAGAAGTTGTCACAGCTACTAGACTAAAACCTAGTACAGAAGTAGTAAAATCTAGAAAAAGGACAAAGATTAGTAAGAGTATAAGCTAGGGTAGGGAGTGGTGAGAAGGCAATGTCTGCTACCCTGCAACACAACCTTATTATAACACCCACCATGACACTGGAAGGGCACAGTTGCGTCGACCACTGTGCAAGCCGCATGTATTCTGAAGAGTAACATAAGTGGGGGACGTGCGCCTTGCACACCTAAGAATAAAAGAGAGATAAATGTCATTCAACATATAATACCTGTATATGCAGGCCAAGCCTGGAACACCTGGTCAAGCATTTACAGAAACTACGAAAAATGCAGACTCGCAACAAAATTAATCCCGTAATCGAGAACATTAACATTAAAAAATGAAGAGAGCTGAACCTCAGTACCATAGAAGACAGAGTTGGGAAGACACAACACAAGATATTAAGTTAACTTGATAGGGTGTACTTGGACAGACTGAAGAGAGGATCTGGGACAAGTAGGACATAGATGGAAGCTCAAGACGGAGATTATCTGCTTCAGGCTCAGAATGGCCAGAAAGTTGAATGTAAAGGTGGTGATCAGAAACAGATACCATACGTACTCTGGGTAAGTACGACAGAGCCGTCGAGATGGAAACTAGCAAAAGCAGTCATGGTAAAAAAAAAAAAAAAAACAGCCAGGAGCAAAGACTAGCCCCATAGAAGGTATTGGCAAAACGTGTACACCAGGACTGGGCAAGCAGGTCGGTGAAGATCATCGTGTTTAACTTGCGGTGACGAGCGAGGTGCAGCATCACGAATTGCTGAGGGACACCAGCTGCGTAGTGTTACACTAGCTGCGGTAGTCCCGAGGGAGGGCAGGGGTTTTCTGGTGCAGCGTGGCTGTGTACTTTCCTCCGAGTTAATGGGAACAAAATTGAGCCCCGAGTCTTACCAACATTGGTGTGTAATTAAACCAGTTTGAAAGGGAATTAAGTTCTAATCAGTGTTGACATCTCTAGTCATATTGTCGAGAGACTGAGAGATCACGTTATGCTTTGGAATTTATATCATTTTTCATAGTAGTTAAATTGCAAACAAAAAATATCCCTTTTTTTTGTGATCTTGTTACTCCCACACTAACTTGATTATCACCGAGCTTCACAAACATTTACTTATTTACATTGTGTTTCGTCCCTGGGCATTGTTACCAGAGAAGTGTTTTAACATATTTTATTAATACGATCAGAGGTACTGAGCCGTGTTGACCTTCTTGCCTCATTCCCATTTACCCGTCCTTCCTACCTGCAGTCAGTGACTGTCTTTATAGGCAGTTAATACAGCCATGGGGAAACTAAACCCGTAGGGGTCATAGGGGAATGGAAGACATTCAGGCTCGATTAGATCAAGTTCCCGCCTCGCCAGTATCAAGGAACCTTCCTAAGGGGGCCAGTATAAAATCACTTCCGTTGAAGGTTTATTGGAAATCTAGTTGTAGGGAGAGAGGGGGTTGAGTCTCTGGTATGCTCCTGGCTCTGCCTTTGCCTCTTGGGCGAACTCATACCTACGCTTTTAACTCGCATTCATGAAACTCGTTCCACCTACCAACCAAAGAAGAAATTTTGCGTCTAACTTCTCTGAGACCTGTCTTGTACATTCATAAGGGGGGGAGGAAGCGTTAAGCTCGAAGGGGTTATACAGTACTGGTGTAATTAAAAGGTATCAGATTCAGTCTAACGAAGAAAAAGGTCAGGCCCAGCTTCTTAGATCAAGAGCCTCTGACCGGCATCAAGGAACCTTCCTCGAGAATAATCTTCACATGTCTTCTCTGTTAAGTCTTCGTTATGTCTCCCTTGCGTCTTAGTTTAGGAGGTTAGGTCACGTTCCTGAAGGGGCATGTCAGTTCCCCCGTTTTGTAATATATATTTTTCCCCTATAATCTATCTTGTCCATAATTACGATCGCATTTGCTTTGCGATAGTAATTATAGACAGGATAGATCACAGGGGGAAAATAACATATTAGAAATCAGGGGAACTGATGTGCTGAAGTCTCTCTTGGGAGGCTGATCGTCTCGGCTGCAGCACTGGTCTAGCTCCGGCACTGGTCTAGCTCCGTCACTGGTCTAGCTCCAGCACTGGTCTAGCTCCGGCACTGGTCTAGCTCCGGCACTGGTCTAGCTCCGGCACTGTCATAGCTCCGGCACTGGTCTAGAGCCTCCAGCAACTGGTCTAGCTACCGGCACTGGTCTAAGCTCCGGCACTGGTCTAGCTCCAGCACTGGTCTAGCTCCGGCACTGGTCTAGCTCCGGCACTGGTCTAGCTCCGGCACTGGTCTAGCTCCGGCACTGGTCTAGCTCCAGCACTGGTCTAGCTCCAGCACTGGTCTAGCTCCAGCACTGGTCTAGCTCCGGCACTGGTCTAGCTCCGGCACTTGTCTAGCTCCAGCACTGGTCTAGCTCCGGCACTGGTCTAGCTCCGGCACTGTCCTAGCTCCGGCACTGGTCTAGCTCCGGCACTGGTCTAGCTCCGGCACTGGCTAGCTCCAGCACTGGTCTAGCTCCCGCACTGGTCTAGCTCCGGCACTGGCTCTAGCTGCCGGCACTGGTCTAATTTCCGGCACTGGTCTACTCGCACTGGTCTAACTCCGGCACTGGTCTAGCTCCGGCACTGGTCTAGCTCCGGCATGGTTAACGTCCGGCACTGGTCTAGCTCGGCACTGGTCTAGCTCCGGCACTGGTCTAGCTCCGGCATGGCTAGCTCCCACTGGTCTAGCTCCGGCACTGGTCTAGCTCCGGCATGGTCTAAGCTCCGGCACTGGTCTAGCTCCGGGCCTGGTCTAGCTCCGGCACTGGTCTAGCTCCGGCACTGGTCTAAGCTCCGCACTGGTCTAGCTCGGCCTGGTCTAGCTCCGGCACTGGTCTAGCTCCGGCATGGTCTAGCTCCGGCACTGGTCTAGCTCCGGCACTGTCTAGCTCCGGCACTGGTCTAGCTCCGGCACTGGTCTAGCTCCGGCACTGGTCTAAGCTCCGGCACTGGTCTAGCTCGCACTGGTCTAGCTCCGGCACTGGTCTAGCTCCGGCACTGGTCTAGCTCCGGCACTGGTCTAGCTCCGGCACTGGTCTAGCTCCGGCACTGGTCTAGCTCCGGCACTGGTCTAGCTCCGGCACTGGTCTAGCTCCGGCACTGGTCTAGCTCCGGCACTGGTCTACTCGGGCACTGGTCTACGGCACTGGTCTAGCTCCGGCACTGGTCTAGCTCCGGCACTGGTCTAGCTCCGGCACTGGTCTAGCTCCGGCACTGGTCTAGCTCCGGCACTGGTCTCCCTGCCAGCCGCTGGTCTAGCTCCGGCACTGGTCTAGCTCCGCAATGTCTACTCGGCACTGGTCTAGCTCCGGCACTGGTCTAGCCTCCGGCACTGGTCTAGCTCCGGCACTGGTCTAGCTCCGGCACTGGTCTAGCTCCGGCACTGGTCTAGCTCCGGCACTGGTCTAGCTCCGGCACTGGTCTAGCTCCGCACTGGTCTAGCTCCGGCACTGGTCTAGCTCCGGCACTGGTCTAGCTCCGGCACTGGTCTAGCTCCGGCACTGGTCTAGCTCCGGCACTGGTCTAGCTCCAGCACTGGTCTAGCTCCAGCACTGGTCTAGCTCCGGCACTGGTCTAGCTCCGGCACTGGTCTAGCTCCAGGCACTGGTCTAGCTCCGGCACTGGTCTAGCTCCGCACTGGTCTAGCTCCGGCACTGGTCTAGCTCCGGCACTGGTCTAGCTCCGGCACTGGTCTAGCTCCGGCACTGGTCTAGCTCCGGCACTGGTCTAGCTCCGCACTGGTCTAGCTCCGAGCACTGGTCTAGCTCCGGCACTGGTCTAGCTCCGGCACTGGTCTAGCTCCGGCACTGGTCTAGCTCCGCACTGGTCTAGCTCCGGCACTGGTCTAGCTCCGGCACTGGTCTAGCTCCGGCACTGGTCTAGCTCCGGCACTGGTCTAGCTCGCACTGGTCTAGCTCCAGCACTGGTCTAGCTCCGGCACTGGTCTAGCTCCGGCACTGGTCTAGCTCCGGCACTGGTCTAGCTCCGCACTGGTCTAGCTCCGGCACTGGTCTAGCTCCGGCACTGGTCTAGCTCCGGCACTGGTCTAGCTCCGGCACTGGTCTAGCTCCGGCACTGGTCTAGCTCCGGCACTGGTCTAGCTCCGCCACTGGTCTAGCTCCAGCACTGGTCTAGCTCCAGCACTGGTCTAGCTCCGCACTGGTCTAGCTCCAGCACTGGTCTAGCTCCAGGCACTGGTCTAGCTCCAGCACTGGTCTAGCTCCGGCACTGGTCTAGCTCCGGCACTGGTCTAGCTCCAGCACTGGTCTAGCTCCGGCACTGGTCTAGCTCCAGCACTGGTCTAGCTCCAGCACTGGTCTAGCTCCAGCACTGGTCTAGCTCCAGCACTGGTCTAGCTCCAGCACTGGTCTAGCTCCGGGCACTGGTCTAGCTCCGGCACTGGTCTAGCTCCAGCACTGGTCTAGCTCCGGCACTGGTCTAGCTCCAGCACTGGTCTAGCTCCGGCACTGGTGTCTAGCTCCCAGCACTGGTCTAGCTCCAGCACTGGTCTAGCTCCGCACTGGTCTAGCTCCGGCACTGGTCTAGCTCCAGCACTGGTCTAGCTCCGGCACTGGTCTAGCTCCGCACTGGTCTAGCTCCGCACTGGTCTAGCTCCAGCACTGGTCTAGCTCCAGCACTGGTCTAGCTCCCGGCACTGGTCTAGCTCCAGCACTGGTCTAGCTCCAGCACTGGTCTAGCTCCAGCACTGGTCTAGCTCCGCACTGGTCTAGCTCCAGCACTGGTCTAGCTCCAGCACTGGTCTAGCTCCGCACTGGTCTAGCTCCAGCACTGGTCTAGCTCCAGCACTGGTCTAGCTCCGCACTGGTCTAGCTCCAGCACTGGTCTAGCTCCGGCACTGGTCTAGCTCCGGCACTGGTCTAGCTCCAGCACTGGTCTAGCTCCGGCACTGGTCTAGCTCCAGCACTGGTCTAGCTCCAGCACTGGTCTAGCTCCAGCACTGGTCTAGCTCCGGCACTGGTCTAGCTCCGCACTGGTCTAGCTCCGGCACTGGTCTAGCTCCAGCACTGGTCTAGCTCCAGCACTGGTCTAGCTCCGGCACTGGTCTAGCTCCAGCACTGGTCTAGCTCCGGCACTGGTCTAGCTCCGGCACTGGTCTAGCTCCAGCACTGGTCTAGCTCCGGCACTGGTCTAGCTCCAGCACTGGTCTAGCTCCGGCACTGGTCTAGCTCCGGCACTGGTCTAGCTCCAGCACTGGTCTAGCTCCGGCACTGGTCTAGCTCCAGCACTGGTCTAGCTCCGGCACTGGTCTAGCTCCGCACTGGTCTAGCTCCAGCACTGGTCTAGCTCCAGCACTGGTCTAGCTCCAGCACTGGTCTAGCTCCGAGCACTGGTCTAGCTCCAGCACTGGTCTAGCTCCGGCACTGGTCTATGCCCGGCCAACTGGTCTAGCTCCGGCACTGGTCTAGCTCCGCACTGGTCTAGCTCCGGCACTGGTCTAGCTCCGGCACTGGTCTAGCTCCAGCACTGGTCTAGCTCCGGCACTGGTCTAGCTCCGGCACTGGTCTAGCTCCGGCACTGGTCTAGCTCCAGCACTGGTCTAGCTCCAGCACTGGTCTAGCTCCGGCACTGGTCTAGCTCCGGCACTGGTCTAGCTCCAGCACTGGTCTAGCTCCGCACTGGTCTAGCTCCAGCACTGGTCTAGCTCCAGCACTGGTCTAGCTCCGGCACTGGTCTAGCTCCGGCACTGGTCTAGCTCCAGCACTGGTCTAGCTCCAGCACTGGTCTAGCTCCGGCACTGGTCTAGCTCCGGCACTGGTCTAGCTCCGGCACTGGTCTAGCTCCAGCACTGGTCTAGCTCCAGCACTGGTCTAGCTCCAGCACTGGTCTAGCTCCAGCACTGGTCTAGCTCCGGCACTGGTCTAGCTCCAGCACTGGTCTAGCTCCGGCACTGGTCTAGCTCCAGCACTGGTCTAGCTCCGGCACTGGTCTAGCTCCGCACTGGTCTAGCTCCAGCACTGGTCTAGCTCCAGCACTGGTCTAGCTCCGGCACTGGTCTAGCTCCAGCACTGGTCTAGCTCCGGCACTGGTCTAGCTCCGGCACTGGTCTAGCTCCGGCACTGGTCTAGCTCCGGCACTGGTCTAGCTCCAGCACTGGTCTAGCTCCAGCACTGGTCTAGCTCCAGCACTGGTCTAGCTCCAGCACTGGTCTAGCTCCGGCACTGGTCTAGCTCCGGCACTGGTCTAGCTCCGGCACTGGTCTAGCTCCGGCACTGGTCTAGCTCCGGCACTGGATATACGTCAGTTTTTAGCTAAAATATGTCGACCATCACAATCGAAACTGATAATAATTTACACTTTGGGCAAACTATTTCCTGCTTACAATTGAAACTAAAACATTATAACTAAAAGTACATGTTTACGGATATTTCCCTCAATCCTCGCATACGACTCCGAGGTTATTCGGTTGACGTGTGTACTTGCAATATGTTCTCGTCCTATATATCGTTGCAAGGGTCTCTAATCTCTGTTCCTGACCCGCCTCTCTGCTGGCAGCTACTAGATTTCATCTTAACTACGTCTTAAAGCTATGCATGGATCCTGTCCCCACCACGTCGCTGTTCAGGTCGTTCCACTTTCTGACTAATCTAAGGCTAAAGACATGTTTCATAACATCCCTGTGGCTCATCTGGATTTAACTTCCAGCTCCACCCTCGTGTTCCTGTTTCCATCTCTTTAATAGTCTGTCCCAATCTGCCCTATCAGTTCCTCTTAGTATTTTGTATGTCGTAATCAAGTCCCTCCAGGTTCTTCTGTTATTTAGCCTCTCCTTATAGCTAATACCTCTCAGCTCTAGAATTAGTCTAGTTGCAAACCTTAAACATTTTACAGCTTCTTGACATGCTTTATCAAATATGGGTTCCATAGTGGTGCTAGTTACTCCAAGATGGGCCTGACATATGCTATATATAGTGTCGTGAATGATTCCATGTTGAGGTTCCTGAAAATTAATTTTAGCTTTGCCAGACGTGTGTTTGTCGATGAAGTTATACAGTTGTGTGCCTCGGACAGTGTGTGTGTGGCACTATGCTTTCTCCTAGATCATTCTTGCAGGAGATTTGCAACACTTATTCGTCAAGTCTGTACTCCTTTTCCGGTCTTTATCCTTCTCTAATTTTCATACCTTTACATTTACTAGCACCTGTCAGACCAATCCTGCAGCCCGTCCAGATCCATTTATAGTTGTCCCTGGTCTGTATCGGTCGTTTTATATCTGCGAATAGGAATGCCTCTTATTTCTTCCGTCTTGTCGTTCACATACACAAGAAAAAATACTGGTCCTAGTCCTGATACCTGTGGAACCCCACCCGTCACACGCATCCATTCCGACATCCCTCCCGGAGAAATCACTCGTGGTTTCTTTCCCTTTTAAGTATTTTTTGATCGACTGTAGTACCTTCCCTGTTATCTTCTAGTTGTTGTCCCAGTCTGCGGTACTGTATGTGCTTAATTACATATTTTATTCGCTTTTAAAGTCAGTACTGCCCACACAGTTTTTCTGGGGAATGGAAGGTAATTAGGGTTGATTCGTGGAGTGGTAGGATAACTCCATCTCCTTGAATCAAGAGCCCTTCATGAAAATCAAGGCCCCCCCCTTTTCCCTCCCTCCCTTTCATGGATGCAGAAGTAAAGATGTGAAATGGAACACTCGGTGCCCACCTCTCTCCTACCCATGTATCACCAGTTCAGGGGTAGCAGCGCCCAGTCTTTCCCCCTCCCTACCTTAACCAGTTCAGGGGTAGCAGCGCCCAGTCTTTCCCCCTCCCTACCTTAACCAGTTCAGGGGTAGCAGCGCCCAGTCAGGAAACTGTGTGGTGGAGTAATGTGAAAACTCTGCCGTCACGTCATGTTTGTTGGGGTTGTCAGTGCATCAAGCTAAAGACTTGTCAGGCGACAACGTTACAGTGGGTGTGTGATGGTGGAGGAGGGAGGGGGGAAGACAACCCCTCTCCACTCAAGTGGTAGGGGGTGGCGCCCCATACCACTTGAGTGGAGGGGGTCCCACCCTAGCTACCATCTGCACACCTTACTCTACCTAACGTTAAATACAGCCATAAGAAACACCTTTATTACTGCTGTAATATAACCTTTGTGATAACCTTCCTCAATTATATAATTATATATATATATATATATATATATATATATAATATATATATATATAATATATATATATATATATATATATCCGCGCTAGACCCGTATGAGTCATACACTTTATTCCTGAATAACACGTTCGTGTCCTGATAGTCCCGCCGCTTCATCCACACATTTGTTTTTGTAAATTGTTACTACTGGCCTAGTTGTAAGATTTCTAAGTCACTGGAAAAGTGTAAGATGGAACACTGTAAAGAAGACAGTGTGCGGGTTGTGGCATCTTGAGATGTTTCGTTCACACTGTAACCAAGGCAGTTATTGAATCTTGAGATGTTGCGCCCAACAGAGATTATCACTTACCTTTTCCTTCATTAGTTCCGTGGTTAACGAAACGTTCTCAAATATGTCATAACCAACATACTGTGTCTTATCTACATAGTGTGGTATATGCTACCATTGTATTACCATGGAAGACACTCAACATATGTCAACATGTCATAAGACACTACATAGCGCTAACGTGTATGTGGTAAGACACTAAATAGTGTCATCATGTATGTGGTAAGACACTACATAGCGTCAACGTGTATGGGAAGACACTAAATAGTGTCAACATGTATGATGGAAGACACTACATAGCGTCAACATGTATGATGGAAGACACTACATAGCGTCAACATGTATGATGGAAGACACTACATAGCGTCAACATGTATGATGGAAGACACACTACATAGCGTCAACATGTAAGGTCATTTATTCTTGTACATATGGATGCAAATTCCCAGTGTGTTTTGGGAGGTGAAATATTAGGATAAATTAAGCGAGTGTCCGTGCACTCTGGCCGCTCCGGAAACACCGCTGTGCACTCTCTTTTCATGTGACTTTCCAAGCGAGTCTGGTACCTCTGGCGGGGAAGCGCTAACTCGCAGGGGCTCATTATTACACGAGGGGGGAGGGGGAGATAGCGTTAAAACCGTCTGGGAAATGGGATGGGATGGGTTTAATCCGAGGGGGAAAAAGGGTGGCTCCATTTCACTGGATCAGGATCACTGGTCCTTCAACCTGAGGGTGGGCGTCCCCCCCTTGACCCCTTCAGTAAGGAAATTGTGACCTGCACGGGTTTAGCGGATTTGTGGATATTCATGGGGAACAAGAGGTAGTTTAGAGCTGGGGAAGCGGAGGATAACTCCCTTTCCTTGGATGAAGATCCCCTCAGGTGGAGGGGTGACGACACTGTGCCATGACACTGATATTACACGCCAGGGTAATGTATTTATGTGTACTGTAAGCCAGTGCGATGTGTTACAAGTCAAGAATGTATGTGTTACAGTCCTGTTTGTATTACAAGTCAAGGATATATGAAAATAAATGGTATAAAATACCGACATAATGGAAATATAAACACACATGCAGTATAATGTGATCCTTTATTGACAACGTTTCGCCCACACAGTGAGCTTTTTCAAGTCACAAACAGATCTATTTGTGACTTGATAAAGCCCACTGTGTGGGCGAAACGTTGTCAATAAAGGATCACATTATACTGCATATGTGTTTATATTTTCAAGGATGTGTGTCATAAGCCTGTATGTGCTATAAGTCAAGGATGTATGCGTTACAGACCTCTGTTACAAGTCAAGGATGTATGCGTTACAGACCTCTGTTACAAGTCAAGGATGTATGCGTTACAGACCTCTGTTACAAGTCAAGGATGTGTGTTACAAACTTGTAGAATGTGATACAAGTCAAGGATGTATGACGCGTTACAAACCTCTGTTACAAGCCTGTATAATGTGTTGCAAGTCAAGGCTGTGTGTTACCAGCCTGTGTGGCGTGTTGCAAGCCAAGCCTGCACGACGTGTTGCAAACCTGCACGACGTGTAAGCTTGCACGACGCGTGTCAAGTCTGCACGACGTGTTGCAAGCTTGCACGACGTGTCGCAAGCCTGCATGACGTTACATTTTGCAAATCGTTTCAGCAGATTTATTGTTCATTTCAAAATATTTTTTAGCATTATGAATTATATAGCGTTGTGTATATGGCGGAGCCTGGTCACCAGGACTGTGTGTAGGGGTGTGTGCCTCCTGGTCACCAGGACTGTGTGTAGAGGTGTGTGCCTCCTGGTCACCAGGACTGTGTGTAGGGGGTGTGTGCCTCCTGGTCACCAGGACTGTGTGTAGGGGTGTGTGCCTCCTGGTCACCAGGACTGTGTGTAGGGGTGTGTGCCTCCTGGTCACCAGGACTGTGTGTAGGGGTGTGTGCCTCCTGGTCACCAGGACTGTGTGTAGGGGTGTGTGTCTCCTGGTCACCAGGACTGTGTGTAGGGGGTGTGTGCCTCCTGGTCACCAGGACTGTGTGTAGGGGGTGTGCCTCCTGGTCACCAGGACTGTGTGTAGGGGGGTGTGCCTCTTGGTCACCAGGACTGTGTGTAGGGGATGTGTGCTTCCTGGTCACCAGAACTGTGTGTAGGGGTGTGTGCCTCCTGGTCACCAGGACTGTGTAGGGGTGTGTGCATCTTGGTCACCAGGACTGTGTGTAGGGGTGTGTGCCTCCTGGTCACCAGGACTGTGCGTAGGGGTGTGTGCCTCCTGGTCACCAGGACTGTGCGTAGGGGTGTGTGCCTCCTGGTCACCAGGACTGTGTGTAGGGGGTGTGTGCCTCCTGGCCACCAGGACTGTGTGTAGGGGGTGTGTGCCCTCTGGTCACCAGGACTGTGTAGGAGGTGTGTGCCTCCTAGTCACCAGGACTGTGTGTAGGGGGTGTGTGCCTCCTGGTCACCAGGACTGTGTGTAGGGGGTGTGTGCCTCCTGGTCACCAGGACTGTGTGTAGGGGGTGTGTGCCTCCTGGTCACCAGGACTGTGTGTAGGGGTGTGTGCCTCCTGGTCACCAGGACTGTGTGTAGGGGGTGTGTGCCTCCTGGTCACCAGGACTGTGTGTAGGGGGTGTGTGCCTTCTGGTCACCAGGACTGTGTGTAGGGGGTGTGTGCCTTCTGGTCACCAGGACTGTGTAGGGGGTGTGTGCCTTCTGGTCACCAGGACTGTGTAGGGGGTGTGTGCCTCCTGGTCACCAGGACTGTGTGTAGGGGGTGTGTGCCTCCTGGTCACCAGGACTGTGTGTAGGGGGCGTGTGCCTCCTGGTCACCAGGACTGTGTGTAGGGGGTGTGTGCCTCCTGGTCACCAGGACTGTGTGTAGGGGGTGTGTGCCTCCTGGTCACCAGGACTGTGTGTAGGGGGTGTGTGCCTCCTTCCCCCCCATCCCCATTCCATTATTGCCCCCGCTGCCTCTACTCTCCATAACTACTGTCACCCTCACGGATTTTGAGCTTTCCGTAAGTACGCCCTGATGAAGGGTATTATCTGTATGGGAAAGCGCGAAACCTGAAGAGAAATGGGTAATCGTGTTCGATTCAAGGGTGTGTGTATCGTTCGGGTTGCGGCATCAAGGCTGGTGGGCGGAGGTGGAGTGGGCGGTGGAGTGCACACACCCCAGCCACAGGTGTAAACATACAGCACTTTAGTGTGGTTACTCACACATAGGACTTGTGGTCCGTGAGACAACTGTCCTGGAGTGACCTGTATGTGTCTGCCACTTGTATAGCTTACTCCTGTCGTGAGCCCTGAGTCAGCGCCTCATTCAGCACCAGTGGTGGTGGCACTCAATGTTGCTGCTACATCAGTGGTGGTGGTGGTGGCACTCAACCTTGCTGCGACACAACCTCTGGTCGTCTATCATATCCTGACCATGCTTGAGTAATGGTCGTGGAATGTTATGTCATGGTGGTGGGTGCAGGTGGTTGCCACCACTGGTGTCAGGGGGACATCGGCTACGGCAGTTCATGTTCACTATTATTCATTAAGGTTTAGTTTCTAGATACTTGTGTGTTCACAGCCAGTTCAACAATGCGGGGGTTGGCACACGCCTCTCCTAAACTTTTTTCATTTATAGCTTCGATAAAGCTTTCATTTTCATGAATATACCTTTGAAGCTTGATAGCTAATGTTGGTAATGATAGTCCACAAATGGTGTGATGCTGGTAATGATAGTCCGAGAGTGGTATGATGCTGGTAATACTTCAAGTGTGGTAGGAAAGGAAAGCATCTGACGTTTTCCGTTTTAATAGCCTTACGTGCATGTGTTCGGAAGGCCCACCTAGCCATCACATTGTTGGGAAAAAGGGTCCTAAACTCCCTGAATTGACGGTCCCCCACCCCCTTTTTTGTGCTTGTGACATCAGGAATACAATTTAATACAGCTGATCCAGAATTGGACTATACGTAATGAAGTCAGTACTTGTACAATAAAATCTTATGACAAAGAAATAGTGTTGTTATCCTTTCAACCAGCCAGCAGAGAGCACAGATATCCTGCTGAAGAAATTAGAAAAAATCCTACATACTGTGAAGGACATTCTTACCTAGTGCAGGACACCTACATTTAGTATAGGACACTACCTAGTGCAGTACTCATATATACTGTGCAGGACGGACATACATACACACGAAGCACTAAATTACAGACCAGTGTCACTAACATGTATAGTATGCAAAGTCATGGAGAAGATTATCTGGAGAAGAATGGTGGAGCACCTAGAAAGGGATGAGCTTATCAACGACAACCAGCACGGTTTCAGGGACGGGAAGTCCTGTGTCACAAACCTACTGGAGTTCTATGACAAAGTGACAGCAGTAAAACAGGAGAGGGGAGGGTAGACTGCATTTTCTTGGACTGTAAGGTTTTTGACACAGTTCCACACAAGAGATTAGTGCATAAGCTGGAAGACCGGGCAGGTATAACAGGCACTGCGATGGATCAGGGAATAACTGTCGGGAAGACAGTGAGTCATGGTACGTGACGAGGTGTCAGAGTGGGCGCTTGTGACGAGCGGGGCCCCACAGGGGTCAGTCCTAGGACCGGTGCTGTTTCTGTTGTATTTGAACGACATGGTGGACGGAATAGACTCAGAAGTGTCCCTGTCTGCAGGTGATGTGAAGGTGATAAGAATTCAATCGGACGAGGACCAGGCAGAACTACGAAGGGATCTGGACAGGCTGCAGACCTGGTCCAGCAATTGGCTCCTGGAGTTCAGCCCCACCAAGTGAAAAGTCATGAAGATTGAGGAAGGGCAAAGAAGACTGCAGACGGAGTACAGTCTAAGGGGCCAGAGACTACAAACCTCACTCAAGGAAAAAGATCTTGGGTGAGTATAACACAGGGCACATCTGAGATGCGCATCAACCAAATAACTGCTGCAGCAAATGGGAGCCTAGTAAACCTAAGAATAGCATTCCGACATATCGATAAGGAATCGTTCAGGAACCTGTACACCGTGTATGTCAGACCTATATTGGAGTATGCAGCACCAGTCTGGAACCCACACCTAGCCAAACATGTAAGGAAATTAGAGAAAGTACAAAGGTTTGCAACAAGACTAGTCCCGGAGCTAAGAGGCATGTCTTACGGGGAGAGGTTAAAGGAAATCTACCTGACGACACTGGAGAACAGGAAAGATAGGGGAGATATGATAACTACATATAAAATGCTGAAAGGAATTGACAAGGTAGACAGAGACAGGATGTTCCAGAGATGGGACACAAAAACAAGGTCACAACTGGAAGTTGAAGACTCAGATGAATCACAGGAATGTTGGGAAGTATTTCTTTAGTCAAAGAGTTGTCAGGAAGTGGAATAGTCTGGGAAGCGATGTAGTGGAAGCAGGAGCTATTCATGGAGCAGGAAGAGTCACCTAGTAGCGACCAGTGAAGAGGCAGGGCTAGGAGCTGCGAATCGACCCCTGCTACCACAACTAGGCGAGTAGACACACACCCTACATATTGTGTAGGGGACACACACCTTACATACTGTGAAGGACACACACCCTAAGTACTGTGCAGGACACGCCCTACATACTGTGCAGGACACACACCCTACATACTGTGCAGGACACACCCTGCATACTGTGCAGGACACACCCTACATACTGTGCAGGACACACCCTACATACTGTGCAGGACACACACCCTACATACTGTGCAGGACACACACCCTACATACTGTGCAGGACACACACCCTACATACTGTGCAGGACACACCCTACATACTGTGCAGAACACACACCCTACATACTGTGCAGGACACACCCTACATACTGTGCAGGACACACCCTACATACTGTGCAGGACACACCCTACATACTGTGCAGGACACACACCCTACATACTTTACAGGACACACACACCCTACATACTGTGCAAGACACACCCTACATACTGTGCAGAATACACACCCTACATACTGTGCAGAATACACACACACCCTATACACTGTGCAGGACACACATATACCCTACATACTGTGCAGGACACACACACACCCTATATACTGTGCAGAACACACACCCTACATACTGTGCAGGACACACCCTACATACTGTGCAGGACACACACCCACCCACCCTACATACTGTGCAGGGGACACACCCTACATACTGTGCAGGACACACATACACCCTACATACTGTGCAGGACACACATACACCCTACATACTGTGCAGGACACACGCACGCACCCTACATACGGTGCAGGACACACGCACGCACCCTACACACAGTGTAGGACACACCCTAGATACGGTGCAGGACACACACACCCTACATACAGTGCAGGACACACCCTACATACAGTGCAGGACACACCCTACATAATGTGCAGGACACACCCACCCTACATACTGTGCAGGACACATACACCCTACATACTGTGCAGGACACACATACCCTACATACTGTGCAGGACACATACTCCCTACATACTGTGCAGGACACACATACACCCTACATACTGTGCAGGACACACGCACGCACCCTACATACGGTGCAGGACACACGCACGCACCCTACATACAGTGCAGGACACACCCTAGATACGGTGCAGGACACACACACCCTACATACAGTGCAGGACACACCCTACATAATGTGCAGGACACATACACCCTATATACTGTGCAGGACACACGCACACACCCTACATACAGTGCAGGACACACACCCTACATACTGTGCAGGACACACACCCTACATACTGTGCAGGGGACACACCCACCCACCCTACATACTGTGCAGGACACACACCCTACGTACTGTGCAGGACACACACACCCACCCTACATACTGTGCAGGACACACACACCCACCCTACATACTGTGCAGGACACACATACACCCTACATACTGTGCAGGACACACATACACCCTACATACTGTGCAGGACACACATACACCCTACATACTGTGCAGGACACACGCACGCACCCTACATACGGTGCAGGACACACGCACGCACCCTACATACAGTGCAGGACACACCCTAGATACGGTGCAGGACACACACACCCTACATACAGTGCAGGACACACCCTACATACAGTGCAGGACACACCCTACATAATGTGCAGGACACACCCACCCTACATACTGTGCAGGACACATACACCCTACATACTGTGCAGGACACACATACCCTACATACTGTGCAGGACACATACTCCCTAATTTCTGTGCAGGACACACATACACCCTACATACTGTGCAGGACACACGCACGCACCCTACATACGGTGCAGGACACACGCACGCACCCTACATACAGTGCAGGACACACCCTAGATACGGTGCAGGACACACACACCCTACATACAGTGCAGGACACACCCTACATAATGTGCAGGACACATACACCCTATATACTGTGCAGGACACACGCACACACCCTACATACAGTGCAGGACACACACCCTACATACTGTGCAGGACACACACCCTACATACTGTGCAGGGGACACACCCACCCACCCTACATACTGTGCAGGACACACACCCTACGTACTGTGCAGGACACACACACCCACCCTACATACTGTGCAGGACACACATACACCCTACATACTGTGCAGGACACACATACACCCTACATACTGTGCAGGACACACGCACGCACCCTACAAACAGTGCAGGACACACGCTAGATACGGTGCAGGACACACACCCTACATACTGTGCAGGACACACCCTACATACTGTGCAAGACACACCCACCCACCCTACATACTGTGCAGGACACACCCTACATACTGTGCAGGACACACACACCCACCCTACATACTGTGCAGGACACACACACACCCACCCTACATACTGTGCAGGACACACATACACCCTACATACTGTGCAGGACACACGCACGCACCCTACATACTGTGCAGGACACACGCACGCACCCTACATACAGTGCAGGACACACCCTAGATACGGTGCAGGACACACACACCCTACATACAGTGCAGGACACACCCTACATACTGTGCAGGACACATACACCCTACATACTGTGCAGGACACACACCCTACATACTGTGCAGGACACGTACACCCTACATACTGTGCAGGACACATACACCCCACATACTGTGCAGGACACATACACCCTACATACTGTGCAGGACACGCGCACACCCTACATACTGTGCAGGACACACGCACACACCCTACATACGGGGCAGGACACACACACACCCTACATACTGTGCAGGACACATACATACTGTGCAGGACACATGCACCCTACATACTGTGCAGGACACATACACCCTACATACTGTGCAGGACACATACACCCTACATACGGTGCAGGACACACGTACACACCCTACATACGGTGCAGGACACACGCACACACCCTACATACGGTGCAGGACACACGCGCACACCCTACATACGGTGCAGGACACACGCACACACCCTACATACGGTGCAGGACACACGCACACACCCTACATACGGTGCAGGACACACGCACACACCTACATACGGTGCAGGACACACGCACACACCTACGTACGGTGCAAAGGACACACGCAAAACACCCTACGTACGGTGCAGGACACACGCACACCCCCCTACATACGGTGCAGGACACACGCACACACCCTACATACGGTGCAGGACACACGCACACACCCTACATACGGTGCAGGACACACGCACACACCCTACATACGGTGCAGGACACACGCACACACCCTACATACGGTGCAGGACACACGCACACACCCTACATACGGTGCAGGACACACGCACACACCCTACAAAACGGTGCAGGACACACGCACACACCCTACATACGGTGCAGGACACACGCACACACCCTACATACGGTGCAGGACACACGCACACACCCTACATACGGTGCAGGACACACGCACACACCCTACATACGGTGCAGGACACACGCACACCTACATACGGTGCGGGACACACGCACACACCCTACATACGGTGCGGGACACACGCACACACCCTACATACGGTGCAGGACACACGCACACACCCTACATACGGTGCAGGACACACGCACACACCCTACATACGGTGCAGGACACACGCACACACCCTACATACGGTGCAGGACACACGCTCACACCCTGCATACGGTACAGGACACACGCACACACCCTACATTTCGGTGCAGGACACACGCACACCACCCTACATACGATGCAGGACACACGCACACACCCTACATAGGTGCAGGACACACGCACACACCCTACATACGGTGCAGGACACACGCACACACCCTACATACGGTGCAGGACACACGCACACAACCCTACATACGGTGCAGGACACACGCACCACACCTACATACGGTGCAGGACACACGCACACCCTACATACGGTGTAGGACACACGCACACACCCTACATACGGTGCAGGACACACGCACACACCCTACATACGGTGCAGGACACACGCACACACCCTACATACGGTGCAGGACACACGCACACACCCTACATACGGTGCAGGACACACGCACACACCCTACATACGGTGCAGGACACACGCACACACCCTACATACGGTGCAGGACACACGCACGCACCCTACATATGGTGCAGGACACACGCACACACCCTACATACGGTGCAGGACACACACACACCCTACATACGGTGCAGGACACACACACCCTACATACGGTGCAGGACACACACACCCTACATACGGTGCAGGACACACCCTACATACGGTGCAGGACACACCCTACATACGGTGCAGGACGCACCCTACATACGGTGCAGGACACACCCTATATACGGTGCAGGACACACCCTACATACGGTGCAGGACACACCCTACATACGGTGCAGGACACACCCTACATACACCCTATATACTGTGCAAGAAGAGTATTTTAAGATTATCAAGAAGGAAAGTTATTCTACACTTGTCTGTAGTGTTGTGAGGAATATATATATCTCTGCGGATACCACTCTGAATGGGGAACTAAGAAGTGCCATACGTAATACCATACTATCATATACTCTCATACCTCACCATACCTCCATCCCCCGATCCTTATATGTCTTCAGAACCTCTTCTAAATTATGATAGGTAGATCCATTATGGGGGACAAATAAACGGGGAGTTTGTCTTGTTCTCAGCCAACGGAGGCTCGTCTCCACCACATCTTTCGCTGAATGACCCCACATGGGTTTAGCGCTTAACATGAATTATAATGTTATGGCTGGAGGATGATCATGATTACGTTCATGGGGGAAAGAGCTATACCCGTAGGGGTCTGAGGAAGAAAGGAGGAATGCTCCAGCCAGTGGTGGTGTGGCTGGCTAGGTGGATGAACTAGCTGGTCGTCCTGGCCTTCAACTAGTACTGTACACACATAGTACTGTACAAGCTGTGTTATTCAGGTCTCTGAAACTCCTGGATTTATCCCTCAGTTCTGCTCATCCTTACAATAACATCTTTCCCCTTCCTGGTATATTTTTACAAGTGTATCAGACTGCTGGTAATTAATACCACTTAGTAACCAACTGGGTTCACTTTTTAGGATACAACCATTTTAATGTTCACACACACACTTGGTTAACCGTTTTTCAAAGAAAACTGTTAGGGATAAGTAAAAAAATAACTGGCTTACTGATAAAAGGTTATATATATATATATATATATATATATTATATATATATATATATATATATATATATATATATATATATATATATATATGTTCAATAAGATCACAAAAAATAATGTATTTCTACAAGTACATATGCAAGGTATACAGCCTAGCTGACATCAGTGACATATTACTATAAAGAAAGCCGCATGTTAAGCTGAACATTTTGGACAAATTAGGTCAATTTTGTCCCGAGATGCGACCCACACCAGTCGACTAACACTCAGGTACCCATTTTATTCTGATGGGTGAACATAGCCGGTGTAAGGAAACGCCCAATGTTTCAATCATCGCCGGGAATCTAACCCGGACCCTCATTGTATAAAGCTTTTGCCACCAGGCCACGAGCCATCGTAACAGGTGATCTCTCAATATCCAGAACAGCCACTGTGAAAAGGGAAATTCCAATCTCTTTCGCGATTTCACATTATCAATAAACTAAAAATAATGGAACAGCAGAAGGCTGACATCACCCCCACGGTCACGCGCGACATTATACCCGTCCTGTTATGATGCGGATGACTTGGTCGAGGACTTGGCATTTATTGCTTAATTTTTTTCCTCATCTTTGGTTATGTTACATTTTCTAGTAAGCACAAAAGTTATTTGCAGTCCCTGGACATACAAAAGGGAAATAAGCAAACTCAGCTGCTCGGTCAACAATTCATGACCTCCCAATTTCCTCACGGGTATTTCTTTCTTGAACTATTTTTTTCAGTACTGAGTAACTGTGCTACCGCTGGCAACAAATTTGGTCCAGACAAAATTTTAAAAAAATTTTTTCTTTAAACA